>BSBM01000689.1:977500-1005000 GCA_027924585.1 Larix kaempferi | reverse complement strand
CCCCTTTATCATCATCATCATCATCATCTTCATCACCGATTCACCATCATCATCATCATCATCATCGTCGTCGTCGTCGTCGTCATCGTCGTCATCTCCATCTTCATCATCATCATCATCATGTAGTGGTAGGGGAAGGGGGATTAGGAGAGAGCGAGAGGAGAGAGAGAAAGAGAGAGAGAGAGAGAGGTGTAGAAGCAAGGAAGAGAGAGTGAGAGGGGGGGGGTTAGTAAGGGGTAAGAGGCTAGGAGGAGGGTTAGCGAGGGGGAGAGAGAGAGAGGAGAGGGTGTTAGCTGTAGGGAGTGAGAAAGAGAGATGGGAGGTGTGGTTAGAGGTAGGTGGAGGTGTAGGGAAGAGAGAGAGACTGAGAGAGCCCGAGTTAGTAAGGGCTAGGGAGAGGAGGGGAGAGAGATAGAGAGTAGGGGGTTTTGGGCTAAGGGGAGTAGCAGAGAGATAGAATTGGCTTTTCAGATTGCAAGCAGTGTGAAAGGCTTAGGAAAAAGACCTTTTTAAATAATACCATCAACTTAAAACACTAATCATCTATAAATTAGGAAATGCTAGATTTTTCAAGTTCTAAAACCAAAATGGATGAATGAAAAATTAATTACATTTAATTCAAAAATAAAAAATTGAGAAATAAAAAAACCATGAACCTAATAGCACAATTCACATATGGAATCTCCTTTTCTGTGGGACCAACGTTCTAGACATTACTCTGAGCATATTGTGGAGAGCGAAACACAAATTGGGATGAAGAATTCAATAATAAACACTCAATAAAGATAAAACTTTCATTCTTATCTGTCCCCTAAACCATAAACCCCTACCTTCGAGGTGCCAGAATAGGAACATGGATTCTCCATATTTCCTTTGTTGTCCTCTTCCTAACAAATATGACATTTATCCAGTGTAGCATCTCCACTCTCCATGGGTGGTTTCTATTTGAAAACAAAATGATATAAACATTACTAGGAACTCAAGTTGCTCTTCAAAACTTAAAAAAAAAACTAATATCAAAGAAAAATGCCTAGCTATGCAAATATGAACAAGTTCCCCCTCTTCACCTTTTTCTCTTGGATTTTATGTTAGTTTCTCTCAGTCTGGTCTGCACTTGCCACTTAGTCTGACAGGAATTATGGTCACTGGACAATCTGCTGCAGGTAATAGTTATACTTAAACTGCTTACTTTGGTTTTAGAACCGGTACGTATTCTGATTCTGGTTTCGAACCATCTGATTCAACTTTATAGGTGGACTAGAGATCGATCGACCTTTTATGGCCTACCCACCTGAAATTTTTAACCGTCGAAACTAACCTCATAGAATCACAGGGGTATTATTTCTCAAATTCATTTAAGTGGGTTGAGTGGATTATTTCGGTCTTTTTAGGACTCGGTCCAATTGAATTTTAATGGAGTCAGTGAAGCTATCTAATGCGGTGATTGATGGTTACTCTATGGCAGTCAAATTAGGCCCATGACTAAATGAAGCTATCTAATTCTATGGAAGTCAAATTAAAACCATCACTAAATGAAGTTATCTAATGCAATAGTTGCAGGCTAATCTTCATTATCATCATCTTTCTCTCGCCCCCTTTATCTCCGTCGAACACTTTTTTTTTAACGAAATCAGTTGAGAGGTTTTGTATTAATAAAAGGGTGGTCAGAGCCAAGTTGCAAAGAGTACAGTCTTGCAGCTCGTTTGTGGAGAGCTGTCAAACCTTAGTAATCATCTTAAACTAAACTGTTTCCAATGGACAAGATGGACATGAGAGAGTTTATAAAGCTTAGACATTATTGATACTGACCGACTCTTCAAACTTACAATACAAACTCAAAAAAGACTAATGGCCAAAAGAGTGAGGCATCAGAAAAACACGTATCCGCCCATACAAAAAGTTACAATTAACAGAAACAAAAAGACACTAGGATCAGCTAGCTCCATAAGTCCAAACCTGGCAGTAAAAAACCAGAATTCAACTAACTCGAGGCTCGGCTTCCAAGTCCAATAAGTCCTTCTTCAATTCCTTCAGCTCTTGACGTAGATTGTCCACTTTTTCCTCAATGCACTATGCTATGACCCGAACCACCCGAATTTGGCATGTACAACCCTCATCCATTTTAGCAAAGATAGAATCAACCTTCGTGTTGAGGCTTCCAATGTGACTGCACACCTCCAGACGTCCAATTTGCTTTGTTGCGTTCATATGTTGCAAGAATTACTTAATCTTGTGGTTCTCGTTCTTCGGGACCAGTATTTGTGCATCTAGGATAGACAAATGATCATCCACCACCATAAATGAAGTCTTAATATTTGGCTGATCTTCCATACCACCACGGACATGGACCTTAGCTCTATGCTACTTGGAGTCCAGACATTCATGTGCTCCAGGCCAAGAGGGAAGCCGCTTTCTAAAATCAGGCAAGGGATTACTGCCTAGGCGGGGCATTGTTTGCTTACCACGAAAAGAAAGCCCAGGATCCGACATATTTGATGTCTCAGACCCAGTACTTTGTCGCTCAACACTGTAGATACAAACCAAATTATTGAAGCTCTGCAGAGAATGAGAAAAAAGAGTTTCCTTCATACTCTGGACAGTGGAATAAATAATGGACGTCCACCATTTCCCGTTGTACAGGCGAGAAATACCTTGATCAACTGAGCGGAGATTTCGCATGCATTCCAACTGAGAGCCATGTGACGGGAACGTGCGATCAACACACCATTCGAGGTCCAATGGAGGGTTATCGACTTTGGTTAAAAAAATTCAGGATTTGCAAGGGAATAATACACTCTAAGCACCCCATGGGAGAGTAAGTTATTCCAAGAAATATCAACATGATCAATCTGAGATTCAAAGACAATGGACCCAGACATTTCTTTCCATAACCTGATTGCTAACCAAGACTCCTTGATCGAGTTTTACGCCAATGTTTTCCATCTCATCAGCCTCATGATTGTTGCTTCTCAATATATGAAGGAATTTGATGTTGATGAATTCTCTTGCCAAGCATTTCAAAAGGTTGTGTTGTTTTAAAACAGGACTCTTTCTATTTTTACTCAGGTTCTGGGCTTGTTTGTTGACCAGCATGGAGTCTCCACATATAATGAGTTCATTGATTCCTTCCTCCATAGTGATCTCCGAGCCTTTGGTGAGCGCAATCCACTCGAGATTATTGCTTGTTAATCTACCTATTCCCCAAGCATAATCTTTCCTTTTTTTTCCATTGGAGTCGAAGAAGACTCCTCCCGCACCTGCCAACCCTGATCTCCATCGAACACTTGAAGATATAAATTTGTGAAGATAATAATGTGCATACATTATGTATATAGAAAACTCTAACTCATTTTGTATAGACAAAACGTGCTCGCGTTTATTATAACATTAGGCGCGAAAACAAAAAAAAATGAATTTAACTATAACGCACGCGCGTTATTTGAATTTAAACATAATGCGCACGCATTCCTGATCTCCTAATCTCCCACTCCTCCCACGGCCGCGTGTCATCCATAGTCCTATATGGTTGGTTTGGACTTACCAAACCTGTGCTATGGAATTTACTAAACCATAGCTAATTAGACATTTCCACCATTTTTTTTCAATAAACCTGTTTTTCACCGCTCTCTACCGCATGACATACATGACCATTATTGACAAAATTTTAGGCATAGATAGAAATTTTTATGGAGATTCCAAATATGTAATTTTTTTAAAAAAATATTGAGATTTTCTATTTATTTCCTAATTTTATTGTGTCATCACTCCTTAAGTCAAAAAACATATTGTTAGTGTTTATTCCGTAACTTTTTCATTTCACAACCATTTTAAAAAAAATGTATGTTGCACTAGTAGACACCAACCTCTACATGTTGTAAAAAATCTAGGTCAAAATGACTGCATTAAGACCTTCAAAGGCTGCACCCACATTTGACGTACCGTTCTCGAGGTTTGATCACTTACATAATTAAAAAAAATTAAAAATTAAACCTTTAATTTTGGAAAAATAGTGTTGCACTAGTGCTACGGGTTCTATACATGTATAACAATATTTGTTTCCCGAAACCATCATTTAGGCAGTGAAAGGTTGCACCCACAAAAACATATACCTTATCATTTGCCAAAAAAAAAATAGTGACTATTAGAAAAAATGAAATTTGACATAGTTATGTAAATTTTCATTACTTAAAACTTATATATTTGGAAACGTGACTCAATTTCCTACGTTTCATATGTTTTACTCGATGCAAGATATCCTGTGTAAGTATCTCAAAAAAACCAAGTAAGCCGATGGATGCCTGATTTTTCAGTTTTTGATTGCATCTAACGCGCCAAAACTGACCCTCATTAGCTTGCACATGACCTGATATTGTCATGTTAATACTCAAGATTGTCAACTAGATATTCTTATTTTTTTAAGGTTGATATCGAAAGACATGTACTAGGTGATCTCCATGGGGAAGTTTACATATTCCTTTTAATTGATGGACTAGATATTTCACTTTGACAAATAATGCATGAAGCCATAAAACATAGAGTGTTAAGAATATGTTGGTTGGTAAAGTGAGGACATGTCTTAAGAATCCTCCTTTTGAAGTTGCAGTATTTGCTATTAATATTAATGTTTCATGTATGATAAATCCTTCCATTGTTCGAATTTATAAAAAGATGAGGTATTTCCCTCTATGACAAGTTTGGAATCAATGATTTGGTCATCATTGAATGAATAGGAACATGGGTCCCCTAAGCTTATTTGATTCTTTGTAAGGTTTTATGCAATGTATTTTATGTTAGGGCGCTCGCACGAAATTGGCTCCACTTTTTAGTGCCACTATAGAAATAAAAAACACACCTCCAATACGGAAATCCATAACGCATATGCATTATTGTGGCTAGGTTCGGACAAACCCAAGCTTAAAATCGAGGCTAAGCTTCGTTAGCCAATATCGCATATGCGATAAATCAGACTTGCGTTTTTAATAGTTACAAATCGCAAGTGCGATATATCCCACTTGCGTTATAACGCAAGTGCGATTTGGATCATGTGGATCATCTTAAATTTTGTTTTCTTTCACAATGATCAAAACACAGTCTAAGAATCATGATCTGTAATGGTATATGTACTCCCAATTCCTCTCATTCCTCTAGAAGGATTGAATCCCTCCATATCTCTTCCATATTTCAAAGTTGTAGTCGAACTAGGGTTCGATTCGTATGGTCTTCTTATTTCACCATCATTTGTGTTTTTGTTTTTTTTCTCCGTTTGTTTGAATGATTAGAGTTTCATTTATTGTACTAATTTTTTTGTCTCTATGCATATAATTTTACTTGCAAAGGCGTAGTTAGAGAGATTCAATTGATTTATGAGAGAGGGGACCATATACAAACTTGTAACTAAATGGAACATGGGCTTGTAGACTATGTTATGAACTTGTCACTGATGACCCTGCATGCCCCCCCACCCAAGTACATGCAGTTTCAGTGGCGAGGACTTACACATGCATGGTAAGTAAAAATGTTATATTTGCTTGGAATTTGAACAAATGTACATCATGTGGTATTTATTTTTATAGCTTGGTAAACTAACTTGTAACAAATTTTGGTTTGTGTGCAGTCTCCGATATTGAGAATGCGTCCTCTTGCGGATCGTTGGGGAATGCCATCGAGCAGTCGCAAAAGAAATATAGACTTCTCATTAGCCACTAACATTGGCAGTGAAAAGGGGGATAAATAGAAATCATGTATAGGGGGGGTACATATAGAATCCATGTATAGGGGGAATACATACATGTACCGTTTTGTTTGTATGTACACACAAATGTACAGTATGATCCACAATTTTGTATTATGGCCATGGCATGCCATTTTTGAAAACATTATACATGTACATCTATAATATAAAGCAACGTTCAGATTTACCTAGATATATGGTTGACTTGATATGGGATGGAGACATGTGTATTATATGCCTTGCAGATATATCCTTGAATATGTTTTTAGGTTTATGGCTTTGTGTTTGTTGGAGAAGAGTTGGCATTGCAAATAATGAATCTATTGTGTTCGGTATAGAAAGGAAGGCTCTAGATGCCTTACTGTATGATGATGTGAATGTTGTTTCTTATAGTGACAAGCCCAATCTAGAAGTTTAATTTCTAATGAACAAACAAGTGACTTTTCATAGCCCCTTCCTCTCCTAAACCTTCTTCACCTCCTAAACTTGTGTATCTTTACAATCATACTACAACTAACCCATCCTTACTATTGATGATACATTCCTAGTCCCACTCAACTCTAGCACTCATTTTTACTCACAACTATTAAATCAAATACCAAGTAGCCACTCTAGTCCTTAGAAATGGAATCCAAAAGAACCTCATCTCTTCGACCTTTTTTAATCACTTACAACTTCTTACTACCCCACAGAATTCACCTTATCAACTAGGTTGGGTCCAATAATACAACCATTGTCTTCTAATAAACAAATATATTATGGCGTATCACTTCACATTTTCATTCAAATTTTTATTTGAGGCTTCTTGAGGAAATATTTAGAGCGGTCATCATCATTTGTAAGGGTGTTGTTGTGCCTTGTCCTTTTCTCTCTCATGCTGGGATATTGCTACTGTCATAATAGTCATTTTCTAGACCCTAATTTCAGTTATGATATATGCTATGTACTTGTGTTGTTCTCTTTAATAAAAGATTGTCTTCTACTTCATTTTCAAATTCTGATTGTATTGTGAAGAGGCAAGAAAGCAATAAAAATACCAGTTTATCTTTGAGTTTGGTATGGTTGGCTGGAATATGATTTTGTGGCACTATTATAACTAGGATTGATTGTTGTTTCAAGCATATTCTTTTGTTTAATATTGTCTCTCATTAAGTCTTTCAATCTTCAAAGTGTTTTGACTCCATTTACCCCAGGGATAGGCACTAATCTACTTGAATTCACCACAATAATAACCATTGTACATCATAACCTGTTGGACTGCTAAATCTATTTGTTGAAGAAGATTATAAGGGTAATTTAGCAATCATACATAGGGAAATCCATTTAGCAATCATACATAGGGAAATACATAGCTCTTCAATCTTCAAAGTGTTTTGACTCCATTTAACCCAAGGACAGGCACTAATCTACTTGAATTCATCACAAATAATATCCATTGTACATCATAACCTGTTGGATTGCCAAATCTGTTTGTTGAAGATTATAAGGGTAATTTAGCAATCATACATAAATAAATCCCCCTTGTGTTGGAGGAGAGCTGACTTAAAGTGAAGGGAAATCTTGCTAAGTTGACATTGGGTAGGGTTTTTAATAAGTTGCTCTAAGTTTCCATTCTTGCATGGACTTGGTTATGTATAATTGCAGGATTAGAAGGTAACAAAATGGCGTTGTTTCTGGGAATAAAGTCCATTTCCCGAATTCGGTAGACATAGCTATAATGATGTGATAAGTTGGTATGAATGTATGAATGTATTATTTTAAGTTTTTCCCGAATTCTGGAACTTCATTGGTATGAATGTATTATTATTATTTTTAGATTTCATATTACCATTTCTTTTTGAAGATTTGGGAGGAAATCAATATGGCATCATTCCTATAAAAGATGCATCATAGAGTATATGCCCCTTTAAATTTTTCAGGCATTGCTGGGTATCCAAATAAGGCCCCTCCAAAATGGACCAAACATGTTCAAAATTTTCATGGGGACATTTATTTTGTGGCACATCATGTTGCATCTTTTAAACATCAGATTTCAAAACTTAAAATAGAACATGAATATGGTATGATGAGATTGCTTTTGCATAGCTTAGAAGGAGATGTAGAGAATGGTTTAGATATTTTGGTAAAGGAAAAACATCATCTTTTGCTTGTTTGGTCCAAGCATTTTGCAAGGAATGGCATCCTAGCTATGAGAAAGAAGAAAGGGTTGAAGATCTAGTTGAAGCTTGCCTAGATAAAGAGAAAATCATTTGATATCTAATGCTTGAATGTGAGAGAAAATCATTTGATAACTAATGCTTGACCATGCTTATAGTAAAATAATTTTATCCTATGGAATTTGGTTATCATTTTAGATAAAAATTGAAATTGGAACATTGTTTGGAAAAAAAACATCTAAAATTAGCCCATGGGTTAAATTTTACCCCTAAGGTTTTTCCTAGGGCATATATAGAACAAAAAAACATTCCTTATAGTCATTGTCTTCCCCTTGGACACATTCATTTATACCACGAGGCATGGAATACACATTGTCACTTTATCTAACTTAGCTCCGTAGTGTGTATTATCCCTAGTTCTATGTCTACAACCGCATGTTTCACATTTGGTTTAACCACAGATAATCATGGATGGTCTACATAACCTACATCGTTGGAGGAAAGCGAGGATATTTTATAGCTAAATTGATAGGAAATTAAAAGGAACATGAACATAGTCTACAATCCCATACACACTACCGCTAGGCAACGGCATGCAATCTTGCCGCTCCATTTGTTATTTTGCTCCCGGACAGAAAGTCACCAAGTGTCCCTGAACGACATTTTCACGCGACTTACAACTCGACATAACTCGGCAACCGGAGGTTGGATCGACGAACCGTCGATTCAGTTTCTCTCCCGGAATGCGATTACCTCTAGGTAGCCTCCCCTCCATGTTTCCATGGCCCAGTGACTTCATTGTGCATTCATTTCGTAAACTAGGGTTTTGCTCAGTTTCCATCAATGCAATCTCGCATTGTTGGGTCAACTCCACAAAACACTCCACCGAGCCAGTGTTGGCAGTGGTCCCATGTCGGCATTTCCCATACACACTACCAGGAGCCAACGGCATGCAATATTGTCTCTCCATTTGTTATTTCGCTCCCGGACAGAAAGTCACCGAGTGTCCCTGAACGGCATTTTCATGGGACTTGCAACTCGACATAACTCGGCAACCAGAGGTTGGATCGATGAACCGTTGATTTTGTTTCTCTCCTGGCATGCGATTACCTCTAGGTAGCCTCTCCTCCGTGTTTCCATGGCCCAGTGACTTCATTGTGCATTCATTTCGTAAACTAGGGTTTTGCTCAATTTCCATCAATGCAATCTCGCATTGTTGGGTCAACTCCGCAAAACACTCCACCGAGCCAGGGCTGGCAGTGGTCCCATGTCGACATTGCCCATACACACTACCGGGAGCCAATGACATGCAATCTTGCTGCTCCATTTGTTATTTCGCTCCCAGACAGAAAGTCACCAAGTGTCCCTGAACGGCATTTTCATGCGACTTGCAACTCGACATAACTCGGCAACCGGAGGTCGGATCGATGAACCATCAATTCCGTTGCTCTCCTGACATGTGATTACCTCTAGGTAGCCTCTCCTCCATGTTTCCATGGCCCAGTGACTTCATTGTGCATTCATTTCGTAAACTAGGGTTTTGCTCAGTTTCCATCAATGCAATCTCGCATTGTTGGGTCAACTCCACAAAACATGTTGTAGCATTAAGAAAACACTATGTGTCTAGAGATCACATGCTATATTATTCTTGTACCAACATATAATCCAACAATAATATGCCTAAGCTACACTTACAAATTACAAACCAACTAGGGTTTCATGAACTAGACATTGCATAATAAAACTAGGGTTCACAAATTGAGACATGGAACTAAAAAATAGGGTTTTATGAACTCTCTAGGTTTAGATCATGTACCTAGGCTATGCACATACATGAAACAAAATGAATAGGCTATGCATGTATACATGAAACAAAATGCCATATACCTAGGCTATGCACATACATGAAACAAAAAGGCCATATACCTAGGCTATGCACATACATGAAACAAAAAGGCCATATACCTAGGCTATGCACATACATGAAACAAAATGAATAGGGTTGAACATGGATCACAAGTGGAATTTCACATGCATGCATGACTAAGATGTAGAAACACATGTACATGAATTATATGCACATACATGAAACAAAATGCCATATACCTAGGCTATGCACATACATGAAACAAAATGCCATATAACTAGGCTATGCACATACATGAAACAAAATGAATAGGGTTGAACATGGATCACAAGTGGAATTTCACATGCATGCATGACTAAGATGTAGAAACACATGTACATGAATTATATGCACATAATGTCATGTCCCCAATTTGGAATTGGGTCACAATGGCCTAATCACATTAGCCATATTCATTAGAGTTTGTAAAATTGATGTTAAGGGTCAAATAATTGCCAAGAAGGAAAATTACTAGTTTCCTAGGTTTGGGGTGGAAGCTTTGGGATTTGGAATAAGGGGGATAATAAATGATGTTTAGACATTAGAAGGGTTCAAGTATTTAATAAATAGAGTGAATAAAGAAATTCAAGAGAAATCCTAAGTGACAAATGGTTTTGGAGACATATGGAGGATGTGGGACCCACACTAGCTTGATTTTTCATAATACATGGTATCTCTCTTTTGCAAATTCGAATTAATGGGAATGTGAACACTCTTGGGTGAGTTGGTAAGTCATAACACATGTCATTGAGCATATTAGGTCGAATTTGGAAGTATTGGTAACCTCCATGGAAGATAAAGAGTCAAAGTGGAAGTTTGTGGACACTTGGGCTAGATTCCCTAACCCCTATGACACCAATGATGGAGAATCTATGACAACTATGACAAATTGCAGACCTGACCTCTGACATCTGACCACTATGACATGTCAGCCCCAAAAATAGGCTCAAAGAAGGCGAATTTGGGAGTTGGAGAAGCCAAAGAGACTCAAAATCGAATTTGGGAGAAGATGGAAGGTTGGAACTAGGAGACAAGTGGCAAATGTGGAATATTTCCTAAATGAAAATCTATTGAATCTATTGAGAGGATTTCGACCCTTAGAAGACTAATGTTGGTTATAAAATGTAGAAATGAAGTATGAGAATGGATTTTGATCATTTGTAGAATTTGCAATTGCATTTGTGAAGAGGGAGAGCTAGTGGATGACTAGTTTCTTGCCTTAGCCAATTTCGAGGGTGAAAGATTCCCATCCAAGTTGGCAATTGGAAAGGCCATTCAGACCTTTCATTTGGAGCTTTAATGGAGTCTTTATTTGCAGGTGTAAGCTACAGGGTAGCTCATGGTTTCTTCTATTGCAGCTCGCTCCTTCAACCATTTCCAGTTTTGATGGCATATTCTTGATCCTTGAGGGAGGGCGTTTTTGGTGAGCTATTGTACTCTTTGGGGGGGCTTCTAATGCCCCATTTATTTTGTAATATGAATTAAATACTCTGTTCTTCATCTCCAGAAAGTTTCAGGTCGAAATTCCAAGTAGAAATGTATAAATCTCATTTTTAATGGAAGAACAATGCCATTTCCCCACTACCTTGTTGTGAACCAATGTATTGATGATGATTTCGAATGAATGGATGATTCTATGATATATTTGTAATCAATATACTGCCATGGATGTCTTCTACAAGTTTCATGTACTGTACTTGATCATTTGAAGCATTTTTACTCAGTTTAGTTGTATTGGGAGGTGAAATAGTGCCATTTCCCCAAGGGTCGAATTGGGGATTTTTGCAGTTGAATGGGAGAGGGTGAGAACAGTTGTAATAAACCATTAATGGTGCATATGAGACCTTAATAACATACTTAACACATCACATACCTCTGTTCATAATTTTGAGTGGGTTTGGAGGCATTTGGGAAGCCATTTTCAGTACTTACCTCAGGGGGACTTGAACCCCAAATTACTAGTAAAATTGCATACTTGGTCCAGAATCTTAAGTGAGTTTGCAGAGGTCTTTTGGTGGCCATATGTTATCCCTGAACATCATATTCAATTCCTAATATCATTCATAAACCTTCCTTGAAGATTTGAAGGCATTTGGAGTCAATTTGAGACCTAGAGACCAATACTAGTCAAAGGGAAATCACTAGTAAAGTTACCTACATTGACCAGAATTGAAAGAGTATTTGCAGAAGTGTTTTAAAGGTACAAAGGCATCCCTGAAACACATATTTATGTTCTAATATCATTCATATACCTTCTCAGAATATTTGGGATCATTTGGGGCAAATTTGGGACCTAGAGATCGAAACTAGTCCAAGGTCGAACCAAGGAAAAAAAGTGAAAAATTGCAATTTTAATAAAATTCCTATCAAGGGACATTACAGTGGTATCAGAGCATGGTCCTTGCACCTGTGTATTAGGTACATACATTCAAGAATAATTGGCAGCCATGTCTTACTATTATGATGAATCCTATGAGTACAATTCTTATGAGGAATATGCAGATGCTTATGAGCAATATGAAGCAGAATGTGAATGGTATGAGGAAGAGGTGCCATCATGCAACACTTCTTATAATTTCAAGAGAAATGAAGATTATTCTTATGACTTTAAATCTGATGAATATGAGTGTGTCACACCAACCAAGGATAATTCTATGAGTGAGTTCCAAAGATGGAGAGCAAAATATAAAACCCTGCCCCAACAATATCAAAAATATCAAGAATATCTTGCTTTTAGCAAAAATACACAAAATGCCATGTCTTTTGAGTACTATGCTGAACATGTTTTTGAAAATAGGCCCAAAAATGAAGATGTGGAGTTAGTGAAGAAAGGTTTATGTCCTTCTTGTAAAAACCCTTGGAGCGAGTATCATATATGTGTGCATGAAATGATGTCCTCCTTGAGGAGAGCTTTTGAGATTTATTCAAGAAGAGATTCCAAATATATTGATCCTAAGGAAAACAAGGGGCAAAATGCATCAGCTTGCTTTAATGAGCAAAAGGAAGAGACATCACAAGAGCAAGAAGAAGATTCTATTGAAAATATGGAAGATCATTTCGAGACACC
Organism: Larix kaempferi; assembly: GCA_027924585.1. Taxonomy (NCBI): domain Eukaryota; kingdom Viridiplantae; phylum Streptophyta; class Pinopsida; order Pinales; family Pinaceae; genus Larix; species Larix kaempferi. Next base: position 992,140 of record BSBM01000689.1, on the reverse strand, counting down.
TTCTAGCTTAGACATGAACCAAAGAGCATCTACTGATGGATGCTTAAACTATGAAGGAGTACCTACTGATGGGTGCTCACACCTCTATGTTGGTGACATAGAGATCATTTTTGAAAGTGTTTCTACAAGTACAAGTTTCATTAAGCATGATAATGAAGACCTTGTAGCGGTTGAAGAAGAACCAAGATCAACTTCCCCATCACCACTTGAGCTTCATGAAGTTGGTCCAAGCAAAATTGAAGAAGATGAGGAGGTTCATTTGCAAGAGCCTCATTTTCTTGAAGGGTCCTTAAAGATGAATGAAAATAATATCCAAGAGTCTCTCAGCATTCTCCATGACACTCAAGCATTGGTGTCAAATTCTTGTTGGAGAGCTACTTCATTGGAGGAAACATCCTTCCTTGAAGACATGGAGAAGATTCAAAGAGCAATGTGCCACATCAAAGGTAATTTCATGTCTTTGATTTTTGATAGAAACCATTTGTTTGAGCTTAATGAATTTTTACATGATGCATACTTGAAGAATAATGAGGATATTCATAAGCTCACAATTCAAAATGAGCAACTTCTTGAAAAGTTGCAAGATACTTGTTTTTCCTCCTATGTTTCAGATTGTCAAATGGTAGATTGTTTGGAGGATTCTCATGACATGGTGGATCATGAGAAATGTGAAAATTTGAATGTTCTTGATGTGTTTGAAGATGAACTTGAAGAGATCCAAACACTTGATGTGGTGGAAGAGGAATTTGAATTGCCTCTTGATGAAGGTTATGCAATTTTTAAAGAAGAGCATGATTCCTCTACATTGGAACCAAACTATGACAAAGAGTTCACACTTTTGAAGGAGTTGCATGATACTACCCACATGGATCCTTCCCATGATGAAACTCCTGAACTTTTTGATCATTTGGGTGAGTTAGTACATTCTCCTACATCCTACAATTCCATGTTTTGCAGTATTAGTCTCAATGAAGTATGGGTGAAAGGGTTCTTTTTGATGGTGCCACATGAGGAGTATGGAACTCCTAGATTTAACTTTTATGATGACATGGTTGGAGCACATTCTTATTCACATTTGAAGCAGCATAATTTGTCACTTTATGATGATTCACATCTACATGGATGCACCTATTATATGGATTTGAGTCACTTGAATACTCATGGTTTTTCTTGCTCAACACTGGGTTCATTTGATGTTAGAGGAACTTCATCCAACACTTGGATGAATAGATTTATGATGGGAGAAAATTTTTGTTGGCAGCCACATACTTTCTTACATCTTTATGATTCTCACATTCATGGATGTATGGGTGAGACTTCTTTGAGTCATTTGAAGTCTCCTTGTTTTTTCTGCTCATTATTTGGTTCAGATTCTAGTGGAGATTCTTCATTCACTTCTTGGATGAAAGAATACATGGCTGAATCTTTTGATGCATATCACATCCTTTTGGAGCAGCATTATAGGACATGGGATCCTCACCTATGTCATTGGAGCAGATTTGATGGGTCACTTGAAGCTTGTATGCACTTGGAAAATGGTGGTCTACTTGCTTGGAGGTATAAGCACTTTCATGACTCTTTGATGAAGCATATCCTTGATGTACATTTTCATTATGTTGTTATGTACTTTGATGATAGATATTTGGTACTCATGATGTTTGGAAGAATGCATACACGAAAATGGGATCCAGGAATCCTCTTATCTAATGGTGTAGGTTGGAGAGCACTTTTAATTGTTGGGGTGCAATACAAGCAATGGGACCCTGGAATAATTTTTGTCTCATTGGTTTCAATTTTTGGGGGGAAGCAAGCAGCATGGGAGATGGATTCCCCACTTAATAAAGTGATTTTAATAAGAGTAGTGCAGCAGCAAGCATGGTGGTTCCTCTCTAAAATATTCATGGAAACTCAAAGACTCAAGGTTTGGCAATTCAATGGCAACTTCAAAGAATTATACAGAAAGCAGGTTCTTCAACACCCATGTTTGAAATTGCTTGAGGACAAGCAATATTGGGAAAGGAGGATTTGTCATGTCCCCAATTTGGAATTGGGTCACAATGGCCTAATCACATTAGCCATATTCATTAGAGTTTGTAAAATTGATGTTAAGGGTCAAATAATTGCCAAGAAGGAAAATTACTAGTTTCCTAGGTTTGGGGTGGAAGCTTTGGGATTTGGAATAAGGGGGATAATAAATGATGTTTAGACATTAGAAGGGTTCAAGTATTTAATAAATAGAGTGAATAAAGAAATTCAAGAGAAATCCTAAGTGACAAATGGTTTTGGAGACATATGGAGGATGTGGGACCCACACTAGCTTGATTTTTCATAATACATGGTATCTCTCTTTTGCAAATTCGAATTAATGGGAATGTGAACACTCTTGGGTGAGTTGGTAATTCATAACACATGTCATTGAGCATATTAGGTCGAATTTGGAAGTATTGGTAACCTCCATGGAAGATAAAGAGTCAAAGTGGAAGTTTGTGGACACTTGGGCTAGATTCCCTAACCCCTATGACACCAATGATGGAGAATCTATGACAACTATGACAAATTGCAGACCTGACCTCTGACATCTGACCACTATGACATGTCAGCCCCAAAAATAGGCTCAAAGAAGGCGAATTTGGGAGTTGGAGAAGCCAAAGAGACTCAAAATCGAATTTGGGAGAAGATGGAAGGTTGGAACTAGGAGACAAGTGGCAAATGTGGAATATTTCCTAAATGAAAATCTATTGAATCTATTGAGAGGATTTCGACCCTTAGAAGACTAATGTTGGTTATAAAATGTAGAAATGAAGTATGAGAATGGATTTTGATCATTTGTAGAATTTGCAATTGCATTTGTGAAGAGGGAGAGCTAGTGGATGACTAGTTTCTTGCCTTAGCCAATTTCGAGGGTGAAAGATTCCCATCCAAGTTGGCAATTGGAAAGGCCATTCATACCTTTCATTTGGAGCTTTAATGGAGTCTTTATTTGCAGGTGTAAGCTACAGGGTAGCTCATGGTTTCTTCTATTGCAGCTCGCTCCTTCAACCATTTCCAGTTTTGATGGCATATTCTTGATCCTTGAGGGAGGGCGTTTTTGGTGAGCTATTGTACTCTTTGGGGGAGCTTATAATGCCCCATTTATTTTGTAATATGAATTAAATACTCTGTTCTTCATCTCCAGAAAGTTTCAGGTCGAAATTCCAAGTAGAAATGTATAAATCTCATTTTTAATGGAAGAACAATGCCATTTCCCCACTACCTTGTTGTGAACCAATGTATTGATGATGATTTCAAATTAATGGATGATTCTATGATATATTTGTGATAAATATACTTCCATGGATGTCTTATACAAGTTTCATGTACTGTACTTGATCATTTGAAGCATTTTTACTCAGTTTAGTTGTATTGGGAGGTGAAATAGTGCCATTTCCCCAAGGGTCGAATTGGGGATTTTTGCAGTTGAATGGGAGAGGGTGAGAACAGTTGTAATAAACCATTAATGGTGCATATGAGACCTTAATAACATACTTAACACATCACATACCTCTGTTCATAATTTTGAGTGGGTTTGGAGGCATTTGGGAAGCCATTTTCAGTACTTACCTCAGGGGGATTTGAACCCCAAATTACTAGTAAAATTGCATACTTGGTCTAGAATCTTAAGCGAGTTTGCAGAGGTCTTTTGGTGGCCATATGTTATCCCTGAACATCATATTCAATTCCTAATATCATTCATAAACCTTCCTTGAAGATTTGAAGGCATTTGGAGTCAATTTGAGACGTAGAGACCAATACTAGTCAAAGGGAAATCACTAGTAAAGTTACCTACATTGACCAGAATTGAAAGAGTATTTGCAGAAGTGTTTTAAAGGTACAAAGGCATCCCTGAAACACATATTTATGTTCTAATATCATTCATATACCTTCTCAGAATATTTGGGATCATTTGGGGCAAATTTGGGACCTAGAGATCGAAACTAGTCCAAGGTCGAACCAAGGAAAAAAAGTGAAAAATTGCAATTTTAATAAAATTCCTATCAAGGGACATTACACATACATGAAACAAAATTCCATATACCCAGGCTATGCACATACATGAAACAAAATGCCATATAACTAGGCTATGCACATACATGAAACAAAATGAATAGGGTTGAACATGGATCACAAGTGGAATTTCACATGTATGCATGACTAAGATGTAGAAACACATGTACATGAATTATATGCACATACATGAAACAAAATTCCATATACATAGTCTATGCACATACATGAAACAAAATTCCATATAACTAGGCTATGCACATACATGAAACAAAATGAATAGGGTTGAACATGGATCACAAGTGGAATTTCACATGCATGCATGACTAAGATGTAGAAACACATGTACATGAATTATATGCACATACATAAAACAAAATGCCATATACCTAGGCTATGCACATACATGAAACAAAATGCCATATACCTATAGGATCTATGCTATAGGAACTGCAAAAGCAAGCCTTCAATCTTGTCCAAATTTGTAGGGATGGGTTGTTTGAGCTTCTAATTGAATGAAAACCTCGAGTTCCATGCACTGTTTTCACCCAATGTGTTTGGGATCGGTCCACATCTATCACCTCCCAGAATATTCTTCGCACTAGGTGTTTCCTTGTTGCTTGTTCTCCCATCACAGATGCACACCATTCGACTATAGATGAAGCATCTCGAAGGTGAGCACCTGTAAACTTCATCTTTTCCCTTCGAAGGGCAGTTTTTATGCATGCACCAGCACCATCGTGCTCTCCTTTGCCATGAACTATTTCAAATTAGTTCCATGTATGTGGCACCTTGTATTTTATGTGCAATGAACACAACCATTGAAATACATGTGCATTCTTGAACTGTCCAACACAACCATCTGATCAAATCAAATGATGATAAAATGGTATATCCATAGCTATCACATGATCATAGAACAACTGAAAGCAATGTTGCATGTAATGGATGTCATGGGTCCGGTCGTCACTAATGTAAAAGTGACTCTCTTTCAATATCACACGTTTCTCTTCATTGCTATCTGGACCATGTATATAAGTGATATGGACCATTATGCTCACCTTCTTTGAGTGATAGTATTGACTTTGTATTTCATTTTGTGGTTGTAGGGTGTAATTTTCCGCAAAGTCAACCACTGATAGTATTGTTCCAAGAGGGAAGGTGTCCCCGTATATTTTGAATTGCTCATCTTGCCACCGTGCCATATCGACATGTTGAATGTACTGTTGGATCTTTCCACGAAAATCTGGAATAAAATCACATACTTGCACCTGGTGGAAAAAAATAAACAATGTTATAAAACAACATAAAAATATTTACATGAATATTAAAATATACATCAATATTTAAAACAATGTTATAAAACAAGATATAAACAATGTACACTCAATTAAATGAACATTTTTCGTGTAGATTGTCACCTGTGAAGTCACCAATTTAATCATCTTGATTTCTTTCCCATCACGTAGCTAATATGTCTCATAGTGAAAGTTCTGCTTCTCGACAATTGCATTACTGAATGCTTGATCTTCACTCTCATGGATGCAATTGGACCATAAAGATAGCCCACCACAATTGTTGCAAGAACCCATTACACATTGTTTTAAGTAATGTGTCTGTCCATCTTGCCTCGGACACATTATGCTATGGATGAAATCTCTAGATGACATTGGAGATACTGTACTTGAGCATTCCTGCACATGGTTAGGGTGCAAAAAACGACGTATATGTGCAAATGTATGATAATATAGATCAAACTCTATGTGGTATATACAACAACAAGTGTTCTAGATTCTATTGATTCTAACATACCAAGGCTTGCATTTTTCAAAAGATCTTTTCCCGAGCCTTAGCTCTACATGGGAAACTTTAAACATCTCGAACAGTTGAGTTTGTGTCATGTCAAGGTAATGTTTAACATGCCCTTCATTGTTCATAGAACCCCTACAGTGTTTTAACACATCCTTTGTGTTAGAAGAAGGCCTAGTGTTATCATGCCAAAAAGTGTGCACTAGTCCCTTCACTGCTTCGACCAACTTCATGTCTTTGCGGGGCAACCTACCGCTAAATGCCCATAATGTATCTATTTGTCCCTCTACATCAAGTTTGTCTCTTCTTACTGAATATTTTTTAAGTGTCTTTGGATGTAAAGGGACAATTTCTGATGTGCATTTAAGTAAACAACGTTGTCTTGTGGATCTAGATACAATTAATTTAGCCAATACGCGGCGAGCCACATTACAGTCTTGTGAATGAGTTTTTTTACCAATTGATGTGAATGCAGCAACAAGAGATTTAACAATGTGATTACTTGATTCGGTATTCTTCAATGTTCTTATGCTTAACTTTTTTTGACAATTGCCATACTTCTAGATTTAATCAACGCTAAAAACAATTGACATTTATCGGCTTCAGATTTTGGTTCAAAATATTGTTTCATTATTTGAGAACAATGACGAATGATTATGCGTTTAGCCACCTTAACTTCCATGGAAGTCAATTCGCTCTCGTCCACTTGTATGCGTTTAGGAGTTTTCTTTCGTTTTGATGTGATATTTCTTGTCGTTTGAAATGTTGGAGAGACGTTTACATCCACTGTAGGCTGACAACTTCGATTAGGAGATTGAACCACCTGGCATGGTTGTTGCAGAGTCTCGTCAAGAACATAATGATTAATCTCTACAGAGGGTTGTCCGGTTAATAATGGACCAAAATTTTCATCTTGGTTATAACCAGCTTGCATTAAAGTTGCAATATCTTCCTCAGCCTCTTCGCCAGGTATCTGTTGAGAAGGAATGGGAAGTATTTGCTCATCCAATGAAAACCAATGAATTTCTTGAATGTTCCCTCTTCTTTTCTCTTTTAATTTCAGCTTCTTCGGGTGTAAGCATCTTCCTCACTGACTTCCGAACTCTATTACGTGGATTCCCCATTGAAATCCACCCAAAATTGTACAAAACCTATGGATCTGTGTAATAAATGATTAAATTTCAGGTTTTAGAAGAATTATGTCTTTTCCTGTACAGTAAAACTGGCCCACAGCACGAAACCCAAGATTATTTATTAAACAAATAACGCATATGCGATATAATGCATCTTCGTTTTAACGCATATGCATTATATCGCATATGTGATATGAACTATATGCTTTTTACGCTTTTTACAAACGGCCAGTTTGTTAAAAACGTGATCACTAAATCGCATATGCACTAAATCGCATATGCGTTATATCGCATATGCGATTTAGTGCATATCAACTATTGAAATCTCATTTAACCATGAACTATGAAAACATCATTTAATCCTTAGAATATTGGATTTATCCTTGGACCATGGTACAGTGTCTTCAGAACTATGTTTTGTCTGGAAATATTCGTAATGATTCCTATATGACCATGGTCAACGCCTTGAGAACAATCTTCAATGCATAAAATAGTTTAATGGCAGATATATCCCATATTAAGGCTAAATATATCCCCTTTAAAGGGAATGTGTAGTGGTTTAAGACTTGTTTTTGTTTACACTTTTGTCCCATTACCATGGTTAAGACCCTCAGACCCATCCTTAGTGCATAAAACCTCATAATGACACCCATATCCCACTCAAGGCCAAATATTCCATCTATAGTGCATGTGTGTTGATTTAGAGACTCAATCGACCATCTTTTCTTCCATGACTATGGTCAATGTCCAGAGACCCATCCCTACCATCCAAAACCCTATCATGTCACCCTTATCCCCTTATAATACAATTTAGACTCCCAAGATTCTATCCAGACGATCTATGGGGTGGCTCATGCCCCAACATTACATTGATTAAAAGCTAAAAGAGGTGTGGGGGGAGTCAAAGGAGGGAGAGGAAGTTGTAGAGGGAATCATGGGAGGGAGGGATGGGTAGGGGAGAGATATGGGGGGGATATGGTAGGGGAAAGATATATAGCATAATGGATGGAGGGACAAATGGGGGGGGGGGACCATTAAAGAGTGACAGGGAGGAGAGGGATGGATGGAGTGGTGGTATAGATAGAGGTATAGAGTGATTGAATGAGAGAGACAAATGGGGGGTGTTTAAAGAGTGAGAGGGGGTGAGTCAGAGAGAGAGAGGGGGGGGGAGAGTCAGAGAGAGAGAGAGAGAGAGAGAGAATGATGGATGGAGGGATGGTTAGAGGGTGAGAGAGTGGGATAATAACAATGAGAGAGTAGGGATTTAGGGAAATGAAGGATGGTCAAGGATGGTTACACCGAGGGATAGAGATGAGAGATTGTGTGTGTGTGTGTGTGTGAGAGAGAGAGAGAGAGAGAGAGGGAGAGATCATGGATATTAAGGAAAGGAGAGAAAGAGGGAGATATCATGTGTGTTTCTCTTAAACGTTTCGAGCACAGAAATATAATTGTAAAGACAACCAAGTGACTCCTTACCTTTTTAAAGGTTTGATAGATCAAAATTGGTCTCAATGGACGTTAATAACAACCATAATCATCATCAACTCAAGTAGAGAATTATTAAGTTATATAATAAATTTGTCATTAAATAAAAAACCCTAATTGAATTCATTTAACTACACTAATATCAAAGAAAGTTTGACTAACAAAATAAGTGCAAAGATATGTTGGTTCTCATCAATAACATCAATCAATAGATGCATAGTGAACTATAGGTCGAAACCACAAACTTCAACTATATTAGTGTAGTAAGGTGAAGTTCTATACTAGGAGACTACACAATAGTGAAGATGGAATTCTCGAGATATATTTGAATCGATTTTTCTTCGGTGCCTATTAAATCTCATACCTAGGATAGGATACAAGGAAAATTATTAAAACGACAAGGATGAAATCCCTAACTCTTGAAAATGGATTGAAAACCAAATTATACTCACCACGATATCCCAATTACTTCATCAATAACAACCCACCATTTGGCTTCTTAGATGTCCCATTCACTTTGATGTGAGTTTATACTTTATACCATACTACCTAATATATCAAATATAACTTAGTTGAAAATAGAGATGTATTGTTTCCGAACCCATTTGTCATGTTAAACAATGTTATATTAACCATGATGGGATGCTATCTTACATTTTAAAAGAATAATATTTATGCCACTCTTTTATCTAATAATCTTTATACTCTATTTACTCCTTTTTACTAAACCAAAACGCATATGCGATATGAATCGCATATGCGTTATAATGCATATGCGATATGAAAAAGTCTAAACTACATATCCGTTATAACGCATATGCGTTAGTTCAAAATTTAAAAACTCGGCAGGAACAAGGCTTGGGATGATGTTCGGAAATATCTTTGGACTGCCGAACCTATTGGCTAGAACAAAAAAACCAGGGCCATTGCCTGTATTTTTGAACTCTCTCAATATGGTCAGTTTCAATGGCATGTTTTGATATGAAAAACTCAATATTTTTTTATGAAAATATAGAATATTGTAGATTACGATCTGACGATTCTGAATATGTAATTTTTTCATAAAAATGTATGTTTTATTTATTTATTATTAATTTTCTAAATGACACACGTCAGTTTTCGAAAATACATACATCCATTTGTTTTTATTACTTTTTATTGCCTTCACCATTTCCCAATAAAACTATATGGTTCACTAGAGGAGACTGAGCTCTACAATCTCATATATAGAAAACAATGATTTCATTAAATTTTGCCCCTACAGTGTTTCACCCGCACATAACATTTTAATTTCAAGGTTTTCTTACTTCTAAAATTAATAATAATAAAAAATAATTCTTGAAGATTTTTGAAAAAATAGTGTTGCACTAGGCCCATATGTCCTTTATATGTCTGCAAGATTTTATTCAAAATGGACATCATTTACCTCAATAAGTGCTGCACCCGCACAAACATATATGTTATGATGTGCTGAAAATTTGAAAACCCAATTTAACGGAAACTAATTTTATAATCATTTACACAATTTTTTATAGATAAATGTTATATATTATGAAAGCTAATTCAATTACTTATCTTTTGTCTTTTTACTTCATCTTCAAATCTGTTACGGAAGTACCCCTAATTGTCACCTAAAGTCAGAGGTTCCAGGTTTTTTCAGTATTATGTGGCATCTAAAGTGTCTTTGAAGGAGTCCATGATTGTGCATCATCCCATTATCCTTAGAGAATTATTGCATAATTAGGATGAATAATCTACAACTACCCTTTATTTCTACATAAGTTGGCAGTATCACTAATAGAGTTTGAAACACCTCTTGGTGTCTAAACTCGTGACTACACACATCCTTCTCAAGCTAAACAGTTAAAATGAATTTTTTGGCTGAACAGGTGATAGTTTCTTGACGTATGTCTAATTTTTGTGAAAATGTTAGTCTAGTGTATTGCCCCTGGTCCATGCTTTATAGTAAATAGATTCAAGTATATTCTTTGGATTCTAATTGTCTGAAATTCTACATAGATGCATTTTTTTCATTTTACTTAAATGAATCTCCCAACCAATCATAATACCAAAGGTAATTCCTAACATCCATATAATTTAAGTATTAAGGGGTTTTGCTTTTGCATGTCAACAATTGATATATAATTTTTGGCATTATTTGTGTACTGTAAGCCATTAATCAATGACCCATATCACATGAGTATAGTTCCAATTGACCAATTTCTCATGCTTTTGAATAGTTCACTTAGCACTCATTTCATTGGGTAATGTTCATAGGGGTGAAGAAGTGGGATTTAGACTAGCTAAATGAATCGCATAATTTTTAATCAATCATCACTTCTGGGGATTGCACCTAGTAACGTAGACATCTCGGGATGTCACCCATCCCAATACTCCTCTAGCTCAAGCATGCTTAACTGTGTCTTTTTCCCCACAATCAAGCCCACTTAACTTTCTACCCTATTTTCAAAACCTTAACAAGTATTGTGCATTACAAACATTTAGTTAGAGATCCGTTGACTCCTTCTTCTTTAAATATTGAGGGGTTTTCACATTCCAACATATGATATATCATTTTTGGGATTATATGCGTATCTATGACCCATATCCCATGAGTATAGTCACAACTGACCAATTTCCCAATTTTTTTTCCTTGGAATACATGTATATCGATACTTTGTCAACATAGGGATCAATGCCATTACAATGTCACTAAGGTGATTTGAAATCGGGTGGGGAGGATAACAAGAATTCTTCCAAACCACCCAAGCTATACCCAATTGACTAATAATAAGTAAAACTTGGAACAATGCACACTTGTATTAAAGTGAAATAGGGAAAATATAGAGAACACATTATGATATATAATTGACTATGTGTAATTTGTTGTACAAACCTTAAAGACTATTTAGGGAATCGATACACTCCATAAAATGGTTGTGTTTTGGGAGGAATCACCCAATGCCTAGCATTATCCCACAATATAATCACACTTACAACTCCATTGAATCCAATCGCCAATTTATCAACCCCAATGCAATCCATAGGATATGATCATCTACAAGACTTAGCCATCCTTGTCCTTTACTAATATTAGCACCTTCCTTTGTGCTATTTTTTTGTGTTTCCTTACATAGTAATAAGTGATAGTTGTATAAGCATTTGTTCCCTTCAAATGAAGTCTCATTGAAAGTGTCAAAATTCCCTATAAAATTCCTTAGGTAATAGGTATCTTGTAAAAAACGTGGCATACATCCATGCAAAATGTTCCCATTGATGATTAAATATTTATCTTGATTAAAGCTAAATTCAAACAATTGATCCATGAAAAACTTCCCCAATAATAATTAAATATTTATCTTGATTAAAGATGAATTCAAACAATTGATTGATTCTCACAAAATAGTTAGTTGAAGCTTTATCCTTATACTAAAAATTGATCAAACTTTTGTGAGGCTAGATAGTAGGAATGTATTGATCTTTGTAGATTCATCAATTGTCATCGACCTCTATAATCAAAGGGCTCTTGAAGCATGGAAGAGGCAGGTGTATTGATTTTGAAAGGATGGTGATTCATTATAAAGGTGGGATTTATCATTGTTTGGCTTGAAATTTGTTTGGATTATGCCTATTTCACTATTTGATTGGTCTTGGTATTGTCTTTTTTCCCTATTAATGACTTTGGAACCTTGGTGTCATGGCCATTCTTAGGTTTGGCTCGTATTCTTCTGGTATTGTATTGTCGTGATTAAACATACCTTTTTCCTTGGATACATTATAGCCTACAATTACCCATATTAAGCATAGCATTGGTAATAAATTCAAGGCTCAATTGATAAGGAACCCTAAAGTATTTGGGTGAATGAAGGGGAAGTCATGAAGGAAGCCGACATTTGGAATGATTTCATTTAAAATGTTTAGATTTTTTTTTCAGCAAAAAAATGTTTAGAATGTTTAGATTTTTATATGTATTGTCAGTCATATTTTTGTTTGGACACTTTGTAAGAATTTATAGTTGCAAATTTATAGGAAGTGAGGAAAAAGTAAGTTGCAAATATTATAGGAAGCAAGCAAGCAAAAAGTAAACAAGTGTCCATTATGTAGTATCAAAGGATGTAATTTAGATAATTACACTAACAATCTATATGTCTCTTGGAACTTTAATATGTGTGATCATCTATATTATTTAAAACATTTTATAAAAAAAGAAGATGGCTACAAATTATTATCAAAACAAAATGTTGATTAATTTTTTAAATAAAAAATTATTTATAAGTTTAAATTGTTTTCTTTATAATAGAATTGGAAATTTTAAATTTCCTAATATAATATCTTTATTATTTTGTAACTATTTAGTGAAAACATCAACTTTTTATATATTAATACAAACATTTTATATATTAATATAAATGGTATCTATTTTTATTTAAGAAAAACAAATAAATTTAATAAAAGAAAATCGTTTATATAAAATTTAAATTTTGTTTTCTATATTTTTATAACAAAATTAAAGATTAAAAGAAAATTCAAAGACAAATATAAATTTTATTTATAAACATGGAAACAGCGATACGGCTTTTGTTACAACAAAATTAAGGAGAAGACCGAACACATATGGGGTGGATAAATTAGAAGATACACGGAGTGGTCAATAGCATTGATCGGTAGAAAACGAAAGGATGATGACAATAATGGAGATATAAATATAGCAAAGAAAATAGGGAACTCATATACATAAATATATATATATATGGCGATTTTGTGCAATTTGTTCAATTCTTGCGGGGTCACACGGTAAAGTAGGTTTGTACGGTGGTCAGATACAGACCCAAAATCGCAGCGACAAGGCCTATAAACTTCCAGTTGTAGACGTGGTCATAAAGTCCCCAAAGCATCCTTTTCAGTTTGCTTTTCAATTTCTGTTGCCAGAGCACAAAGAAATTGAAAAGCAAAAGTGCGCTAGTGATTTTGCTCACGACTGATTGAGACAGCATATGACGAGCCGCATTGCGATCCTTTTGAGTGAGATTTATTTCCAATTGTACTAAATGCATCTACTAACCTTTTAACACTATGAGAACTTGGTTCTAACTTTTTGTTCATCTTTATCTTTAACATTCTTCTAACAACAACCATAGACCTAGATTTGAACAATGATAAAAATAATTTGCACTTGTCACCATCACATTTAGAATAAAGAAAGTTATCAAGTATTTGTCGAGTTTGATAAGCAATAACACGTTTAGACAACGTACCTTCAAGTGAACTAATGAGAGTTTCATCAACCTGTATACATTTCAGAGTTCTTCGGCGTGCAGTTGCTAATGGAGGTAAGGGTGTTGGAACTGGAGCATGTAGAACATCACCAGGACGCTTCTGTGTTTCAATAGGAGCCTCTTGTCTTTCATTCTATTGGACAGTCTCCATAACATTTGCTTCTTCCGTTGTAAATCCTCCACTCAATGCCTCTCTAACTTCATCGCTTGTATAACCACTACCCAACGAGTCATTCACTACCATATTATGAGTTTGACTTGATGTCGGAATTTAAATGTTGGGTGCTTGTTCATCAAATGTTGTTGAAATTGAGGGCCCCTCTAGTGAATTTCTTCGTGTTTCTTGAGGTGGATGGGTAGGAACGACCGTGGCATCATCAATGGTTGGAATTGGATGAGTTTTCATGGAATTCCTTTGATTCCACATGTCCAATATTTTCTTTTCTCTAACTTCTTCCATGGTTTCTTGAGGCTTCTCTTTCCTTGCCCTTTCCCTTTTTCGATTGCGTGAATTCCCCATGACCACAATGAGCAATACTAAGAAAATAGATTCTAGAGGTGTGCTCAACTATTCAAATATCCAAATTCTTTCTCAATTGTGAATATAGTTTCTTCAAGCTTGCTCAACTGTCAATATAGATACTATCTCAATTGTGAATATAGATTCATCAATCTAGCTCAAATGTGAAAGTAAAGTTTCTACTTTACTTGTGAATATTGAAAATTCTTCATTTGTGAATATAGATTCTTCAAGCTTGCTCAATAGTGAATGTAGATTCTTCTTCAATTGTGTTCATATAGATTCATCAAGCTTGCTTGACATTGTGAATGTAGAATCTCCTTGAAGCTTGAAATTGTGAATGTAGTTCTCCTCTTGGAGCTTGAAATTGTGA
>BSBM01000689.1:940000-970000 GCA_027924585.1 Larix kaempferi | reverse complement strand
ATATTTGATGTCTCAGACCGAGTGTGCTGTCGCTCAACACTATAGATACAAACCAAATTATTGAAGCTCTGTAGAGAATGAGAAAAAAGAGTTGCCTTCATACTCTGCGTTGTGGAATAAATAATGGACATCCGCCATTGCCCGTTGTACAGGCGGGCAATACATTGATCAACTGAGGGGAGAGTTCGCATGCATTCCAACTGAGAGCCATGTGACGGGCGCGTGCGATCAACACACCATTTGAGGTCCAATGGAGGGTTATCTACTTTGGTTAAAAAAATTCAGGAGTTGCAAGGGAATAATACACTCTAAGCACCCCATGGGAGAGTAAGTTATTCCAAGAAATATCAGCATGATCAATCTGAGATTCAAAGACAATGGATCCAAACATTTCTTTCCATAACCTAATTGCTAACCAAGACTCCTCGATTGAGTTTTGCGCCAATGTTGGCCATCTCATCAGCCTCATGATTGTTGCTTCTCAATATATGAAGGAATTTGATGTTGATGAATTCTCTTGCCAAGCATTTCAGAAGGATGTGTTGTTTTAAAACATGACTCTTTCTATTTTTACTCAGGTTCTAGGCTTCTTTGTTGACCAGCATGGAGTCTCCACATACAATGAGTTCATTTATTCCTTCCTCCCTAGTGATCTCCAATCCTTTGATGAGCGCAATCCACTCAATATTATTGTTTGTTAATCTAGTTCTAATATTTATTTAAGGAGTTGTATAAAGATTGACAATTTTGATTTTTATGTGGATTTTTGATAACTTTTCTTTATTCATAATTTATTGGAAAAATGAATTCGACTCCCTAAAAAATATTTATAACACCTAAATTTTATAATCTTAATACCTTATATATGGGATTCTAAAAATTAAGACCACATTTTAGAGAAAAATGATCAACCAACAAAAGAAAAGACATCTCCCCATTCTTTAGAAGGCGAAACTTATTTTTTAGGCAGAGTCCTCTGGTTCCACGAGGTAGGTGTGAGAGGGTCGTTGAATGTTCTCATCCAATATCCTCCCACACTTATCTCGACTGTATGACCCATAATGTTCACCATCTTTAGAAAATTAAATCGTTTAAATGCACGTCTCAGTCTCTAGAGACAGCTGGATCTCTTCACTCCAATGGTAAAGATGAAGGACAACTGTCCACTATGAAAGTGATGTGAGAGGTGGGGCATCTCATATGCAAGCGTACCGGGCACGAAGAACTGCATCCCCAGCGTACCGTCCTTAACGTGTGGAAAAATTGAGGCATCTCACATGCAAGCGTACCGGACACAAAGAACCCTGCATCTGGAACCCTGCATCTCCAGCGTACCATCCTTAACGTGTGGAAAATTTGAGTAAAAAAACAGTAAAATGTCCTTAACCTGTGGAAAAATCGAGTACGACATTAAATTTGATTTAATGTTCAATGTACGACATTGCCACCTACTCTAGAGACAGCTGGATCTCTTCACTCCAATGGTAAAGATGAAGGACAACTGTCCACTATGAAAGTGATGTGAGAGGTGGGGCATCTCACATGTAAGCGTACCGGACACAAAGAACCCTGCATCCGGAACCCTGCATCTCCAGCGTACCGTCCTTAACGTGTGGAAAAATTGAGTAAAAAAAAGTAAAATGTCCTTAACCTGTGGAAAAATCGAGTATGACATTAAATTTGATTTAATGTTCAATGTACGACATTACCACCTACTCTACTGAGAAAGAGAAAAAGCAAGTGTACAAGGAGGGAGCTTAAAGAGTTCTAGTTACAAAATTCTTCATTGCATTATGGTTAAAGCTCGCAAATAAAGCCTTATCACGCCGTTTTTCAGAATTATTGAGAGGCAAGATTAAGATAAAAAATAGAAGAGGATGGAAGGATATATACATTTAATGAGTCTATTTTTATTAAAAAGAGTTGCAATATTGATGTATATATATTTTGGTATGTTATATATTTTTAATTGTTTTATATATTAGAATTGTAAATATATAATGTTAAAATTTATAATTTTGGTGTTTATAGAATTTTTAAAAATATTAAATTTATTTTTGCAATAAAAATATAATTTGAATAATAAAAATTATATTTTAATTAAAAATATAACATATTGGTTTATAATTAAATAATGAAAAATTAAAATTTTAACATAAAAATTAAAATAGCTCAATCATACCTATATTCACACGTTACATTAAAGATGGACCCACTAGGGATGCAGGGGTACATCCTATTCATGTTCTTGCACGTGGGATGCCCCACTTCTCACATCAAGACTCCCTTTCTTGCCCACCAGTCATAATTGTCCTTCATCTTTCTTTTATTTTTCACGCAGGGGTAGGTAGTAGGTACATTCTGTTTATGTTCGTGCATGTGGGATCAGGGATCAAATTTGAAGGGTGGGGTCCCATTTCACTTTGAAGGGCCATGAGATATTGAACCCTTCAATGCTGCCATGCAAAAATAAGTCATTCTTTTCATTTGAAAATGTACTAGTACATCAAAATTTCAATGTTTACTTATGTAGTAAAGTCGAGAGGCCTTATTTTGCAGTGGATATAGCATCACTGAACGTTATATAAGTCATATAACACAACCATATTTCGCCCCGATCTAGTGGCTCGGTCCCTAGGCCACTATACCACCTTTGCCATCTTAGCAATTTCCCAAATTGATCTTTCCTCTTAAACTTTTAACCAGTATAATAATATAGTTAACTTGCTAACCCCATTCCAATCCAACTTTCATCCTTACAGCCAAAATTAATACTATTTTACTCTTTCATGATCTGCTTGAACATGAGGAATTTATTAGTGAAACATAACTTAGGAGACACTAGAAAATCCACTTTCCAGATGTTCAGTGTGAATTGCCATAACTAAATTTATAGATCTTTTTTTCTGCATTAGCTACAGTTAGCTTGCTAGCCCAATTCCAATCCAACTTTTAACCAGTATAATGATATTTAATACCTCTTAAAATGGGTTCTTAGGCTACTTCAAACACTACAAGCTCGATGAAGAATTGGGTTCTTCAACTCTTCTAAAAGCAATGTGATGCTTATTCTTGGAAAAGTTCAATCTTTGTAAACCACTAGCGTTCTTCAAACTAATATAAATTCTAGCCTACTTAACAATGGAAAAAATGATAATGTAACAAAAAAAAGGAAGAAATTGTTTCATAAGCCAAAAACATTGGACGTTGAGTTTGGTTTGTATTTGCTACTAAATTAGTGAACAATAGAGATGTATGTAGAAAGGTAGTAAAAAAGGTGAAGGGAAAGAATCTGAATGGTGACTTTTTTTACTTTGTTGAATTGAGGACCATAATTCACTTTCATGCACCTCTATCAAACAACTGCGTTTCCATTTATAATCCTCCTTCACGCAAGGATATTAGAGAGAACAGTTCAACAAAAAAGTTGGATTGGATTGAAAACTAATAACAAGTTTCTTTGTCACTCTAATTGTATACCCTACAGCAGAATTGAATGCCAATGTCAACAATATATGTTTTAATTTTTCATTCAACACTATGAATGCCACACGTACTTGGGATAGAATAAGTTTAAGCACTCCTTACATGTTACATGCCCTGTTATGGTTTGAGCAAAGAGAACTATCCGACTCCAGGAAAATTTTGTTCTCAATAGCTGATTAAGGACCCTAGATGCTTCTTCTCTATAGCCCTCCCCCTAGATCTCGTTATACATACTAAATCTATGGTATGATGGAGTAGAGGATGGGTTGTAACTTGTGAAGCATAAGTAAAATGTAGGTAGACCAAGTAGAGAGGATATGCATAGATGGTTGAAGTTCTTGTTATATGGTTGGAGTTCTTGTTTTATTCCAGACTAGCCGATAAGGGCAACAAAATCAAAAGGTAAAGTAGCATTGTCGTTCTAAAAATCAAGATTACAAAAACATTTTTGTCCCAGTTCGTACAGTCAAACGCAGATTGTAAGTGTAGTAGCATCAGTGGTCTTCATATTAATAAATATCAAGAATCTTAAACCGTGTACTAGAGGAAGGTGTCGATTCGATGACTAAGAAATTGGGGAAATGTAATACAGTTTTAGATATAAAGTCTGGATTTTTGATCTAACTCATTAACTAGATGCATGGAGGTTGGCAGCGTGGGAACTTCCCCGTAGGGATGCAACCGTGGCCAGTGGAAGCTGAACGGGGAAGAACTCGGTTTCAGAGTGAAAACAATGGTCTTCCTTGTCCCCTCCATTTTAGGAAAGTTAAAGGGCAGCTAAATTCTCAAGAGCTTTGATTGGGCGACAATGGAAAATAGGGAAAGGCAAGGAGCACATGGAATCATATGCGTATACATAGGACATATGAAGAAAGAATCAATTGTTGTTGTTGCCACAGTTGGGAATTGATAAATGTCGTTCTAAAGAGCCTTTGACAGAGATTTGTGACAAACCCACTCTCAGGTCCAGGCTTCAAATTTGAAGCCTTCAAGGCCCATTTGAAGTAACAAAATTCCAGTCAAATAATAATATGTGTTTGAACTTTGAAGTTACAAAATTTTAATCAAATAACAAAATTTTTAAATAATTGATGGGATCATGAATGGATAAAATGATTTACATACCTGCAAATTCATAGGATGTTGACAATCTAGTTAGCCTTGAAGTTGAGCTCCTCAAAGAAAACAAATTTCTTTATATATGTTTATGGCAGGATGGCATTGGCAGCTTCGCTCCGCAAACTCTCTTGGAGGACTGGAGGAGATAGGGTAGGTGGAACTTGGAAGTAGCTCAACCACAATGGAGTAGGGGTATAAGAAAAAGCTTGTTTGTATTCCTGTAATATTATATATTGATGGTCGGAACCATGGAAGCATGGAATTCGAGCATTGAATTGATACAACAAAGAAAACACAAGGTGGGACTCGGGAGCCGCAGGATTGACTTGATACAACAAAGAAAACACAGGGTGTGAGGTTGGGAGCCGTAGACGGTAGGATTAACTTGATACAACAAAGAAAATGTAGGGCTGTGGGTAGGGGCCACAGAAAGGAGTAGCAGCCTGCAACATTACAAGAAGTTTATGGATTGTGGATTTTGTTTGAAATGCCAAATTTGGGGCACATTAACATAATATATTATACATTGAATACTCAATTAACTCACTAAGTCAGAATTCATGAATTGGTATGTGATAACTTGGTAATCCCATTGCCAACAACATGTATGAGTCACCAACCAGGTTTAATAAATTTGTTGCTTCCATTAAATGTGTTAAACATGTAAGCGCTTGCTGCAAACACGAGAACTTAGAAGCGTTCAAGACATCGGTTTCTCAATGTAAGCCTTTCCATGTAAGTTGGTCAATGATATTATTAGAGGCCCAATGGTCCATGATCCATGGATGATCGAACACATGGATATTGAAGAGTAACCGAATCCCACTCCCAAGTCACCTAGCTGGTAGCCACATTCCCAATTTCCCACTGAAAACTGTGGATGGGTGAAATTTGAAGCTACCCTTCTGTTGCAATTTTAAACAATAGTGGTTAATTTAATTATTGAAGGGCTTACCATGAAATTAAATTTCTTTTGCATGGTAAAATTTGAAGTGGCCTTCTATGATGTGTAAAATGGCCTTTGAAGGGCCCTGAAGGCTTCAAATTTGAAGCTTGTGTGGGATGCCATCATGCCCGGTGCCCCACTTTTGGGGATTGGCTAAAATTATTAAAATTTTAATTTTAAATTGTGATAGTTGTTTTAATTATTTTATTTTTAAAATAAAATAGAGAAAAATGAAAATCTAAGGAATTAGTTTATTTTTAAAATAAAATAGAGAAAAATGAAAATCTAAGGAATTAGTTTATTTTTAAAATAAAATAGAGAAAAATGAAAATCTAAGGAATTAGTTTATTTTTAAAATAAAATAGAGAAAAATGAAAATCTAAAGAATTAATTTATTTTTAATATAAAATAGAGAAAAATCAAAATCTAAGGATAAAAATATTTATTTATTTATATATTTAAAATTTGAAAAAATTAAAAATCAACTTTGAATAAAAATGACAAATTCTAATGTTCTGGTTAAAAATCTAAAAGTGAATATTCATGGACGTAAAACAAGAAAGTTTTTTGACACATGATTTCAGAGCTCTTTGGCACTAATGTTTATGGGATGATTTTTTTCATTTTGAGTTTTGGTCTCATTCTATGCTTCTTACAAAGATGAGGTATTTCCCTCTATGACAAGTTTGGAATCAATGATTTGGTCATCATTGAATGAATAGGAACATGGGTCACCTAAGCTTATTTGATTCTTTGTAAGGTTTTATGCAATGTATTTTATATTAGGGTGCAAGCACGAAGTTGGTTCCACTTTTTAGTGCCACTATAGAAATAAAAAACGCACCTCCGAAATGGAAATCCATAACGCATATGCATTATTGTGGCTAGGTTCGGACAAACCTGAGCCGAAAACCGAGGCTAAGCTTCATTAGCCAATATCGCATATGCGATAAATCGGACTTGCGTTTTTTAATAATTACAAATCGCAAGTGCGATATATCCCACTTGCGTTATATCGCAAGTGCGATATATCCCACTTGCGTTATAACGCAAGTGCAATTTGGATCATGTGGATCATCTTAAATTTTGTTTTCTTTCACAATGATCAAAATACAGTCTAAGAATCATGATTTGTAATGGTATATGTACTCCCAATTCCTCTCATTACTCTAGAAGGATTGAATCCCTCCATATCTCTTCCATATTTCAAAGTTGTAGTTGAACTAGGGTTCGATTCGTATGGTCTTCTTATTTCACCATCATTTGTGTTTTTGTTTTTTTTCTCCATTTGTTTGAATGATTAGAGTTTCATTTATTGTACTAATTTTTTTGTCTCTATGCATATAATTTTACTTTCAAAGGCGTAGTTAGAGAGATTCAATTGATTTATGAGAGAGGGGACCATATACAAACTTTGTTTGTTCTCTGGATGTGAATACTAGAGATGATTTGAAACATTAATTTTCTTGTCTTATATTTGTTTTTATTTGAGATGTTATCCTTATGTATAAGGCACCGTGGATCTCTTCTACAACTAATGTCACATGTACAATTTGTGAACTAAATTGATTTCTTGTTTCGATATATTCTCCTCTATTTTTTTTCTTCCTTTGATGTCTTCTATCATACCCTTCTCCATATAACTCCCTCATTGCTTATCCAACCACACCATGTCACCCATCCATGCACCCACTATTTCAACTAAAGTTATTAAAATGGAGGCTAATATCTCTTCTTATAGAACATAAAAATAAGCAACCCACTTCCTCTCTTCTACCATTACCTTTTCTTCCTTCAAACCGATTTGCCCCTATCCTACAAAGATATAAAATTAGACATTTGAAAAAAACTATTCTCTATCTTTATCTCATTACTCACGTGATCTCTTTATGAAAATATATTTGATGACTACAAATATGGTAATTCAATTACAAATAAACTCCATGGAGATAAAATAACACATTTTGGTAATGATGTTTTGTAATCAATACTTATAATGAACATTACTAATTTATAATATATATCATAAGGTATTTTGAGTTCTTTTCTTCAATGAAACTTTATTTTGATTAATTATGTATTCTACACAAGCATACGATAATTAACATGAAGGAGAAGAGCATTCCTCGAATTACTCTATATCTAGTATAATTTTATATGAGGATGTTGATTGTTTGGTAAACCATTGGAAGATAAAAGGGGCTCCATAAATTTATATAATATAAATAACATTAATAGCAAAGGATAAATTGTGACACAAAATCCCAGAGGGTTAGCTCAAGTGGTTGAGTGTTGTAATCGTAAGCAAAAGAAATCCCTAGGTGGCTATGCAGGGCCTCACTTGATGTCCAGGCTAAAATGGTGCAAACATGATTATCGCTCCCCTAAGGCAAGACATAGAGTGAAAATGTTGTAATTATAATTCCCTAGTAGGATTTCAAGGAGTGACAAAGTTGTAATTGTCCCTCCCTAGTCAAGGAGAAAGGGGTGAAAATCCTTATACATTGGCAAAAATGAAGGTCCAAATGATGGGATTTCGACATACTAATCAAGGATTTGTAGAATTCAATGTGCCCTTGTCTCCCTCGTCCTTGGTCCAATGAAATCCCCAATCATTTATTCATTCATATATAGAGGATTAATAGTCCAAGGAAATCCCCAATCATTTATTCATTCATATAAAAAGGATTAAAAGAGTTAAAAAACGCAGCTGCGATATATCTTACTTTTGATATATCACACTTGCGATATATCGCAAGTGCGATTTGTATTGCAAAAAAAAAAAAAAAAAATAGAGTGACCGCAGCCTCATTTTCATTCATATATATCTTAAAGGATTAATAGAGTTAATAAACGCACATGCGATATATCGCAAGTGCAATTTATAATGCAAAACAAAAAACAAAAAAATATAAAATAGAGTGGCCACGGCTTGATTTTCATTGATATATATTTAGGATTTTAATAGAGTTAAATAACGCACTTGCGATATATCGCAAGTGCGATTTGCAATGAAAAAAAAATACAAAAATAAAACACAGTGCCCGCGCCCTTGGTCCCAAATTGATATATATGTAGGATTAAAAAAAGCAATTTCATTTATAGAGTACAAAACACACTTGCGATATATCGCATGTGCGATTTGTAATGCAAAAAATATATATATATATATATATATAACACAGTGCCCGTGGCCTCATTTTTCCAATCTACACAGTGAAGGACCGGCGATATCGGGAAGGCGAAAAAACGCACCTGTCGATTTGCATTTGAGAGAAGGAGGAGGCAAGCTATTTCACAATTCCGATAAAATGGAAGGTGGTGACAATATTTACTAGTATGTTAACTCCTTTTGAATTTTTCATTATTGTGTTTGTTAATTTAAACTAGTTTTTGTTTTTTTTTAAACCAATTTAATAAAATTTGTTACATGTATTAAAAAACAAACAATGAAATTGATTAATTAAATATTGAAATTGAACTGTTTTGTTCTCAACAGAGAGCACAAATCCAAACCCAAACCAAAATCCAGACAGAAACCCAAACCCAAACTAAAATCCAGACACTAACCCACACATGGAGGAGGAACACGACCTTAATTCTGAGATTTTGGCTCGTTTGGGTTCACTGAGACGCCTTAGCTCACTCTTTAGGGGGGGGATCACTTAAGACAATCTTTAGCGGAGGCCTTAGACTCTATAAAAAATACAATTACCAATGCCCAGGGAGCACTGTACAACATTAGCTCATACAGAGATTCCCAGAGGCAATACTATTCAATCGGGTTGAGCTACAAAGATGTCAAAAAATTAAAGATAAGAAAAGACCAGTTGTTTTCATTATTCCGGGACCCCAACACCGGATTGGTTCCACCCACCATTCGACCACACATTTCCATAGACTGGTGCATGGAACCAAATATTAAAGCCAATTGGATGGATCAATGGTACATGGTCTTTGATGAAGACCCTCACGGGAATAGAGACATCCCATTTTATTTCCTTAGGAAGCTGTATGCAGAATTTATCCTGGGGAAACATGTGAATTATTTTGACATTTTAGAGTTCCAGGGTGTAGGTCATGGGATGCCCCAAGATAGGGAAGGGGCTAGGACCGATCCTAACCATGTGCGACGCCCTCCACGCACACCAAACCCCCCTCGGTTATATCCTCCAGCGGGTCCAGTTCTTGATGATACACAGGAGGCCTTATTCGATTTGGTCGATACATTGCTTCAACATGAGACTTCCGTCGAAGGCAATGTAGGCCAAGGGGTTGGCACTTTCGAGGCTGGCCCATCTGGGGTTGGACCATCTCACAGTCAGGATCCACCTTTTAGGTCCCCAGACCAAACTAGAGATACACATCGCACCGGTGACGCGGAGTCTTCAGAGCATCGGGTTATTCCACACCCTTGCACATCGTGTCGAAGCATATTCTATGGGCCTGCTTCAAATTTTTGGGGCGATGGATTACTCTGATATGTAAGTAACATTCATTCTTTACATAGTATTTATATTTTGTTTTATATCACAGTTTTCAATTGTTTCGTAATTTATTTCTATTTAAATAATTGTCTGACAATTTACGTGAACAAATATACAGCTGGTGTCCAATGACACCCCAGATTCACATAATCTGGCCATTGATGCAGCGGTCAATGCTGCATATGATTTTGGTGCTTCACCATTAGCTGTAAGAACTTTATTTTTAATTTGTCATCGAGTAATTTACATATTTATAATTTAGAGACTGCAACATTCAATACGTCTTAAACTCGATACAATATGTTTTATGCAGGGTGGGCATGATGAGTTTGTGGAATCCCAGGTCAGTCCCTCCCATGTAGAGGAAGATTCCCAGACTCAGGTGTTCTTTTCATTACATGCTTTTAATTATATGCTTTTAATGATTTGAAACATGTATGCGTTTAATTATTTAAAGAAATTTTCTAATTGTATATTTATGTTTTGTTACATAGCCTGGTTATGGTTAGGTTTTTTTTTTACCATCTAGTAAGGCCAATGTTTGGTATTCCACCCACCGGTGACACTCTTCCTCCCCCCCAGGTATGTGTACATTTCTCGCTTTCTTTGAAAAAGCCATTTTCCGTCCATGTAGTATATATATGTAGTCATGTTAGATGTTTTTATTTGCTGACATTGACATATATATGTTACCTTATGCAGGCATCTAGTGATGCAATGGTGCTTGAAGAGCACCCAATCGACGTTGTTGGTGACCCACCTCTCCCCCCTGTAGGTACGTGTATATGGAGCTCTTTCTTTGAAAAGGTCATTGTATGTCCATACATAGTATATATATACAGTCTCATTTTCTTTGAATTTGCTGACATTGGTCCATATGTTACTTTATGCAGTCATATAGTGATGCAGTGGTGCTTGAAGAGCACCAAATCGACGTTGTTGGTGACCCACCTCCCCCCCCCACCTAGGTACGTGTGTACATGTCTCTCTTTCTTTGAAAAGGTCCTTGTACGTCCATACATATTATATACAATCTCATTTTCTTTGTATTTGCTGACATTGGTCCATATGTTTCTTTATGTAGGCATCTAGTGATGCAATGGTGCCTGAAGAGCACCCAACCGAGGTTGTTGGTGACCCACCTCTGCCCCCCCCAGGTACGTGTATGTCTTGCTTTCTTTGAAAGAGTCATTGTCCATCCATGTAGGATATATGTCTTGTTTTCTTTGTATTTGCTGACATTGACATGTATGTTACTTTATGCATCCATTTACTGAGCTAGTGGTGCCTGAAGAGCACCCAATTGGGGCCACTGATGACCCTGCACACCCCCCCACCCAAGTACATGCAGTTTCAATGCCGAGGACTTACACATGCATGGTAAGTAAAAATGTTATATTTTCTTGGAATTTGAGCAAATGTACATCATGTGGTATTTATTTTTATAGGTTGGTAAACTAACTTGTAACAAATTTTGGTTTATGTTCATTCTCCGATATTGAGAATGCATCCTCTTACGGATCGTTGGGGAACGCCATCGAGCAGCCGCAAAAGAAAGATATACTTCTCATTAGCCACTAACATTGGCAGCGAAAAGGGGGATAAATAGAAATCATGTATAGGGGGGGTACATATAGAATCCATGTGTAGGGGGAATACATACATGTACCATTTTGTTTGTATGTACACACAGTATGATCCACAATTTTGTATTATGGCCATGGCATGCCATTTTTGAAAACATTATACATGTACATCTATAATATAAAGCAATGTTCAGATTTACCTAGATATATGGTTGAATTGATATGGGATGGAGACATGTGTATTATATGCCTTGCAGATATATGCTTGAATATGTTTTTAGGTTTATGGCTTTGTGTTTGTTGGAGAAGAGTTGGCATTGCAAATAATGAATCTAATGTGTTCGGTATAGAAAGGAAGGCTCTAGATGCCTTACTGTATGATGATGTGAATGTTGTTTCTTATGGTGACAAGCCCAATCTAGAAGTTTAATTTCTAATGAACAAACAAGTGACTTTTCATAGCCCCTTCCTCTCCTAAACCTTCTTCACCTCCTAAACTTTTTTATCTTTACAATCATACTACAACTAACCCATCCTTACTATTGATGATACATTCCTAGTCCCACTCAACTCTAGCACTCATTTTTACTCACAACTATTAAATCAAATACCAAGTAGCCACTCTAGTCCTTAGAAATGGAATCCAAAAGAACCTCATCTCTTAGACCTTTTTTAATCACTTACAACTTCCTACTACCCCACAGCATTCACCTTATCAACTAGGTTGGGTCCAATAATACAACCATTGTCTTCTAATAAACAAATATATTATGGTGTATCACTTCACATTTTCATTCAAATTTTTATTTGAGGCTTCTTGAGGAAATATTTAGAGCGGTCATCATCATTTGTAAGGGTGTTGTTGTGCCTTGTCCTTTTCTCTCTCATGCTGGGAATATTGCTGCTGTCATAACAGTAATTTTCTAGACCCTAATTTCAGTTCTGATATATGCTATGTACTTGTGCTATTCTCTTTAATAAAAGATTGTCTTCTACTTCATTTTCAGATTCTGATTGTATTGTGAAGAGGCAAGAAAGCAATAAAAATACCAGTTTATCTTTGAGTTTGGTATGGTTGGCTGGAATATGATTTTGTGGCACTATTATAACTAGGATTGATTGTTTTTTCAAGCATATTATTTTGTTTAATATTGTCTCTCATTAAGTATTTCAATCTTCAAAGTGTTTTGACTCCATTTAGCCCAGGGATAGGCAGTAATCTACTTCAATTCACCACAATAATAACCATTGTTGTTGGACTGCTAAATCTGTTTGTTGAAGAAGATTATAAGGGTAATTTAGCAATCATACATAGGGAAATCCATTTAGCAATCATACATAGGGAAATACATAGCTCTTCAATCTTCAAAGTGTTTCGACTCCATTTAGCCCAAGGACAGCCACTAATCTACTTGAATTCATCACAAATAATATCCATTGTACATCATAACCTGTTGGATTGCTAAATCTGTTTGTTGAAGATTATAAGGGTAATTTAGCAATCATACATAAAGAAATCCCCCTTGTGTTGGAGGAAAGCTGACTTAAAGTGAAGGGAAATCTTGCTAAGTTGACATTGGGTAGGGTTTTTAATAAGTTGCCCTAAGTTTCCATTCTTGCATGGACTTGGGTATGTATAATTGCAAGCTTAGAAGGTAACAAAATGGCGTTGTTTCTAGGAATAAAGTCCCTTTCCCGAATTCAGTAGACATAGCTATAATGATGTGATAAGTTGGTATGAATGTATGAATGTATTATTTTAAGTTTTTCCCGAATTCTGGAACTTCATTGGTATGAATGTATTATTATTATTTTTAGATTTCATATTACCATTTCTTTTTGAAGATTTGGGAGGAAATCAATATGGCATCATTCCTATAAAAGATGCATCATAGAGTATATGCCCCTTTAAAATTTTCAGGCATTGCTAGGTATCCAAATATGGCCCCTCCAAAATGGACCAAACATGTTCAAAATTTTCATGGGGACATTCATTTTGTGGCACATCATGTTGCATCTTTTAAACATCAGATTTCAAAACTTAAAATAGAACATGAATATGGTATGATGAGATTGCTTTTGCATAGCTTAGAAGGAGATGTAGAGATTGGTTTAGAGATTTTGGTAAAGGAAAAACATCATCTTTTGCTTGTTTGGTCCAAGCATTTTGCAAGGAATGGGATCCTAGCTATGAGAAAGAAGAAAGGGTTGAAGATCTAGTTGAAGCTTGCCTAGATAAAGAGAAATTCATTTGATACCTAATGCTTGAATGTGAGAGAAAATCATTTGATACCTAATGCTTGACCATGCTTATAGTAAAATAATTTTATCCTATGGAATTTGGTTATCATTTTAGATAAAAATTGAAATTGGAACATCGTTTGGAAAAAAAAACATCTAAAATTAGCCCATGGGTTAAATTTCACCCCTAAAGTTTTTCCTAGGGCATATATAGAACAAAAACACATTCCTTATAGTCATTATCTTCCCCTTGGACACATTCATTTATACCACGAGGCACGGAATACACATTGGCACTTTATCTAACTTAGCTCCGTACTGTGTATTATCCCTAGTTCTATGTTTACAACCTCATGTTTCACATTTGGTTTAACCACAGATAATCATGGATGGTCTACATAACCTACATCGTTGGAGGAAAGCGAGGATGTTTTATAGCTAAATTGATAGGAAATGAAAAGGAACATGAACATAGTCTACAAGCCCATACACACTACCGGTAGCCAACGGCATGCAATCTTGCAGCTCCATTTGTTATTTTGCTCTCGGATAGAAAGTCAGCAAGTGTCCCTGAACGACATTTTCATGCGACTTGCAACTCAACATAACTTGGAAACCGGAGGTCGGATCAACAAACCGTCTATTCTGTTGCTCTCCTGGCATGCGATTACATCTAGGTAGCCTCCCCTCCGTGTTTCCATGGCCCAGTGACTTCATTGTGAATTCATTTCGTAAACTAGGGTTTTGCTCAGTTTCCATCAATGCAATCTCGCATTGTTGGGTCAACTCCACAAAACACTCCACCAAGCCAGTGTTGGCAGTGGTCCCATGTCGGCATTTCCCATACACACTACCGGGATCCAACAACATGCAATCTTGCTGCTCCATTTGTTATTTCGCTCCCGAACAGAAAGTCATCGAGTGTCCTTGAACGACATTTTCATGAGACTTGCAACTCGACATAACTCAACAACTGGAGGTCGGATCGATGAACTGTCGATTCTGTTGCTCTCCTGGCGTGAGATTACCTCTAGGTAGCCTCTCCTCCGTGTTTCCATGGCCCAGTGACTTCATTGTGCATTCATTTCGTAAACTAGGGTTTTGCTCAGTTTCCATCAATGCAATCTCGCATTGTTGGGTCAACTCCGCAAAACACTCCACCGAGCTAGTGTTGGAAGCGGTCCCATGTCGGCATTGCCCATACACACTACCAGGAGCCAACGGCATGCAATCTTGCCACTCCATTTGTTTTTTCGCTCCCGGACAAAAAGACACCAAGTGTCCCTGAACGACATTTTCATGCGACTTGCAACCCGACATAACTCGGTAACCGGAGGTCGGATCGACGAACCGTCGATTCCGTTGCTCTCCTGGCATGCGATTACCTCTAGGTAGCTTCTCCTCTGTGTTTCCATGGCCCAGTGACTTCATTGTCCATTCATTTCGTAAACTAGGGTTTTGCTCAGTTTCCATCAATGCAATCTCACATTGTTGGGTCAACTACGCAAAACATGTTGCAGCATTAAGAAAACACTATGTGTCTAGAGATCACAGGCTATATTATTCTTGTACCAACATATAATCCAACAAGAATATGCCTAAGCTACACTTACAAATTACAAACCAACTAGGGTTTCATGAACTAGACATCGCATAATAAAACTAGGGTTCACAAATTGAGACATGGAACTAAAAAATAGGGTTTTATGAACTCTCTAGGTTTAGATCATGTACCTAGGCTATGCACATACATGAAACAAAATGAATAGGCTATGCATGTATACATGAAACAAAATGCCATATACCTAGGCTATGCACATACATGAAACAAAAAGGCCATATACCTAGGCTATGCACATACATGAAACAAAAAGGCCATATACCTAGGCTATGCACATACATGAAACAAAATGAATAGGGTTGAACATGGATCACAAGTGGAATTTCACATGCATGCATGACTAAGATGTAGAAACACATGTACATGAATTATATGCACATACATGAAACAAAATGCCATATACCTAGGCTATGCACATACATGAAACAAAATGCCATATAACTAGGCTATGCACATACATGAAACAAAATGAATAGGGTTGAACATGGATCACAAGTGGAATTTCACATGCATGCATGACTAAGATGTAGAAACACATGTACATGAATTATATGCACATACATGAAACAAAATGCCATATACCTAGGCTATGCACATACATGAAACAAAATGAATAGGGTTGAACATGGATCACAAGTGGAATTTCACATGCATGCATGACTAAGATGTAGAAACACATGTACATGAATTATATGCGCATACATGAAACAAAATTCCATATGCCTAGGCTATGCACATACATGAAACAAATGCCATATACCTATAGGATCTATGCTATAGGAACTGCAAAAGCAAGCCTTCAATCTTGTCCAAATTTGTAGGGCCGAGTTGTCTGAGCTTCTGATTGAATGAAAACCTCGAGTTCCATGCACTGTGTTCACCCGATGTGTTTGGGATCGTTCCACATCTATCACCTCCCAGAATATTCTCTGCACTAGGTGTTTCCTTGTTGCTTGTTCTCCCATCACAGATGCACACCATTTGAATATGGATGAAGCGTCTCGAAGGCGAGCACCTGTAAAATTCATCTCTTCCCTTCGAAGGGCAGTTTTTATGCATGCACCAGCACCATCGTGCTCCCCTTTGCCATGACCTGTTTCAAAGTAGTTCCATGTATGTGGCACCTTGTATTTTATGTGAAATGAACACAACCATTGAAATACATGTGCATTCTTGAACTGTCTAGCACAACCATCTGACCAAATCAAATGACGATAAAATGGTATATCCATAGATATCACATGATCATAGAACAACTGAAAGCAATGTTGCATGTAATGGATGTCATGGGTTCGGTCGTCACTAATGTAAAAGTGACTCTCTTTCAATATCACACGTTTCTCTTCATTGCTATCTGGCCCATGTAGATAAGTGATATGAACCATTATGCTCACCTGCTTTGACTAATAGTATTGACTTTGTATTTCATTTTGTGGTTGTAGGGTGTAATTTTCCGCAAATTCAACCACTGATAGTATTGTTCCAAGAGGGAAGGTGTCCTGGCATATTCTGAATTGCTCATCTTGCCACTGTGCCATATCGAAATGTTGAATGTACTGTTGGATCTTTCCATGAAACTCTGGAATAAAATCACATACTTTCACCTGGTGGAAAAAAATAAACAATGTTATAAAACAGCATAAAAATATTTACATGAATATTAAAATATACATCAATATTTAAAACAATGTTATAAAATAAGATATAAACAATGTACACTCAGTTAAATGAACATTTTTCGTGTAGATTGTCACCTATGAAGTCACCAATTTAATCCTCTTGCTTTCTTTCCCATCACGTAGCTGATATGTCTCATATTGAAAGTTCTGCTTCTCGACAATTGCAGTACCGAATGCTTGATCTTCACTCTCGTGGATGCAATCGAACCATAAAGATAGCCCACCACAATTGTTGCAAGAACCCTCTACACATTGTTTTAAGTAGTGTGTCTGCCCATCTTGCCTCGGACACATTATGCTATGGATGAAATCTCTAGATGACATTGGCGGTACTGTACTTGAGCATTCCTGCACATGGTTAGGGTGCAAAAAACGATGTATATGTGCAAATGTATGGTAATATAGATCAAACTCTATGTGGTATTTACAACAACAAGTGTTCCAGATTCTATTGATTCTAACATACCAAGGATTGCATTTTTCAAAAGATCTTTGCCCGAGCCTTACCTCTACGTGGGAAACTTTAAACATCTAGAATAGTTGAGTTTGTGTCATGTCAAGGTAATGTTTAATATGCCCTTCATTGTTCATAGAACCCCTACAGTTTTTTAACACATCCTTTGTGTTAGAAGAAGGCCTAGTGTTATCGTGCCAAAAAGTGTGCACTAGTCCCTTTACTGCTTCGACCAACTTCATGTCTTTGCGGGGCAACCTACCGCTAAATGCCCATAATGTATCTATTTGTCCCACTACATCAAGTTTGTCTCTTCTTACTGAATATTTTTTAAGTGTCTTTGGATGTAAAGGGATAATTTCTGATGTGCATTTAAGTAAACAACGTTGTCTTGTGGATCTAGATACAATTGATTTAGCCAATACGCGGCGAACCACATTACAGTCTTTTGAATGATTTTTTTTACTAATTGATGTGAATGCAACAGCAAGAGATTTAACAATGTGATTACTTGATTTGGTATTCTTCAATGTTCTTATGCTTAACTGTTTTCTAACAATTGCCATACTTCTAGATTTAATCAAAGCTAAAAACAATTGACATTTACCGGCTTCATATTTTGGTTCAAAATATTGTTTCATTATTTGAGAACAATGACGAATGATTGTGTGTTTAGCCACCTTACCTTCCATGTAAGTCAATTTGCTCTCGTCCACTTGTATGCGTTTAGGATTTCTCTTTCGTTTTGATGCAAGATTTCTTGTTGTTTGAAATGTTGGAGAGACATTTACATCCACTACAGGATGACAACTTCGATTAGGAGATTGAACCACCTGGCATGGTTGTTGCAGAGTCTCATCAGGAACATAATGATTGAGCTCTACAGAGGGTTGTCCGGTTAATAATGGACCAAAATTTTCATCTTGGTTATAACCATCTTGCATTAAAGTTGCAATATCTTCCTCAGCCTCTTCGCCAGGTATCTGTTGAGCGGGAATGGGAAGTATTTGCTCATCCAATGAATGCCGACGATTTCTTGAATGTTCCCTCTTCTTTTCTTTTTTAATTTCAGCTTCTTCGAGTGTAAGAATCTTCCTCGCTGACTTCCAAGCTCTATTACGTGGATTCCCTATTGAAATCCACCCAAAATTGTACAAAACCTATGGATTTGTGTAATAAATGATTAAATTCCAGGTTGAACAGTACACTCTGCGCAGGTTTCAAAATAATTATGTCTTTTCCTGTATAGTAAAACTGGCCCACAGCACGAAAGCCAAGATTATTTATTAAACAAATATCGCATATGTGATATAACGCATCTCCGTTTTAACGCATATGCGATATGAACTATATGCTTTTTACGCTTTTTACAAATGGCCAGTTTGTTAAAAACGTGATCACTAAATCTTATATGCACTAAATCGCATATGCATTATATCGCATATGCGATTTAGTGCATATCAACTATTGAAACCTCATTTAACCATGAACCATGAAAACATCATTTAATCCCTAGAAGATTGGATTTATCCTTGGACCATGGTACAGTGTCTTCAGAACTATGTTTTGTCTGGAAATATTCGTGATGGTTCCTACATGACCATGGTCAATGCCTCGAGAACAATCTTCAATGCATAAAATAGTCTAATGGCACATATATCCCATATTAAGGCTAAATATATCCCCTTTAAAGGGAATGTGTAGTGGTTTAAGACTTGTTTTTGTTACACTTTTTTCCCATTACCATGGTTAAGACCCTGAGACCCATCCTTAGTTCATAAAACCTCATAATGACACCCATATCCCACTAAAGGCCAAATATTCCATCTATAGTGCATGTGTGTTGATTTAGAGACTCAATGGACCATCGTTTCTTCCATGACTATGGTCAATGTCCAGAGACCCATCCCTACCATCCAAAACGCTATCATGTCACCCTTATCCCCTTATAATACAATTTAGACTCACAAGATTCCATCCAGATAATATATGGGGTGGCTCATGCCCAAACATTACATTGATTAAAAGCTAAAAGAGGTGTGGGGGGAATCAAAGGAGGGAGAGGAAGTTGTAGAGGGAATCATGGGAGGGAGGGATGGGTATGGGAGAGATATGGAGGGGATATGGTAGGGGAAAGATATATAGCATAATGGATGGAGGGACAAATTGGGGGGGGACCATTAAAGAGTGAGAGGGAGGAGAGGTATGGATGGAGTGGTGGTATAGATAGAGGTATAGAGTGAGTGAATGAGAGAGACAAATGGGGGGTGTTTAAAGAGTGAGAGGGGGAGAGTCAGAGAGAGAGAGAGGGGGGGAGAGTCAGAGAGAGAGAGAGAGAGAGAGAGAGAGAGAGAGAATGATGGATGGAGGGATGGTTAGAAGCTGAGAGAGTGGGATAATAACAATGAGAGACTAAGGATTTAGGGAAATGAAGGATGGTCAAGGATGGTTACACCGAGGGATAGAGATGAGAGATTGTGTGTGTGTGTGTGTGAGAGAGAGAGAGAGAGGGAGAGATCATGGATATTAAGGAAAGGAGAGAAAGAGGGAGAGATCATGTGTGTTTCTCTTAAAAGTTTCGAGCACAGAAATATAATTCTAAAGAAAACCAAGTGACTCCTTACCTTTTTAAAGGTTTGATAGATCAAAATTGGTCTCAATGGACATTAATAACAACCATAATCATCATCAACTCAAGTAGAGCATTATTAAGTTATATAATAAATTTGTCATTAAATAAAAAACCCTAATTGAAGTCATTTAACTACACTAATATCAAAGAAAGTTTGATTAACAAAATAAGTGCAAAGATGTGTTGGTTCTCATCAATAACATCAATCAATAGATGCATAGTGAACTATAGGTCGAGACCACAAACTTCAAGTATCTTAGTGTAGTAAGGTGAAGTTCTATACTAGGAGACTACACAAAAGTGAAGATGGAATTCTCGAGATATATTTGAATCGATTTTTCTTCAGTGCATATTAAATCTCATACCTATGATAGGATACAAGGAAAATTATTAAAACGACGAGGATGAAATCCCTAACCCTTGAAAATGGATTGAAAACCAAATTATACTCACCACGATATCCCAATTACTTCATCAATAACAATCCACCATTTGAATTCTTAGATGTCCCATTCACTTTGATGTGAGTTTACTACCTAATATATCAAATATAACTTAGTTGAAAATAGAGATGTATTGTTTCCGAACCCATTTGTCATGTTAAACAATGTTATATTAACCATGATGGGATGCTATCTTACATTTCAAAAGAATAATCTTTATGCCACTCTTTTATCTAATAATCTTTATACTCTATTTACTCCTTTTTACTAAACCAATCCGTTATATCGCATATGCGATATGAATCGCATATGCGTTATAACGCATATGCGATATGAACAAGTCTAAACCGCATATCCGTTATAACGCATATGCGTTAATTCAAAATTTAAAAACTCGGTGGGCACAAGGCTTGGGATGATGTTCGAAAATAACTTTGGACTGCCGAACCTATTGGCTAGAACAAAAAAACCAGGGCCATTGCCTGTATTTTTGAACTCTATCAATATGCTCAGTTTCAATGGCGTGTTTTGCTATGAAAAACTCAATATTTTTTTATGAAAATATAGAATATTGTAGAGTACGATCTGACAATTCTGAATATGTAATTTTTTCATGAAAATGTATGTTTTATTTATTTATTATTAATTTTCTAAATGACACACGTCAATTTTCGAAAATACATACATCCATTCGTTTTTATATAACTTTTTATTGCCTTCACCATTTCCCAAGAAAACTAAATGGTGCACTAGAGGAGACTGAGCTCTACAATCTCGTATATAGAAAACAATGATTTCATTAAATTTTGCCCCTAAAGTGTTGCACCCGCACATAACATTTTAATTTCAAGGTTTTCTGACTTCTAAAATTAATAATAATAAAAAATAATTCATGAAGATTTTTGAAAAAATAGTGTTGCACTAGGCCCATATGTCCTTTATATGTCTGCAAGATTTTATTCAAAATGGACATCATTTACCTCAATAAGTGTTGCACCCGCACAAACATATATGTTATGATGTGCTGAAAATTTGAAAACCCAATTTAACGAAAACTAATTTTATAATCATTTACACAATGTTTTTATAGATAAATGTTATATATTATGAAAGCTAATTCAATTACCTATCTTTTGTCTTTTTACTTCATCTGCAAATCCGTTACAGAAGTACCCCTAATTGTCACCTAAAGTCAGAGGTTCCAGGTTTTTTCAGTATTATGTGGCATCTAAAGTGTCTTTAAAGGAGTCCATTATTGTGCATCATCCCATTATCCTTAGAGAATTATTGCATAATTAGGATGAAGAATCTACAACTACCCTTTATTTCTACATAAGTTGGCAGTATCACTAATAGAGTTTGAAACACCTCTTGGTGTCTAAACTCGTGACTACACACATCCTTCTCAAGCTAAATAGTTAAAATGAATTTTTTGGTTGAACAGGTGATAGTTTCTTGACTTATGTCTAATTTTTGTGAAAATGTTAGTCTAGTGTATTGCCCCTGGTCCATGCTTTATAGTAAATTGATTCAAGTATATTCTTTGATTTCTAATTGTCTGAAATTCTACATAGATGCATTTTTTTTCATTTTACTTAAATGAATCTCCCAATCAATCATAATACCAAAGGTAATTCCTAACATCCATATAATTTAAGTATTAAGGGGTTTTGCTTTTGCATGTCAACGATTGATATATAATTTTTGGGATTATTTGTGTACTGTAAGCCATTAATCTATGACCCATATCGCATGAGTATAGTTCCAATTGACCAATTTCTCATGCTTTTGAATAGTTTGCTTAGCACTCATTTCATTGGGTAATGTTCATAGGGGTGAAGAAGTGGGATTTAGACTAGCTAAATGAATCGCATAATTTTTAATCAATCATCACTTCTGGGGATTGCGCCTAGTAACGTAGACATCTCGGGATGTCACCCATTCCAATACTCCTCTAGCTCAAGCATGCTTAACTGTGTATTTCTCCCCACAATCAAGCCCACTTAACTTTCTACCCTATTTTCAAAACCTTAACAAGTATTGTGCATTACGAACATTTAGTTAGAGATCCGTTGACTCTTTCTTATTTAAATATTGAGGGGTTTCCACATTCCAACATATGATATATCATTTTTGGGATTATATGTGTATCTATGACCCATATCCCATGAGTATAGTCACAACTGACCAATTTCCCATTTTTTTTTCCTTGGAATACATGTATATCGATACTTTGTCAACATAGGGATCAAGGCCATTATAATGTCATTAAGGTGATTTGAAATCGGGTGGGGAGGATAACAAGAATTCTTCCAAACCACCCAAGCTATACCCAATTGACTAATAATAAGTAAAACTTGGAATAATGCACACTTGTATTAAAGTGAAATAGGGAAAATATAGAGAACACATTATGATATATAATTGACTATGTGTAATTTGTTGTACAAACCTTAAAGACTATTTAGGGAATCGATACACTCCATAAAATGGTTGTGTTTTGGGAGGAATCACCCAATGCCTAGCATTATCCCACAATATAATCACACTTACAACTCCATTGAATCCAATCGCCAATTTATCAACCCCAATGCAATCCATGGGATATGTTCATCTACATGACTTAGCCATCCTTGTCCTTTACTAATACTAGCACCTTCCTTTCTGCTTATTTTTTGTGTTTCCTTGCATAGTAATAAGTGATAGTTGTATAAGCATTTGTTCCCTTCAAATGAAGTCTCATT
Organism: Larix kaempferi; assembly: GCA_027924585.1. Classification (NCBI taxonomy): domain Eukaryota; kingdom Viridiplantae; phylum Streptophyta; class Pinopsida; order Pinales; family Pinaceae; genus Larix; species Larix kaempferi. The sequence continues at coordinate 946,562 of BSBM01000689.1, read as the reverse complement.
GAAAGTGTCAAAATTCCCTATAAAATTCCTTAGGTAATAGTTATGTTGTAAAAAACGTGGCATACATCCATGCAAAATGTTCCCATTGATGATTAAATATTTATCTTGATTAAAGCTAAATTCAAACAATTGATCCATGAAAAACTTCCCCAATAATAATTAAATATTTATCTTGATTAAAGATGAATTCAAAGAATTGATTGATTCTCACAAAATAGTTAGTTGAAGCTTTATCCTTATACTAAAAATTGATCAATCTTTTGTGAGGCTAGATAGTAGGAATGTATTGATCTTTGTAGATTCATCAATTGTCATCGACCTCAATAATCAAAGGGCTCTTGAAGCATGGAAGAGGCGGGTGTATTGATTTTGAAAGGATGGTGATTCATTATAAAGGTGGGATTTATCATTCTTTGGCTTTAAATTTTGTTTGGATTATGCCTATTTCACTATTTGATTGGTCTTGGTATTGTCTTTTTTCCCTATTAATGACTTTGGAAACCTTGGTGTCATGGCCATTCTTAGGTTTGGCTCGTATTCTTCTGGTATTGTCGTGATTAAACATACCTTTTTCCTTGGATACATTATAGCCTACAATTACCCATATTAAGCATAGCATTGGTAATAAATTCAAGGCTCAATTGATAAGGAACCCTAAAGTGGAAGGTAGATTCCCAGAATCAGAGATTGGAGAAATTTTCATTCGACCTTGACATGCACTATAACATGATATGGGATTTTCTCGAAGCTCTTAATTCTTGGTAGATCAACCCTTAGATTCAATTGGTTTGGTAAACGATTTCCTTGCAGAATGAGCCACACTTTAGCAAACCCCTAGAGCTTATGATGCTAAAGAAACACTCCAACTTGCATAAGGTATTTGGGTGAATGAAGGGGAAGTCGTGAAGGAAGCCGACATTGGAGATGATTTCATTTAAAATGTTTAGATTTTTTTTTCAGCGAAAAAATGTTTAGAATGTTTAGATTTTTATATGTATTGTCAGTCATATTTTTGTTTGGACACTTTGTAAGAATTTATAGTTACAAATTTATAGGAAGTGAGGAAAAAGTAAGTTGCAAATATTATAGGAAGCAAGCAAGCAAAAAGTAAACTAAGTGTCCATTATGTAGTATCAAAAGATGTAATTTAGATAATTACACTAACAATCTATATGTCTCTTGGAACTTTAATATGTGTGATCATCTATATTACTTAAAACCTTTTTAACATTTTATAAAAAAAGAAGATGGCTACAAATTATTATCAAAACAAAATGTTGATTAATTTTTTAAATAAAAAATTATTTATAAGTTTAAATTGTTTTCTTTATAATAAAATTGTAAATTTTAAATTTCCTAATATAATATCTTTATTATTTTATAACTATTTAGTGAAAACATCAACTTTTTATATATTAATACAAACATTTTATATATTAATATAAAGGCTATCTATTTTTATTTAAGAAAAACAAATAAATTTAATAAAAGAAAATCGTTTATATAAAATTTAAATTTTATTTTCTATATTTTTATAACAAAATTAAAGATTAAAAGAAAATTCAAAAACAAATATAAATTTTATTTATAAACATGGAGATAGCCATACGGCTTTTGTTACAACAAAATTAAGGAGAAGACCGAACACATATGGGGTGGATAAATTAGAAGATACACGGAGTGGTCAATAGCATTTGCCATTGATCCGTAGAAAACGAAAGGACGATGACGATGACGATAAATATAGCAAAGAAAATAGGGAACTCATATACATAAATATATATATGGCGATTTTTGCGGGGATACACGGTAACTCAATTCTTGCGGGGATACACGGTAAAGTAGGTCTGTACGGCGGTCATCAAGAGACCCAAAATCGCAGCGACAATGCCTATAAACTGCCAGTTGGAGACTTTGTCATAAAGTTCCCCAGCCATCCTTTTGAGTTTGCTTTTCAGTTTGCTTTTGAATTTCAGTTGCCAGATCACAACGAAAAGTCGTTCAATTTCAATTTCAGAATCCAGTCCCCACTTAACTTGACCAGTAAAGAAGGGCTTAGCCAAGTCGTTCCACATCTTGGCTATGCTTTCGTCTGTTACCGTGTCGGTAGCAATGACATCATGATCCCTGAGGACGCGGACGTCATCAGGAGTCTGGATGAGGCTGTCCATGAGCCCAATGTAACGCATCACGGTGGTGCCACGAGCCACATCGTTGAACTCCAACGCAACCATGTTCCTCAGCAACACTTCCGTCTGCATTTCGTATATATTTATCCAGGGAAGGTAGAGCGTACCTGACCATCTGTCGAATCGGATCTTCTCAGTCGCACGGGAGAGCGATTCGAATTTAATCCCCGCTATGGCCAACTTCTCCGCGTGCAGTGCGATTTCATGGGGATACTTCCGTTCAAAGAAGAAAGACATGGGGATGACAAAAATACTGAACAAATAAAGAGGGATATCGAGAATGTGAAACTTTAAACGTTGCCATAGATTCGGCGTTTTCGTCTCCCTTTCTATTTGCAGGGTTGGTGAAACGCATGCGTGCAAGTAAGCCAGCAAATGCGGCTCTTTCACTGCTTCCTTGGGATTGTTACCATCAGAGACGGGATCTTTCACTGCTTCATTGGGATTGTCCTCTGCAACAGTCGATAGAAGCGGGAAAGGAGAGAGCTCCAGGCACGTCATCTGCAACAGTTGATTGAAGTCTTCAGGGAGTCCATCTTCTGCAAGGAGAGAGCTCCGGGCACGTCTTCTGCAACAGTTGATTGAAGCTTCTTTCGCGTTCTCGAAAACTTTTTCCATGACAAAAAGCGGAATCTGATTCTCCAGCTTCAGAATATCGCTCTTGATACACTCCTGAAGCGGACCTAATTCGAGACTGGAACTGGCCTCATCACGAGATTCATACAGGCTGCTTAAGAAATGTAACAGAAATGCTGAATCTACTGCCATCATCAGAGCGAAGTTCTTGGAGTGCTCTTTATCTTCTGTAGTACTACTACTACCAGTTGGCCAGTGATAGAAACGCTCTATGTCTGGACGCATCTGTTCCATCAATTCAACTATGGTCTTGAAACTCTTACCACGTTTGTCCAGTTTCTGGGATAGCCTAGCCGCGGCTTTGCCTTTGCGCGTCTCCGCCGTTGAAATCTTACTTTCCGCGCAAGAAGACTCAATATCTTTCTCCAGTATGGAATGGTGGTAAGGCCCCATCGACACAAACTGCGGAATATAAGCCTCCGGTTTCTTCTTCAACAGAGGCGTCGCCACGCGCAGGATCGCATACTCCTTTGGTAGACGACTCTCACCATGATGATAAAGCATATCATTCATTTGAATAACCCACTCACTCCGAAACACGAGAGCTTCCGCCATTACTCTCCTCTACAGATTACACAGCTCTACTTCTACTTCTGTGAACGTCTAGACCTCAATATGAAGCAGCACCCCCTAAAATTATTATATATAGGCAGCACACAAAGCCATGTTTATTTTTAATTATATTTATGATATTTATTTGATTATGTATTTTTACAGAATATATAATCATCAAACTGGCCTCATAATTATCCTGTCCTTGTGGGCGCACATTGGGCGATCCACATGAATTCACGTTAGACAAATATACAATCATAGGTTTTTTTGGAATGATTGTTCATGTACATGATATTGTATTAAGAAAGAATCAACGATTTTTTTGACATGTAAAAGCTTTTTATTTGGCAATTTTTTAATTTTTACACAATAAAAATTTAAAAAAAATTAACATTTCAATATATTTGATCTTCATGTATTTTTATGTAAATATATTAAATTGACACCAAAAAAAATATATATTAATTGGTTTTTCATATATTTATATTTAAAATCAAATCATTATAATATATAAAAATATATATAAATAATAATAATAATTAATTTATAAAAAAAATTATATAAATAATAATAATTTAATTTTAAGGTGATGATCAACTCAAACATCAAATTAGTGTCTGAAATTTTTTATGTGTAGAATAAGAAATCTTTCAATTTAAAAAAAACATTTGTCATTTCAAATTATGAGGCCGGCCGGTTGGATGATTATATATTCTGAAAAACATCAAAATCATTGATAACTCTATTTCGTTGTGCATCAGCAATCATTCCATAAATTAGTTGTGTGTCTCAGTTGGTGTGTCCCATGTTATTAATGTGATTATTTATTTCTCTAACGTGAATTCATGTGTATCACCCAATATGTGTACTATAAAGGGCTTGACTGTATTAAGCACATGTGAAGTGGGCTTGACTGTAATAATACATCACTGTAATCAAATATTACGTCATCAAAACTGACCTACAAAGCAGCCACCTTTGCTCTATGTGCGGAGGCTATCTATTCCGTTGTGCATTAGCGATGATTCCAAAAATCAGTTGGTGAGACAGCCCTCCGCTCCATGTGCGGAGGCCATCTATTTCATTGTGCATCACCGATCATTCCAAAAGTTATTAATGTGATTATTTATTTCTGGCCCGTGAATTCATGTGCATCATCCAATGTACGCTAAGGATAGGATGATTATGATGGCGGTTAGTGTTGGAATTTGGTTTTCATTTTATTCGTGAGATTATTTTTTTTTTACCTTTTGGGTTTTTATATTATTCATTTGCAAATGTTTTGTTTAAAATTTTATCTTTCAAGACCGAAGTCTTCTCAAAAAATAACTTTTTAATAATTTAATTTTGTTGATTTTTTAGAAATAATATTTTTTTTAACTTTTTTATATTAAAATTAAAATAATCATTATTAATATGTATCATTATCTATAACTTTATTCGTATTTATTTTATTTATCATTTATGTACTAAATTAATATTATATAAAAAGATAATTTAAAAAGCATAAATATGAATACACATCATAATACCCAAAAATAAATAAATACTGAAGCATAAATAAACAAAAAATGGTTTTATAATTTCACACAATTATGCATGTTACCAATTCCAAATGTAATTTTGTTTTCATCTTCATCTATCTCAAACCCCCCCTGCCACCCCTCTCACTAACTCTAATCCTCCTCCTCTCCTTTGTCTGTTTTGTCCCTCCCTAACCGTCCTCTCCTTTGTCTGTTTTGTCCCTCCCTAACTCTCCTCTCCTCCACCCCATTTCAACCCCTCTATCTCTCTCTCTCTTTCTCTCGCTCCCCCCTTCAATCCTCCTCTATCTCCCTATCTACCTGAGCCTCCTCTTCTTCTCCCTCTCCCTCCCCTCTACCTAAACTTCTTCTCCTTCTCGCTCTCCCTCCTATATCCATGTCTCTAACCATAACCATCGTCATCTCTCTCTTGCTCATCCCATCTCTTCTTAAGACCCCTCATGCCCCTCCCCCTCCCCACTCTCTCACTATATCCTTAACCATGATCCCCTCTCTCCCTAACCCTCATCTTCTCACTCTCTCTCTATAACAGTTATCTCTCTCTGTCTCTACTTAACTCTCCTCCCCCTCTTCTCCCCATATGTCTCTATCTCTCTCTCTTTCTCTCTCATTAATCTTTCTCTCTCTCTCTCTCTCTCTCTCTCTCTCTCTCTCTCTCTCTCTCTCACTGCAAGGGAAAGAGCTTGTAGTGGAGGTTTCCCGCAAATTGGCCATTTATACTGCCCCTAAACCAATGCTCAAGGATTTATTGAGAAGCGTAGGGAGGAGGAGGATGACTTGGCCTTCGAGACACCTTAGGGGATTATCGATAAAGAAGACAAATATAGGAAAAGGAGGCTTAATAGAGCTAATTTCACTGACATAAATGATGCCTTCGCCATAGGTGACAAGACCCCCAATGCCACTATCTGGACGTATATTGATATCATGCAGCAAAGGCCCTCAAGAGGGAAAAGGAAGAAACCCTAAGGCTAGTTGCGAAGAAGCACCAGGAAGAAGATCAACATAAGGTGAAGGATAAAGATGGGGCCACTCAGGCCTCGGTGGCACAGCTTGCCTGGAAGCGAAGGAATCGATGGGACCAACGTCAAGCTTAGGACAATGCTGCAAAGAAGGAAAAGGCTTCGTTGGACTGGGATGCCCTCGATGCCACTCATTGGATTAGCAGGTGGGATGGTACACCTACTGTATGAAGGATGAACAGTGATGCGACTTTGGGCATTGATTGGCGTAACATATTAGCAGGTGGGATGCTACACCTACCCCAGGAAGGGTTAACAATGATACGACTCCTAAGTATCTACCAAGTGGTTCCTGCTCAAATAGAAGATGAAATGGTTCCTTGGTAAGAATGTAAGCCTATAACGTTGGAAGCTGAACGGTCTTGCTATATGTTGGCATTCCTCCAACCATGCGAAATATGTAAAATTTGTATGCGAGGAGGGATAGGAGGAAGCAGCCATAGAAGGGAGTAAAGGAGAAGCTGCGTAAAGATGAGAAGTAGAGCCATAGGAGTGATGTTTGGTTCTCCATTATGCCAATGTATAGGTTGGGCTTGAAGTAGTAGTGCATGGCCCTATTAATGTAATTTGGAGAGGCATGAGTAATGAATAAAAAAATTCATACATTTCCTTATTC
>BSBM01000689.1:872500-935000 GCA_027924585.1 Larix kaempferi | reverse complement strand
CATCTCTAATCCCTAAGCCCCGAACACCAAATCCCTATTTAACCCCTTAACCCATAGAAACTATTAAATAACGTTTTGATGATTACAATAACGCTAGCGCATTTTTGCATGAAGAAACACTCTCTCATTTTGTGCAAGTAGGCGTTATTTAGCTGTGCACCAAACATATTAAATTCCTATGATTATTTTTAATATTCCCAAAACACGAGCGCGTTTTTTTTGTCCATAACACTAGCGCGTTTTGTCTGTACATAATGCGTGCGCGTTTTGTCTATGCAAAAATTCTCCAAAATTTCTTTATACCCGAAATCACATGTTTTCTCTTCCTCTTCCTGTCTCCCAGACAACAGGATACCTCACAATCACGGTTCAAGGAAATTGAGGAAGCTCAAGACACTATATGTTCACAATCAACAAGCTTGAAGAGGATTCTACAGGTAGCATTTGGAATTGAGGATTCCACATTCACAGTTAGCAAGCTTCAAGAGGATTCTACATTCACAATTTCAAGCTCCAAGAGGAGAACTACATTCACAATTTCAAGCTTCAAGGAGATTCTACATTCACAATGTCAAGCAAGCTTGATGAATCTATATGAACACAATTGAAGAAGAATCTACATTCACTATTGAGCAAGCTTGAAGAATCTATATTCACAAATGAAGAATTTTCAATATTCAAGTGTGAGGTAGAAACTTTACTTTCACATTTGAGCTAGATTGATGAATCTATATTCACAATTGAGGTAGTATCTATATTGACAGTTGAGTAAGCTTGAAGAACCTATATTCACAATTGAGAAATAATATGGATATTTGAATAGTTGAGCACACCTCTAGAATCTATTTTCTCAGTATTGCTCATTGTGGTCATGGGGAATTCACGCAATTGAAAAAGGGAAAGGGCAAGGAAAGAGAAGCCTCAAGAAACCATGGAAGAAGTTAGAGAAAAGAAAATATTGGACATGTGGAATCAAAGGCATTCCATGAAAACTCATCCAATTCCAACCATAGATGATGCCACGGTCGTTCCTACCCATCCACCTCAAGAAACACGAAGAAATTCACTAGAGGGGCCCTCAATTTCAACAACATTTGATGAACAAGCACCCAACATTTAAATTCCGACATCAATTCAACCTCATAATATGGTAGTGAATGACTTGTTGGGTAGTGGTTATACAAGCGATGAAGTTAGAGAGGCATTGAGTGGAGGATTTACAATGGAAGAAGCAAATGTTATGGAGACCGTCCAATAGAATGAAAGACAAGAGGCTCCTATTGAAACGCTGAAGCGTCCTGGTGATGTTGTACATGCTCCAGTTCCAGCACCCTTACCTCCATTAGCAACTGCACGCCGAAGAACTCTGAAATGTATACAGGTTGATGAAACTCTCATTAGTTCACTTGAAGGTACGTTGTCTAAACATGCTATTGCTTATCAAACTCGACAAATACTTGATAACTTTTTTTATTCTAAATGTGATGGTGACAAGTGCAAATTATTTTTATCATTGTTCAAATCTAGGTCTATGGTTGTTGTTAGAAGAATGTTAAAGATAAATATGAACAAAAAGTTAGAACCAAGTTCTCATAGTGTTAAAAGTTTAGTAGATGCATTTAGTACAATTGGAAAGAAATCTCACTCAAAAGGATCGCAATGCGGCTCGTTGTATGCTGTCTCAATCAGTCGTGAGCAAAAGCACTAGCGCACTTCATTTTCTTAGACCTACATCCAAAATTATTAATTTGAATGTGAAGACACTTCATAGGTATTGTGTTAGAAGAGAACAACTTTAAACCGGTGAAACAGATGTTTGGGACTTCATTGGCAGGTTGCGACGCTCTGATATGAAGCTCATTGATGCCAAGCATTTTGGCATGACAACACTAGACCCTCTTCCAACCAAAAAGATGTATTAAAATTGAGAAGGGGTTCAAAGGATCGTGAGCCACGCATTAAACATTTTCTTGATATGACACAAACAAAATTATATGAGAGATTTAGGAATGAACATAACAAACTTGACTTGGGCCAAAGATCCTTTGAAAAATGCAAACCATGGTATGTTAAAATAAACACAATTTGTAACACATGTTGTTGTCGATACCACATTGAGTATGGTTACTATTATGACACATATACATATATTTTTCGTGTATTGCATAACACTCTTGTGCAGGAATGCTTAGCTACATTACCACCGATGCCATCTAGAGACTTTATTCATAGCATTTTGTGTAGCAGGCCAAATGATTGCACATTTGATCAAAAACCTTGCATATATGGGACATGCCCAGGGTGTGGTGGATTCACATTATTGGAAAAATGCATACATGTGACCGATGAGCATGAACTTGGGAGGCGGGAGGTGAACTTGCAGTCATTCAAATATGTCACGTATGATATTGATGGAGGGAACAAAAGAAAAAAAATACAATTGGTCACTTCTCAGGTTGGTAATGAGCTACTGGATACTATTTTTTCATCAGATTGCAATTTCGTATGAAACAATCTATTGATATAATGTCTTTATTGTTGATCTACCAGGTATGGGTTTGCGACTTCATGGAGGAATTCTTTGAAAAGACGCAACAGTATGTAAAGCATGTGCATGTGGCTCATTAGCAAGATGAACAGTTTAGAACGTGTAGGGATACATTTCCTATCAGGACTATCCTATTAGTGGTCGATTTTGCGGAAAACTGCTGTCTTCAACCGTAAAATGAGATTCAGAGTCAATACTATCAGTCAGACTAGGTCATCCTAATGGTCCATATCACATATAGACATGGGGAAGATAGTATTGAAGACAACATGGTTATATTGAAGGAGTATCACTTCTACATAAATGATAACAGGTGTCACCACTTGGCTTTTGTACAACATAGCTTTCAAATGTTCTACAATCACTTGAAGGATAATAGTATAAGGATGGAACAACATTGGATTTGGTCTGCCGGTTGTGCAGGGCAATTCAAAAATGCCCGTGTCTTCTAATGGTTGTGTATGCTCCACAAAAGGCACAAGGTGCCACATATTTGGAACTATTTTGAGACCGGACATGGAAAAGGTGAACATGATGGAGCATGTGTGTGCATAAAGACTACATTACGTAGGTAAGAAATGAAGCTCACAGATGGACCTATCATTCGAAATGCAAAAACCATTGTTGAATGGTGTGCTTCAGTCATGGGGGAGGGAGCAAGAAGGCAGGAAAATCACTCAACCAGGAAAGCACATTTGGTTAGATATTTTTGGAAGGTGGTGGATGTAGATCATTCACAGTTATATGAGTGCAAGACCATCCAAGGAACTCGTGCATTTCATTCAGTTAGAACGTCGAACAATGATATACTTGAAATGTGGACAAGGAAACTGTCATGTTTTTGTTCTCCATGCAGTAGTGGTGAATGGGACGAATGTGAATCCATGGATTGGGTTGATAGTTGGGACTGTGTATCACTCCCCATTGGTCGATGGATAGCTACATAATTATCCTAGTTGGAGGAGGACCAATCAATTATTTCAGCAGACTATGACCACATATCAGATCTCGTACAACCAGGTTCGAATAATATTTTTATATTTTTGACAACTAGTTGTGTCTAATTAGCTTTGTATATTTTTGATATTTTTGACAACTAGTTGTGTCTAATTAGTTGACTAAAACGTTGGAACTATATTTTCTCTAGGGCACATATATGTAGTGGTTTCCCCGATACACAATGCATGGTGCACTGACTATTGACTAGCATGTTGCTTAGAGGGGAAGAAAACCCTAAATGTCCCATTGCGGGACTCTGAGGGAGTTGATTTTTCGATTGGGTCGATGGTTATAAAGGGAGAATATTTGAACCAGGTTTCCCATGAACCAGGTTTCCCACTCAGCAAATAGAAAAGGGTATACATATGAAGATTATAGACCAGGTGAGATTGTATACCATTATACAAACTTAGTTATTGGCACAAACCTCCAGTTGCAAATAATGCCAAGGAAGAACTCATCAAAGGAACAATACTTATTACCTTATTCCGAGCACGAGAGGTTAAAGGAAACCATTGGTATTCAAGGTGATCTTGATGGTCTAGTCGAATGACCATAGGTAGGTAATCTGGTATGTGGTTTGCATGTTTTATCAAGTACTTTGTTATAGGTATGTGGTGTACATGTATGCTTTGATTTTGTTTAGTGGTCTCATTGAGTATTGACATTAATATTTTGACTATTGCATCCATACATTGATAGCTTCATAGATTGATAAATTGCATAGACTTGGTACAACTTGATAAATTGCACATGTTTCGTCATGGATTTGTTTTCTTTGTTTTTTTCTCCCATCTAAGTAAACCATAGTATCTGCATCCTCATGCCCATTTTCATGCTCACTAGCACCATCATGATCTTCATGCTCATTATCACTATCCCCATGGTCATTGTCGCCATCACATGCCACCATGAAAATCACCACCGTGCTCTTCCTACCCATGTTGTCACCATCACCATCCCATTTTTCACCATAATATTCCCATCCATCATCCACACAAATATAACTGTTAGACTGGAGGAGAGGGGCATCCGTAGGACATGACATGAATGATTAAAATTAAACTCTAGATGCATACACAAGCCACTTGGACGATGGTTGAACATCCGGTACGTTGATGCTTTAAATGATGAACTCTTTCCTTTATGGAATTATAGGGAGTTATCCCGCCCGATCCTGCGTCCATTTTCCGTTAGATTGTGTGAAAAAATGCAGCATTTATTGCCCTCAACCTAGCTCATTTTACCCCTGGGACATGACATGAATGATTAAAATAAAAATCTAGATGCATATGCAAGCCACTTGGACGATGGATGAACATCCGGTACGTTGATGCTTTAAATGATGAACTCTTTCGTTTATGGAATTATAAGGAGTTATCACGCCCAATCCCGCGGCCATTTTTCATTAGATTGTGTGAAAAAATACAACATTTATTGCCCTCAACCTAGCTCATTTTACCTCTTCCTAGTTCAAAGGTGCTCATGCTCCTCTGTTTAAAATCACATAAATTTTGGACCAATATATTGATGATGTGCAAGTAGGCTTGACCAACTGGCTGGTCCGGGTCCTAAAAAGATCGAAATACTCCACTCAACTCTAGGGAGCCCTCTCCCTCGTGTTCTCATGGCCCAGTGACTTCTTTGTGCATTCATTTCGTAAACTAGGGTTTTGCTCAGTTTCCTTCAATGCAATCTCGCATTGGTGGGTCAACTTTGCAAAACCCTCCACTGAGCTAGTGTTGGTAGTGTTTCCACGTCGGCATTTCCCATACACACTTGCAGGAGCCAACGGCATGCAATCTTGCTGCTCTATTTTCTTTTTCGCTCACGGACTGAAAGTCACCAAGTGTCCATGAACAACATTTTCATGCGACTTGCAACTCGACATAACTCGGACACCGGAGGTCGGATCGACGAACCGTCGACTCCGTTGGTCTCTTGGCGTGCGATTACCTCTAGGGGGTCCTCTCCATTGTGTTCTCATGGCCCAGTGACTTCTTTGTGCACTCATTTCGTAAACTAGGGTTTTGCTCAGTTTCCTTCAATGCAATCTCACATTGGTGGGTCAACTCTGAAAAACCCTCCACCAAGCCAGTGTTGGTAGTGTTCCCACGTCAACATTTCCCATACACACTTGCAGGAGCCAACGACAAGCAATATTGCTGCTCCATTTGCTTATTCTCTCCTGGACCAAAAGTCACCAAGTGTCCCTGAATGACATTTTCATGCGACTTGCAACTCGACATAACTCGAAAACCGGAGGTCGGATTGACAAACCATTGACTCCGTTAGTCTCTTGGCGTGCAATTACCTCTATGGGGCCCTCTCCCTCGTGTTCTCATGGACCAATGACTTCTTTGTGCATTCATTTCGTAAACTAGGGTTTTTCTCAGTTTCCTTCAATGCAATCTCGCATTGGTGGGTCAACTCTGCAAAACCCTCTACCGAGCCAGTGTTGGTGGTGTTCCCACGTCGGCATTGCCCATACACACTTGCAGGAGCCAACGGCACGCAATCTTGCTGCTCCGTTTTCTTTTTCGCTCCTGGACCAAAAGTCACCAAGTGTCCCTGAACGACATTTTCATGCGACTTGCAACTCGACATAACTCAGAAATCGGAGGTCGGATTGACGAACCGTCAACTCCGTTGGTCTCCTGGCGTGCGATTACCTCTAGGGGGCCCTCTCCGTTGTGTTCTCATGGCCTAGTGACTTCGTTTTGCATTCATTTTGTAAACTAGGGTTTTGCTCATTTTCCTTCAATGCAATCTCGCATTGGTGGGTCAACTCTGCAAAACCCTCCACTCAGCCAGTGTTGGTAGTGTTCCCACATCAGCATTGCCCATACAAACTTGCAGGAGCCAACAACATGCAATCTTGCTACTCCGTTTGCTTATTCGCTCCTGGACCGAAAGTCACCAAGTGTCCCTGAATGATATTTTCATGCGACTTGCAACTCGACATAACTCAGCAACAGGAGGTCGGATCGACGAATCGTCGACTCTATTGGTCTCCTGGCGTAGGTTTACCTCTTGGGGGCCCTTTCCCTCATGTTCTCATGGCCTAGTGACTTCTTTGTGCATTTATTTCGTAAAGTAGGGTTTCAACCAGATGCCTAAGCTACACTTACAAATTACAAACCAACTAGGGTTTCATGAACTACACATCGCATAATAAAACTAGGGTAGTCATGGAAAGGATATTTTTTCTTGAGAATACTCTTAATAGGGGGGAAGCTTTTCACATTAAGAAAGCACAACGGGGATAAAATTTTAATTGGATTCAATACCTAGGGATTGTATCATACTATGTTTCAATTCCTAAATAGCCTGATATGGGTCTTCTCATACTTGAGTCAAAGATGGAAAACACAGCATCCACATCGATGCATCTATTTGGAACCACTTTGTTGAAGTACATAGCCAACAGAAATGCAACATAAAATGAAAAACCTCAGTAAATGACCCACAAAGCAAGAGATTCTGAGTCATATTTGAATTCTGTGAAACCTAAATGCATACTTATCACACTGCAAGATACTCATTCATTACATATTGTTTTTGTTTTCTCCTTTTAAAAGTTTCCCATGGCCTGGGTGTCATCTTGTAGGTCCATTTTCGAAACTAGGGTTTTGCTTAGTAAGGGAGTGTGCAATTTTTGCACACGAGGGTCAACTTTGCAAAATCATCCATCGAGCAATTGTGGCTAGCGTTCCCAGCTAGAACCTTCTAAGACACACTTGCAGGACTCCCCGAAACCCACTTTTGTTGCACGGTTGGAATTCTATGCCCCCGGTAGGTATCCAACAGGTGTCCCCAAAGGCCTTTTGGATGCAAGACAGAACGAGCCATAGAATGACGACCGTGGCTTGGATCGAAAAACCGTCGACTTCGTTGGATTTAGGACATCGGGATAGTGCTAGGGGTACTCCTCTCCTCCGGTACCATGGCCCATGTGTCACCTTGTAGATCCATTTTGGAAACTAGGGTTTTGCTCAGTAAGGGAGTGTGCAATTTTCGCACATGGTGGTCAACTTCGCAATATCATCCACCGGGAACTTATGGCTAGTGCTCCCAATTGGAGCCATCCTAGACACACTTGTTGGACTCCCCGAAACCTGATTTTGTTGCACGACCATCATTCTATGCCCCCGGTAGGTATCCAGCAGGTGTCCCTGAAGGCCTTTTGGATGCGAGATGGAACGAGCCATAGAATGGCGACCGTGGATTGGATCAACAAACTGTCGACTCCATTGGAATCAAGACATCGGGATAATGCTAGGGATGCCCCTCTCCTATGGTCCCATGGCCTAGGTGTCATCTTGTAGGTCCATTTTTGAAACCAGGGTTTTGCTCAGTAAGGGAGTGTGCAATGTTTGCAAAAGGGGGTCAACTTTGATTTTTTTCTATTTTGATTCTAGAACTAGACATTCAAAGAGTGGAAATCAAACCTACCACACTGCACCCTTAGTATATTTCTATTTCCTTAGCGTGCCACATCATTTAAAAACTCCTTAGTGTTCCACTATATTTGGATTTTGAGTAATTAATGTCATTTTTAAGAATTCAAAGTTTCAAATAAAAAATGGAGGCAATGTTTTGATGAATATTATTGTCATTGATGACAACATTAATCTCATAGGTTAAGTATGATGACATGACCAAGGTCAAGATGTTGTTGACATGGAAAATGGGTATGATGACATGACCAAGGTCAAGAGGTTTTTGACATGGAAAATGGATATGGTACAATGGAAAGATGTTGGCAAAGACAATGGACAAGTTTTAAGACATTGATTAGTATGATGGTGACATGGCTTGATAATATGGACGATGCATTGATGACAAAGCATCGGTGACATACTGGCAAGTAGCAAGCATGGAGGACTTAAAGACAAGCAAGCATGATAAGGCAGCATTGATGACAGGGCACATTTGTGGGCATTGGAGCCATTGGAGCCATTGGAGCCATTGGAACACCTAATGGGCCAAATGACCCATTCTATGGTAATTTGTGGCTTAATGGGGTCATGAAGCCCACAAAATTTTGAAGAAGCCTTCAAACATGCTCATGACTTTAATGAAGTCTTTGTCTTGGTGAAATTGGGCCCTTGGACATTTGGTGGTGTTTGTGGTCTTGCAACCTTTACATGCTACATATTGTGGTCATGATGTTGTTGAAGCCCACACGATTTGAAGAAGCCCGTGAACATGATAATCCCTAACTCATTATGGTAAATCCATTATACTTTTAAAGAACTTGAATGATGACATGGCATATTGTAGCTTGGTGCACATGACTGATTTTGATGACATGGATCCCTTCTTTAAACCCTTGAAATTTGGTGCGGAAGCCCAAACTTGTGGTCCAATGTGGGCATTCATATGAAATTAAACATAAATAAATAAAGAATAAATTGAAGCAAGGTCGGCTCCAAATCACAATGAACAACCATTACATCATCGATTGTATCAATCAAGAACAACACTGATTTGATGTACGCTGAGCTTTCCTTCAAATGTTACATCCTCATGCCTTAAATGAAGCTTCTCAGGCTCAAGCACCATGAACAACACCTACAACTCAAGAAGCTTCTTAGGATATGATGTTGATTGCATCTTCAAACCACCACACATAACCCTTGTGGGGTATCTCTAGCAAATGCAAAGGGATACATATACCATGATTAGGCTACATCGCATGCCTTAAACAAGATTATGTCTTCGACCCATGCCGAGAATTTTTGTCGAGGCCATGGATAGCATTGTTGAGTATGTTAGAGGGATACATTCAACATGAGTAGGTTTCATGAATTGGGAATGGGTCTATAGGCCTAAACATGCCTAGGTGGAATAAACGGCTTCAACCATAAAGTAACCTTTTCAAGCTCAACTACCATGGTTTGGGGAGGAAAACACTTCATCCTTGGGGCTTAAACATAGTCTCTTGGGTTCAATAACCATCAACAACATGTGCAAATAATGGCATGGACCCTCTCTAAGGGGTCTTTACAAACAAAGCTTGATATGGATGCCACTAGAAGGTTTTTCTTAAAAAGGATGAGTCGTGGGCCCTTGACCATAGTCAAGGAAGGAAACTTTAAGTGCCTTGAGATATTGTTGAAACTTCTTGGACTTGGTTTCTTTACGTCCATGGACCAACACAAGAGTCTTTTGTAAGGGTTCTTTGTAGGCATCCAAGTGGGATATAAGGACCATGTGTAAGTATTGTGCACTAGAAATGGGTGTTGACACCTAAACATGGTGAAGGGTGAAACATGGGGTTTAAACATTAATTGAACCTTTTTGAGTTCATGAACCATAAAAACCACCTAGAGACCAAATGAGCCCTCATTAGGGAGTATTTTGCCTAGGATTTAGGTATTGGTGCCCTTAATATGGTTTGTGCATTGTAGATGGGTCTTCATGCCTTGACCATGGTTGTGGTAATGAAGTAAGAGCCTCTACCCCTTTAGCATGGTTGGGGGAGGAAAACAACAACTTTGGGCCCTAAGCATAGATTCTCAAGTTTAAGCACCATGAGCACATCCTTAGACAACCACATGGGACCATGGATAGATCAAATGGTATTCCCCTTGTACAAGTTCCTTATATGCCTTTAAATGGGATATTGGTGTGATGAGTGGGGATCTGTGCACTACAAATAGAGGAGGTTTACCAAATAATGATAGAGTGAGATGGGTGAAGAGGGTTAGAGCGAGAGGGGGAGGAAGTTTAAGGGGGGAGAGAGAGAGAGGGAGAGAGGAGGGTTAAGGAGAGAGATGAGCGAGATAGTGTGACATGTTCTCTATGTGTGTGTGTGTGTGTGAGAGAGAGAGAGAGAGAGAGAGAGACGATTAAGGAGAGAGATAAGGGGGGTAATGTAGCAAATAAGCTAGTACAAAGATGGACAACAAAAATACCATTGAACCAACTTCCAATTCAATCTATAGAAGCATAGAGACGCACAATAAATAAAAACATTGTGCAACTAACAGGAATAAGGAAATGTATGAAATTTTTTATTCATTACTCATGCCGCTCTAAATTACATTAATAGGGCCATGCACTACTACTTCAATCCCAACCTATACATTGACATAATGGAGAACCAAACATCACTCCTATGGCTCTACTTCTCATCTTTACGCAGCTTCTCCTTTACTCCCTTCTATGGCTGCTTCCTCCTATCACTCCTCGCATACAAATTTTACATATTTTGCATGGTTGGAGGAATGCCAACATATAGCAAGACCATTCAGCTTCCAACGTTATAGGCTTACATTCTTACCAAGGAACCATTTAATCTTCTATTTGAGCAGGAACCACTTGGTAGATACTTAGGAGTCGTATCATTGTTAACCCTTCCTGGGGTAGGTGTAGCATCCCACCTGCTAATATGTTACGCCAATCAATGCCCAAAGTCGCATCAGTGTTCATCCTTCATACAGTAGGTGTACCATCCCACTTGCTAATCCAATGAGTGGCATCGAGGGCATCCCAGTCCAACGAAGCCTTTGCCTTCTTCGCAGCATTGTCCTAAGCTTGAGCTTGGTCCCATCGATTCCTTCGCTTCCAGGCAAGCTGTGCCACCGAGGCCCGAGTGGCCCCATCTTTATCCTTCACCTTATGTTGATCTTCTTCTTGGTGCTTCTTCGCAACTAGCCTTAGGGTTTCTTGCTTTTCCCTCTTGAGGGCCTTTGCTGCATGATATAAATATATGTCCAGATAGTGGCATCGGGGGTCTTGTCACCTATGGCGAAGGCATCATTTATGTCAGTGAAATTAGCTCTATTAAGCCTCCTTTTCCTATATTTGTCTTCTCTATCGATAATCCCCTAAGGTTTCTCGAAGGCCAAGTCATCCTCCTCCTCCCTACACTTCTCAGTAAATCCTTGAGCGTTGGTTTAGGGGCAGTATAAAAGGCCAATTTGCGGGAAACCTCCACTATGAGGTCTTTCCCTTGTAGTGAGAGAGAGAGAGAGAGAGAGAGGGAGAGAGAGAGGAAGATTAATGAGAGAGAAAGAGAGAGAGATAGAGACATAGGGGGAGAAGAGGGGGAGAAGAGTTAAGTAGAGAGAGAGAGATAACAGTTATAGAGAGAGAGTGAGAAGATGAGGGTTAGGGGGAGAGGGGAGCATGGTTAAGGAGATAGTAAGCGAGTGGGGAGGGGGAGGGGCATGAGGGGTCTTAAGAAGAGATGGGATGAGTAAGAGAGAGATGACGGTGGTTATGGTTAGAGAGATGGATATAGGAGGGAGAGTGAGAAGGAGAAGAAGTTTAGGTAGAGGGAGAAGAAGAAGAGGCTCAGGTAGATAGGGTGATACACATGAATTCACGGGCCAGAAATAAATAATCACATTAATAACATGGGACACACCAACTGAGACACACCAACTGCTTTATGCAATGATCGCTGATGCACAACGAAATAGAGTTATCAATGATTTTGATGTTTTTCAGAATATATAATCATCTATCATCAAACTGGCTGGCCTCATAATTTGAAATGATAAATGTTTTTTTTTTTTAAATTGAAAGATTTCTTATTCTACACATAAAAAGTTTCAGACACTAATTTGATGTTTGAGTTGATCATCACCTTAAAATTAAATTATTATTATTTATATAATTTTTTTTATAAATTAATTATTATTATTATTATTTATATATATTTTTATAAATTATAATGAATTGATTTTAAATATAGATATATCAAAAACCAATTAAAAACCAATTAATGTATATTTCTTTGATGTCAATTTAATATATTTATATAAAAATACATGAAGATCAAATATATTGAAATGTTAATTTTTTTTAAATTATTATTGTGTAAAAATTAAAAAATTGCCAAATAAAAAGCTTTTACATGTCAAAAAAATCCGCAGACCAATGTTCTAGACATTACTTTGAGCATATTGTGGAGAGCGAAACACAAATTGGGATGAAGAATTCAATAATAAACACTCAATAAAGAAAAACCTTTCATTCTTATCTGTCCCCTAAACCGTAAACCCCTACCTTCGAGGTGCCAGAACAGGAACATGGATTCTCCATATTTCCTTTGTTGTCCTCTTCCTGACAAATACCACATTCAACCAGTGTAACATCTCCACTCTGCATGGGTGGTTTCTATTTGAAAACAAAATGATATAAACATTACTAGGAACTCAAGTTGCTCTTCAAAACTTAAAAAGAAAAACTAATATCAAAGAAAAATGCCCAGCTATGGAAATACGAACAAGTTCCCCCTCTTCATGTTTTTCTCTTGGAGTTTATGTTAGTTTCTCTCAGTCTGGTCTGCACTTGCCACTTAGTCTGACAGGAATTATGGTCACTGGACAATCTGCTGCAGGTAACAGTTATACTTAAACTGCTTACTTTGGTTTTAGAACTAGTACGTATTTTGATTATGGTTTCGAACCATCTGATTCAACTTTATAGGTGGACTAGAGATCGATCAACCTTTTATGGCCTACCCACCTGAAATTTTTAACCGTCGAAACTAACCTGATAGAATCACAGGGGTATTATTTCTCAAATTCATTTAAGAGGGTTGAGTGGAGTATTTCGGTCTTTTTAGGACTCGGTCCAATTGAATTTTAATGGAGTCAGTGAAGCTATCTAATGTGGTCATTGATGGTTACTCTATGGTAGTCAAATTAGGCCCGTGACTAAATGAAGCTATCTAATTCTATGGTAGTCAAATTAAACCCATCACTAAATGAAGTTATCTAATGCAATAGTTGTAGGCTAATCTTCATCATTGTCATCTTTCTCTCGCCCCCTTTATCTCCATCGAACACTTTTTTTTAACGAAAACGGTTGAGAGGTTTTGTATTAATAAAAGGGTGGTCGGAGCCAAGTTACAAAGAGTACGGTCTTGTAGCTCGTCTGTGGAGAGCTGTCAAACCTTAGTAGTCATCTTAAACTAAACTGTTTCCAATGGACAAGATGGACATGAGAGAGTTTATAAAGCTTAGACATTATTGATACCAACCGACTCTTCAAACTTATAATACAAACTCAAAAAAGTCTTCAATGTCCAAAAGAGTGAGGCGTCAGAAAAACATGTATCTGCCCATACAAAAAGTTACAATTAACAGAAACAAAAAGACACTAGGATCAGATAGCTCCATAAGTCCAAACCTGGCAGTAAAATACTAGAATTCAACTAACTCGAGGCTCGGCTTCCAAGTCCAATAAGTCCTTCTTCAATTCCTTCAGCTCCTGACGCAGATTGTCCACTTTTTCCTCAATGCGCTGTGCTATGACTCGAACCACCTGAATTTGGCATGTACAACCTTCATCCATTTTAGCAGAGATAGAATCGACCTTCGTTTTGAGGATTCCAATGTGATTGTGCACCTCCAAACGTCCAATTTGCTCTGTTGCGTTCATACGTTGCAAGAGTTTCTTAATCTCGTGGTTCTCGTTCTTCAGGACCAGTATTTGTGCATCTAGGATGCACAAATGATCATCCACAACCATAAATGAAGTCTTAATATCCGGCTGCTCTTCCATACCACCATGGACATGGACCTTAGCTCTATGTTGCTCAGAGGCCAAACATTCGTGTGCTCCAGGCCAAGAGGGAAGCCGCTTTCTAAAATCAGGAAAGGGATTACTGCCCAGGCGGGGCATTGTTTGCTTACCACGGAAAGAAAGCCCAGGATCTGACATATTTGATGTCTCAGACCGAGTGCGCTGTCGCTCAACACTATAGATACAAACCAAATTATTGAAGCTCTGTAGAGAATGAGAAAAAAGAGTTGCCTTCATACTCTGCGCTGTGGAATAAATAATGGACATCCGCCATTGCTCGTTGTACAGGCGGGTAATACATTGATCAACTGAGGGGAGAGTTCGCATGCATTCCAACTGAGAGCCATGTGACGGGCGCGTGCGATCAACACACCATTCGAGGTCCAATGGAGGGTTATCGACCTTGGTTAAAAAAATTCAGGAGTTGCAAGGGAATAATACACTCTAAGCACCCCATGGGAGAGTAAGTTGTTCCAAGAAATATCAGCATGATCAATCTGAGATTCAAAGACAATGGACCCAGACATTTCTTTCCATAACCTAATTGCTAACCAAGACTCCTCGATCGAGTTTTGCGCCAATGTTGGCCATCTCATCAGCCTCATGATTGTTGCTTCTCAATATATGAAGGAATTTGATGTTGATGAATTCTCTTGCCAAGCATTTCAGAAGGTTGTGTTGTTTTAAAACAGGACTCTTTCTATTTTTACTTAGGTTCTGGGCTTCTTTGTTGACCAGCATGGAGTCTCCACATACAATGAGTTCATTGATTCCTTCCTCCCTAGTGATCTCCAAGCCTTTGATGAGCGCAATCCACTCAATACTATTGTTTGTTAATCTAGTTCTAATATTTATTTAAGGAGTTGTATAAAGATTGACAATTTTGATTTTTATGTGGATTTTTGATAACTTTTCTTTAATTATAATTTATTGGAAAAATGAATTCGACTCCCTAAAAAATCTTTATAACACCTAAATTTTATAATCTTAATACCTTATATCTGGGATTCTAAAAATTAAGACCACATTTTAGAGAAAAATGATCAACCAACAAAAGAAAAGACATCTCCCCATTCTTTAGAAGGCGAAACTTATTTTTTAGGCAGAGTCCTCTGGTTCCACGAGGTAGGTGTGAGAGGGCCGTTGAATGTTCTCATCCAATAGCCTCTCACACTTATCTCGGCTGTATGACCCATAATGTTCGCCGTCTTTTGAAAATTAAATCGTTTAAATGCACGTCTCAGTCTCTAGAGACAGCTGGATGGATCTCTTCACTCCAATGGTAAAGATGAAGGACAACTGTCCACTATGAAAGTGATGTGAGAGGTGGGGCATCTCACATGCAAGCGTACCGGACACAAAGAACCCTACATCCGGAACCCTGCATCTCCATCGTACCGTCCTTAACGTGTGGAAAAATTGAGTAAAAAAAGTAAAATGTCCTTAACCTGTGGAAAAATCGAGTACGACATTAAATTTAATTTAATGTTCAATGTACGACATTGCCACCTACTCTAGAGACAGCTGGATCTCTTCACTCCAATGGTAAAGATGAAGGACAACTGTCCACTATGAAAGTGATGTGAGAGGTGGGGCATCTCACATGCAAGCGTACCGGACACAAAGAACCCTGCATCCGGAACCCTGCATCTCCAGCGTACCGTCCTTAACGTGTGGAAAAATTGAGTAAAAAAAAGTAAAATGTCCTTAACCTGTGGAAAAATTGAGTACGACATTAAATTTGATTTAATGTTCAATGTACGACATTACCACCTACTCTACTGAGAAAGAGAAAAAGCAAGTGTACAAGGAGGGAGCTTAAAGAGTTCTAGTTACAAAATTCTTCATTGCATTATGGTTAAAGCTCGCAAAGAAAGCCTTATCACGCCGTTTTTCAGAATTACTGAGAGGCAAGATTAAGATCAAAAATAGAAAAGGATGGAAGGATATATACATTTAATGAGTCTATTTTTATTAAAAAGAGTTGTAATATTGATGTATATATATTTTGGTATGTTATATATTTTTAATTTTTATATATATTAGAATTGTAAATATATAATGTTAAAATTTATAATTTTGGTGTTTATAGAATTTTTTAAGATATTAAATTTATTTTTGCAATAAAAATATAATTTGAATAATAAAAATTATATTTTAATTAAAAATATAACATACTGGTTTATAATTAAATAATGAAAAATTAAAATTTTAACATAAAAATTAAAATAGCTCAATCATACCTATATTCACACGTTACATTAAAGATGGACCCACTAGGGATGCAGGGGTACATCCTATTCATGTTCTTGTGCAAGAGATGCCCCACTTCTCACATCAAGACTCCCTTTCTTGCCCACCATTCATAATTGTCCTTCATCTTTCTTTTATTTTTCACGCAGGGGTAGGTAGTAGGTACATTCTATTTATGTTCGTGCATGTGGGAATCGTCGCCACGCGCAGGATCGCATACTCGTTTGGTTGACAATCCTCATCGCTATTTGCTTGAGAATTCTCACGTTACATTAAAGATGGACCCACTAGGGATGCATGGGTACATCCTATTCATGTTCTTGTACGTGGGATGCCCCACTTCTCACATCAAGACTCCCTTTCTTGCCCAACATTCATAATTGTCCTTCATCTTTCTTTTATTTTTCACTCAGGGGTAGGTAGTAGGTACATTCCATTTATGTTCGTGCATGTGGGAATCGTCGCCACGCACAGGATCGCATACTCCTTTGGTTGACAATCCTCATCGCTATTTGCTTGAGAATTCTCACGTTACATTAAAGATGGACCCACTAGGGATGCAGGGGTACATCCTATTCATGTTCTTGCACGTGGGATGCCCCACTTCTCACATCAAGACTCCCTTTCTTGCCCACCATTCATAATTGTCCTTCATCTTTCTTTTATTTTTCACGCAGGGGTCTTTTTATTTTTCACGCAGGGGTAGGTAGTAGGTACATTCTCTTTATGTTCGTGCATGTGGGAATCGTCGCCACGCGCAGGATCGCATATTCGTTTGGTTGACAATCCTCATCGCTATTTGCTTGAGAATTCTCATTATGATTATAAAGCATCTCGTTTATTTGAACAACCCACTCCCTCCGAAACGCGAGAGCTTCCGCCATTACTCTCCAGATTCACACAGCCCTCTATGAAAACAGCAAGTGCAAACCCTAAAACTCTTATCCATCTATAGAGCTCACAAAGCCATGTTTATTTTTAATAATAATATTTATGATATTTATTTATTTATCTATAGAGCTCACATCTGTCCGCCACTCTTTACTGAATTGTACGATGTGCATTGATCCAGTACAACTACCACTTTTTCGCGGAAAACAATGGTTGGCACTTGGCAGAAAACCTTCAAAGCCAAACGTGCGTACTGCAGCTCAGTCCATTAAAGCAGATCACCATATCTCTCCCTTGTACGTAATAAATTGGCCGTACGGACCGCCGCTGCTGAGGCGTCCATAAAGACAAGCAAAATGCACATGCACCTGGAATTTGACGGCCCAGAGAACGTTTTTTTCATTTTAAAACGTATTTTACAGGTAGCCGTGGGTTGAGCCCGTCACAGGTGACAGGTTTGAAATTATTTGGAACGTAGATTTGATGTCTACCCATTTAGATCCCCCGTCAGAAATTTTAATACCTTTCTGATTCCGTTGAACAAACTAAACACCGTAATTTGAAGGGTCGAACTTGGAAACAATGAAATTCCTGCCAATTTCTTCCTCTTGTCACTGCATTAATGAGTACTATATGAAGTTCCTGCAGAATCCTGCCAATCTCTTTGCCACAGAAATGATTCCCTTTAGTTGAACCCAATTCTTTATGGAAAACAGGTGGCGTCCACCATCATAAAGAAATGATTCGTACCCAATCCGTTGTGAAAATTAGGATGGACCCAATTCTTTATGCAAAACAGGTGGCGTCCACCAACAAAAAGAGATCGTTCTTATTCAATTCATTGTGGAAATTAGGAGGCATCAACTGACAAAAGAAGCAAGTGGGAGCCAATTGACAAAAGAGCACGCGCAGCCTTACACTATTGAAGTCTGCTCCAGAGACCTTTATAGTACGAAGCAGTTCAATGGCATTCCACCCAGGCCTCTGGAGCAGACTTAAATAGTGTAAGGCTGCGCGTGCGTAAGATGCAGGACGTTGGCTCCCACTGGCTTCTTTTGTCAGTTGATGCGGAATGCCATTGAACTGCTTCGTACTGTAAAGGCCTCTGGAGCAGACTTAAATTCCAGGCCTGTGTCTTGCCTTTCGTCATGGCTCACCCAAACTTAGGTCCACCAAAATTTGATGTAATGTACACAACATCTTATTAAAAAATTCAATTCCTGATAATAAAAAAAATGAGGGATCGAGATTGATCTGTCTGTTTCGAAATGTAAAATAATGATTTAAGTTATTTTATTTCTATTATCCATATAAGAGAATCCCAGGATCTGCTCTGCACCAGAAGGCTGGCATGAAGAAAATGCAATGAGATGCTCCGGATTGGAAACAAAGTGTTACAGCCTCGAGCTGAAAGAGAAAAGAGGATTCAGGAAAGAGAAAAGAGGATTTGAAAATCGGTTAAGAAAGGAATTGGTAATAGTTTTTAGTCAAAATAAATTGACAGTCTATGACCTTGCATAAAAAGTTAAATGACAGGTACCCAAAACATGTACCCGTCATCAAATTTCCAGTTGACAGACACTTCTAATTTGAAATTCCAGGCCTGCATGCACATTCCCGCAATTTCCGTAATTTTGTAATTTCAGCTATAGTAATTCACTGTCCAAAACTAATACCCGATTTTAGAACTACCCAAATTGCCATTTGAGCACTGCAAATTGCAATTTCAGTAAAAAAAGCTGCTTTCCCATCAGATGCTGGATGCCAAGTATGTGGGCGATGTGACGCATGGATTTTCCTTGTTTTTTTCTGTCACTGTTCTGGAGCTACTTTCACCGCCCATTTGTATACGTATATGCACATGGATTTTACTTGCAGTCCTGGTGTGGATGAACTGCTTACTTTCTTATGACACTGCCTCGTTAGATGATCAGAAGCCCAAATTGAGAGTAAGAGGTTATATAATTGACTTTTGCTGGCGATTTCTCCGTAAATTATGACACCGATATTACTGTTTGCATTTTACACCGCTGCCATTACCTTCAAAGGTTTTGTAAATGGGAGTTTAACGGTACTAGTGTAGTGTTCTTCAGACCTTCACAAAAAACGGTACTATTGTAGTGTTTTCCGTAAAAATATGTTAAGGGGACACTGGAGACTTGAGTGGCTAATGAAAAAATATGTATTTTACCTTGGCTAATGAAAAAATATGTATTTTACCTTGCGGTTGGAGTGTAAAAGTTTGTAATTATAGATGTTGAATTGTAAAAGTTATTTTTCTGCTCCAAAGTAACTCCATATGAGTCGTTTGAATCGTAAAAATTACTCCTTTGCTTCATAGTAACTTTATATGAATTCGTTGAAGTGTAAAAGTTTGTAATTCTATATGACTCCGTTGAATTGTAAATATTTGTATTGGTTTGGGATTTTTATTATTAATTCTATATGACTTATTGTAAAAGTTTGTATTTGTTTGATTTTTTTATTATTTTAGTAATATTAAATTGTAATAATATTAAATTGTTGATGATATTTAATGGAATTTAATATTTATATTAATTATTTTTAAATCATTCACATTATATTATTAAACTTTATCTTAAAACTTTATCTTAAGTTCGAATATTTTTTTGTCATTTTAATTATAAAAACCATGTTATACTTTTAGAAACCATTTTATAATTTTAAGTGACATATTGTTTATTTTATGAAATTGTTTAAAAAATGAATATGTGTCCATCTAATTATCTAAACATTTTATGATTTTGTTTTTTGAGAAAACATTTAATGATTTAGTTTTTCCACTACCCTGAGTCAATGCATTGATTGCATTATATCATCAAAATTGTTCGCATATTGTATTCATCTCTTCTTCTTGTTGGCACATCTCTTTCACTAATCCCAATGATTTTCTTGACTTATGTATGTGGGTGGGCGATGTGATGCATGTAATGCATGGTAAATGCCAATAAATGTCGGGAGTGGCTTGTCCTGATGGCCCATCATGTATAATGGAAGAGGTGACATAGGAACATTTTTTTGAGTATATAAATATTATTATGTTTAAATTTATGATAGAATATAAGAAGTGTTCCCCTTGTTAGTAATTTAATAAAATTTTTGTTAAAGGATTAAGAAAAATGTGTAATATTGATAGGGTTCTGAGGTCTTAACAAGTCCAAAGACTCGGGAACCTTAATGCATTCTATCACCTCCCTATTCACTTTATATGATTATCAAGGTTCTTTTCTAATAATGTGATTTGAAAGTTGTAAGAAATATCTTCCATAAACAAAACCATAAAAACAACATCAAAACAAAATCCAATTATGTATTTAATAGTAATAGTAATACCTTGCATTTACATAAAATAGCAAGCTTCATTGTTAAAAATGCAAAAAAAAATATTATCGTGATGAAAATATAAATTATAAGTAGCCCGGTGGGTTAGCTCAAGTGGTTTAGTGTTGTAATCGCAAGCAGAAGGTCTCAAGATAAAATCCCTAGGTGGCTATGCAAGGGACTCACTTAATGTCCCCACCGAGTTACGCCCTAATCAACAAAAGAGTTGTTGAAAAGAATTGAACAAATGGAGAAGCTCCTTATCAAAGATAAGGGGTACAACAATGTTCTTCATAGAAAAGCTACTCTTTAAAATCATTCTTTAGTAATATTATGTAAATTTCAAATTGATATACATATGAATGAAATAGTTATAAGTAATATTAGATGATATAGAAGAGAAATCAAAACAGTTGCTGAAAAGAATTGAACAAGTGGAGAAGCTCCCCTATCAAAGATAAGGGGTACACCAATGTTAGTCATGGAAAAGCTACTCTTTAAAATCATTCTTTAGTAATGTTATGCAAATTTCTTTTTTCTAATATGTGAATATATAAGGTAATATATATACTATTTTGAATCTAGAATAAGGTTATTCTGTAAATGTAAATGAATATTGTAATGGTTTAAGGTAATATCTATACTATTTTGAATTTAGTATAAGGTTATTTTGTAAATGTAAATGAATATTGTAATGGTTTTCTGGTGAGCAACTCAAGACCAAAGCCCCGCCACTAAACCATGTAAGCAATGTGGTTAATTCCTAAAGTTGGAAATTGTAAACCTAGGAGACTAAAGGAGTACGCAACTAAACGATGGGCAATTGAGTCCATTGGGGGAGAGAAGTTGTCTCACTAGGAAGACATGAAAACTAAGACATTCATGATGGATGTCATCCTATTTTTCGTAGGCACTTAGCAACCACTTATTTGGTTTTTTCTAAAATCTTATTTGTTACCTTAAGTCCCTAGCCGAGTGACTAATTATCACAAGTGGATGATAAAATCCTATTTTAACATGAAGCTAAACAAATTAATATATATATATATATATATATATATATATATATATATATATATATCCTGAATATTGGGAAGATTCCTACAATATTATATATACTAAGTCTCCTTTCAAATTCCACCTCGAACATAAGGTGGGAGAATGATAAATTTATACAAATCCATGTGATAAATTAATCATGCCGTTACAAAATTCTTCATTGCATTATGGTTAAAGCTCGCAAAGAAAGCCTTATCACGCCGTTTTTCAGAATTACTGAGAGGCAAGATTAAGATCAAAAATAGAAGAGGATGGAAGGATATATACATTTAATGAGTCTATTTTTATTAAAAAGAGTTGTAATATTGATGTATATATATTTTGGTATGTTATATATTTTTAATTTTTTTATATATTAGAATTGTAAATATATAATGTTAAAATTTATAATTTTGGTGTTTATAGAATTTTTAAAAATATTAAATTTATTTTTTGTAATAAAAATATAATTTGAATAATAAAAATTATATTTTAATTAAAAATATAACATACTGGTTTATAATTAAATAATGAAAAATTAAAATTTTAACATAAAAATTAAAATAGCTCGATCATACCTATATTTACACGTTGCATTAAAGATGGACCCACTAGGGATGCAGGGGTACATCCTGTTCATGTTCTTTCACGTGGGATGCCCCACTTCTCAGGCTGAGCTTAACCAGCATGTACGTTCATGCTGATTAAACCACCTGGCTATGGGACCCACTGCCTTCCCTTGCCCGTCGCCTGAGCTCCGTTGCCGAGTCTTTGATTTCCGGTTGCACGGATCGCCCTGCAGGTTCAGCTCAGTTCGAACTTCAGCATTAAAAGCTCTGTCAGGCCATGCTACCATACGCATCCATCATTGCTATGTCGCGAGGTGACTCCCATCAATATCATCAACTGAGCCGCTCAACATGGCCATGGACTCCAGGTGCTCCGGCGGCCGTACTAATCACTGATTCCGGCAAACGATCCTCCTTCATGCAGCAAGCTTGTTTTAAATTTGAATTTTATAATATGCGGGAAATTTAAATTTGAATATCCCGCTCAGATGTGAAGCCAAGCGAATGCATGCTTTTCAGTTAACCTGTTGCTCACTCTGTGCCTGCTCTACACTCAAGTTTGATCGGGCGGCCATGGGAAGCCCAAAGCCTCATTTTGTGATCTTTCCCAGTGCGGGAATAGGTCATCTCATCCCGTTTGTTGAGCTCTCCATCCGCCTTTCGGAACGCCATGGGCTATCGGTCGGGCCTTCATTTCCTGTAAATGGATGTCTTCCCCTTGTCTCATGGCAGCTTACTCGGAGCGCATCACATCCTCGGGTCTCGACATCACCTTCGTCCAATTGTCAGAAGTAGATACAGAAGTCACATAGCATATGGAGATTACTACTCACGTATCTAAGCTTATGGAGAAATCAAAAGAATCAGTTGAAAATGCTTTGAGATCCCTCGTCAACTCTGCCCGGCCTGTCTCTGCTTTTATCACTGATTTTTTCTGCTCCACTATGTTCGGTGTGGCCTCCAAGCTCCATATACCCACATACATATTCTTCACTTCGAATGCTTCTCTGCTCTCTTTAATGTTATCTATTCCGAAGCTCGTCTCAGAGATTCCAATTTCGTTGAAGGACTCCGAGTTTTCAATATAGGTACCGCGACTTCCACCGCTTGTTGGCATAGATCTTCCGCCTCCGTTTCAGGACAGGTCCGATAGATCTTTGATTGGATTGTGCACCATTAATCAAGCCTGTGGGAAGTGACGGGGATTTTTCTAAACACCTTCGAAGATCTGGAGACTGAAACTATCAAAGCTCTTGTAGAAGGAAAGTTCTCGCATAAAGTTTGTTATATCGCTTATCCAAGTAGAAAGACCATGGAAATAAGACAGATCTGTTAGACGAAATGCAGTGTTGTTTTAGAACGGAGAAGTGGTACTTCTTAACTTGTGATGTTCAGTGTCAATGTTGTATTATTTAAGTTTAGCATTTTAACATGTGATGTTCAATGACAACGTTGTATTATGGCTTACTTACATGTCTGGTCAATGACAATTTTTTTCTTTTTAACATTTTATTTTTCCGTCAAATTGTAAAGTTGGAGAGAGATATCATATAACAATTTGACAACTTTAGATTTTATATTGAGAGTTTTATTGTTTTAAAGTTGTTTAAGGGATTTCTGCCAGAAGATTTTGGTTCCAACTTGATCACCTTATTATTTCAAAATTCTAAGTATATGTTTTAAGCAATGTTAATATTTTTATTGCATGGTTATATATATATATATATATATATATATATATATATATATAATTTATTAAAATAATTTGTTAGGAAATAAATTTGTTGGGCAAGGAGTGAATAAATTATTAAAAGGGAAAAATTGATGTTTTAATTTTGTTATTCCAGTTTAGAGGTTGTTATTATTTATTCTAGATTATAAGGTTTATTCCTATCACCCACACCTTTATTATTACTTGGGTGTGTCTTTTTATGTGGAAAGAGTAAAACAACTCGGAAATGTAATTTTAACATTTATTTTTTCTTCTCGTGCATAGAAGAGAGAGTGTAAATACTACTTTATTTCATTTTTAAGATGCACCCAACCACTTCATCCATAATTTCTTAGTAACAATTGGGTTGTCCTACATTAACTTTCCCATGAAATTGTTGTTGCATGGCTGAAATGTTAACGAGCCCATGCACTCAACCCAAATTATTGAGAAATCCATACACATATTTTAATTAAATAAAAAATGAACAATTCTCTCATATTTGCGATTGAAGTTGACAATGATTTAGACAATTCAATGAAACAGATCTTGAATAATTGAAGTTATGTAAGAAAAAAAAAATCATAAAAGTGTAATCAGTCATTCATATAAAAAAATATTGAGTTTAGTAAAAGTTTCATAAGCATTGTAGGTGACTTTGGTCTAGGTGTAATGATTATCTAAATTGGATTCTAATAAAAATATATTTTTAAAGCTTTATAATCAATATTTATTTTTTTCAAAAGTTATGTGAAAATTCCAAACTTTATTGGAAAATAAAATTAACCAAAATATCCTTTTAAAGCTCTATAATCAACATATTTTTTGGAAAGTTACGTGAATATTCCAAACATTATTGGAAAATAATATTAACTATTTTGATCATTGGCCTTCCAAAGAATACTGTTAATTATGAAGTCTTGAAGAAGAAGGGCATTCAACAAAGAGGAGAGATGGGGAGGAAATGAAGAAGGGAAATAAAAAAGAAGGGCCTTCAATAAAGAGGAGAGATGAGGAGGAAATGAAGAAGGGCAATAAAAAAGATGAGAACTTAAAAAATCAATATGCTAGATGATTGAGTAGAAGAAGACATTGAGTCTATCCCATGATTGAAGATTGTTGTTAAGGCATGGTCATTTGCTAATTTCTTGCAATACACTAAATCTATGTATAACTCATCCTTTTGCAATAAATTACTTTCTTAATAAAATCCCTAATGAATATGGTTTTCCCAATAATTGGGTTTCCAAGGTAAAATTAGTTGTTTTAATGGTTGAGTGTTTATGTTAATTTTTGGGTGCTCATGTTCTAGTTATGGTTGTGTGTAATCCCTTTTATAGTTAGGGATATCATTGCTTGGCATAGTGTTGAAAGGTCAAATGGGTTGGGTAATGAAATCATTTGCTACAACTAGATATGAATAATTGCCTTACTAGATTCATAAGAGAATTCAATAAGAAAATCCAAGAGGAATGTCAGTATTGCTACAGGAAAAAAGAAGATGACATGGAAAATAAACTTTCCAAATGCCAAGACTCCTTTACCACTATAAGGACAAAATTAGACGAGAAAATTGCATCTCTTGTAATTAGGGTAGAAACACACTCAACTAGGTAATTGGTAAGAGGAAAGATTCATTAACATGACTACTCAATTATACCAAGATTTAGCAATGAAGGAAGAGGCATTGAAGAAGCTACAAATGGCTATCCAAGAGAACAAGAAAGCTCCATTTGTTGCAACTGTGGAATTTGACAGTGATGGAATCAAGCATGGTAAACTCACCTTCCAATATCCTTCCTCAAGATCCCTTTAGTGATTTCAAAAATCACTCTAGAGGCATTGGTTCCAAGTTAATGAGGCAAATGGGATATAAGGACCAAGGGATATGTAAGAAAGGCCATGAGATTTTTTCCCCCATTGTAAATCAATCAAGGCCCAAGTATGAAGACCTAAGATTTGGTGGACATGAGAGTGAATCCATGGAGATGGGTAACAATTATTGGAAAGGTGGGAAATGGGAGTAGAGTTTTATGCATGCTCGATTAAGTTATTCTAATCTCCCAGCTGAGTTATTATGATATCAATAGATATATTATATACGTACTTGATCAAGCCATTATGGTGGTAAAGACAAACCATCCATCGAGGGTTTCGTTGGGTTAAGAAAATGCCCGATTAAGCAATAGAGCGTGATCGAGCTCATGTACCCAAGGTCTTTGTTGAACAACTTCAAACACCTAATTAGTGGATGTTGTGGGTTTGAGAATTAAATAAATCGATTGAGGTACTTGATCAAGCCACTA
Organism: Larix kaempferi; assembly: GCA_027924585.1. NCBI lineage: Eukaryota > Viridiplantae > Streptophyta > Pinopsida > Pinales > Pinaceae > Larix > Larix kaempferi. Next base: position 908,795 of record BSBM01000689.1, on the reverse strand, counting down.
ACCAGTTGATATTGGTGTATGTTGTGGGTCCAAGCATTAAATAGCTTGATCGAGCTACTTTTTTTGTAATTCTTTTCCATGGTAACCCTCGACTAAGAAATGAGTTAGGTGTAGAAAAACGCTTGACCAAGTTGCTCAATCACCCCAATGGACCCCATTCCCTTTCATTGAACCTCCAACAACCTAGTGGTATCAACCTCGAGAGGTTGATCCTTTTTTTGCATTGATTTTTCTTTTAAAATTTTCCCTGGGAAGTTCTTATGCCACCAAAATTTACAAGTGTTCCTATAAAATTAAATTACCATTTATTTATACAATTAAATAAAATTTAGTTTGTTTTCTTTTAAATTTTATTGACCAACAACAATTATGTCGCTAGGATTTTTACTTTTTTTGTTTAAATTTTAATTTTGTATTTCAGTTATATCAACCAGTGGCATCAATGCTATCAATTTAATTTTTAATGGTGTGCCAGTCAGTGTATTTTTTACGGATTCTAATATTATACTTAAGTATAGTATTCTAGGAAACTATTTTGGATTGAAAAAAACATATATATAGATAGGTAGGTGAATATTAAATATGAAACATACAATTTACTACTGAAACATGTAACATTGGGTTAATATTATGATAAAAAAACATGTTTAATGCTATTGAAATTTTTTCAATACTTCATTAATGCACAAAGGATTGAAAATAATAACTGGCCAATGAAAACTCAAGCAAACACCTTTTTTTTAATCATAGCCCTTATAAAACTTAATTGTAAAACCCTATCATCCCTCACTTGTATCACCTGACTAGTTGAGCATGCCAATCCTCTTTGTTGTAAGATGTCACTGAGATGTCCTAATGAGTTGTCTTTGAGGTGGCAAACTATGTCATTTTTTATTTATAAATTGGATTAAAGTCACCTAGTCTAATTTTTAAAGGCTAACAACTATTTTGAGGTTATCATTTTTATTCTTTAAAACCACTAGAGGTGAAATATATCACCCTTTCCTATCATATTGGGGTGGAAAGTGCACCATCAACATTGGTATGTTTTCATCCTTAGTGTGAGTATGAATTCCTTGAACTCTTATTCTTCCATGAGGAATTCCGATATCTTTTTGGTGCACTTAGTGTGAATCATTGGGTTATGTCCCTCTTCCAACCGTGTCATCACTTAAGTGCTTCAGACTTCGTAGTGAAAAATAATTTTCGCATACCTCAAGCAGGTTTTATGATTCTCATGTGCATAGGCCTATAATACTTGGTTGAAAATTTCACCCCACGACACCTCCATATGTAGTAATCCTTGGTTGTCTAGAAATTGGTAAAATTATTGTCGTAACATGGATAGAAGTCCTCCATCGATAATTTGCTTATGAGGGCATCCATATTTGTTGAGAACATATGTATGCACGACGATCACTTATTTTATTTTACCTAGAGTGATGGGTGTTCCCATGAAGATGGGTAACACTTTTTGGCAAGACGCAGGTGTGGATTGTCTAAAACATGAGCTCAATTGAGGTTTATTTAATCCCTCAATCAAGATTTCAAAAGCTCGATCGAGGGTTTAAATAATCCCTTAATCGATCTTTTTCCAATAGCTCAATTCAGGGCTTAAATAACCCTTGATTGAGCTACTAGAAAATTCTTGGGTTAGGAAATAGCTCAATCGAGCTATTTTATATAATGCATATTATTAACATATAATATTTGATTAGTTCAAAAGCTTGATTGAGCATTTTAAAATTTTTATGATTAAATAGCTCGATCAAGATTTTGGCTTAACCATAGCTAAACCCTTGATCAAAGTATTTAAAAAATGCGTGTAAAACTTCTATTGAGGCATTTAAAATGCTAAATCAAGATAATAGCTCGATCAAGGGCTCTAAAAAAGGCTTTTAGCCCCCTTTTGTGCAAATTTAATTTTATTGGCCTCTTTGTCAGGCCTAAACCTTGACATAGGATGCACCTTAGGTGGTGGACTTCATACCGATGGATTCATCAACAAATCGTCTATCCATTGGCATACAATTTATAGGTTTCTGGGTTCATATGATAATTTTTTTTAATTTTATTTTCCACTGTACACTTACAAAACCATGTCCACAACTTCGAATCAGTGCAAAGAAAAATCAACAACATAAAAAGTACACATCCAAAAAATTTCAAAAAATATATTGCCCTAGATCAAAGCGTCCTCTTCAAAAGGGTGTTTTTTTGTTTTTTGATTTTTGTAACTAGTAAAAAATGTTTACATGCACACACGTGTACAAAACATGATTGAAACTTTCAATGGTCAGTTTCAAAAATTAAGAAAAAAAATAATTTTCCAACATAAATTAAAAAATAAATATATGCATCCCACTGTATTTTGTGTAGATTATGTTCATATATTTTTTCTTTTAAAAATTAATGCGTTTATCACTAAATTATTTTACGTGCACACAAGCCACTAGTTATTGTTTCCTGAAATTTACAAGAACAACCCTATCATTAAATGCTATTTTGGCCTATTAAATAATAATCTATTATTATTTTAAAATATAAGCGGAAAGAAACCATAATCCCCTACAACTTTTTTTTTGTTGCATATCGGAATTCACAAGGCATATATGAGTTTTGAGGGATTCAAATTAATAAACGAGTAAAAATTGAATTTTCATCGTCACTTTTGGCCAAAAAGTGTTACCCATCTTCATAGATTCACCATGATTTCATTCCACTAACCCTATTGGAAAATTGTTGTTATATGTTTAGAGTAGATTGTTATGTGCATGGAGTGCATCTATGGTCTTCTCGATATGTTCCCAATATGAATCCAAAATAAACTCAAAATTTTTCAATTTAGTATTGGTATTGAATCCATAGTAGTCTACTTGGTCTACCACCAATGGACCAAATATGTTCCCAATAAGACTCCAAAATAAACTTATGTTGTCGAATAGCTTTATTTAATTTTTTGTTGCCATGTATGTTACGTATGTGATACCATATGATGATAATGATGGTTATAATATACAAAAACTATCTTTAACTTATATGCAAAATATTAATTTTAAAAATTGTAAAAACCTTTAAAAATAATTAAAAGTATTTTAAATATTTTAAACACTAAAAAAAATTAAAATTTAATTATTTCTATTCAGTAAAAAAAATCAATAAATTTAAATGTAAAATAAATATATACTAAAAAAAGTGATATAAATATATTTTGAATCTCTCCATATACTAAAAAAAATGAAATGATATAAATATATTTTAAACCTCTCCAATTTAAAAAGAAATTACAATTTAATTAATCCCACAAATTATTCAATAAATCTAAAATTAAAATAAATACATATTAAAAAATGCTTATTCACATTTAATAAATTTAAAATAAATGAAATTTCTTTCCTAGTGCATACTTTTACAATAAAATATATCATACATATGCATTTTTATTATATGAAATTTAATTTTTAAGAATTAATTTTTTATCATATTATTTGATTTGATTGTGATGATGCTCATGGTAATTAACTTCTATTAAGACCAACATTAATATATTAATAATTCTTTTAGACTGTGATTGTATTATTGATGTGTTCATTATTTTGATAATAATGAATACTATTTTTTTTATTAAAAGTATACTATTTTTTTATTAAAAGTAGAATTAAACTTTCCACAATTCTATATCTAACATTTGGAACATTTAAGATAGATTGTAATTGAACTGGGTACAAAATTTTGTAATTAAAAATATATCATATTACTTGAAATTATTTAAGATAATATTTTCAATTGGTTTGAAATCATCACAAAATGAGGAGCAATTGACAATGTTATGAAGAAGCACATCACATGTATTTTGTTTTATTTTAATTAAGGTAAGTATTTTGACAAACATGCTTTAAGATGTTTTAATGTATTTTAAAAATTAAAATACTAAATTAGATTAAAATCATTATATACTTATATTTTTTTTTCTTTTATTTAGAATTCTTTAAAACTTATACAAACTTACACAAACTTACATTTTGAAAACCTCATAAATTTTTTTTTATCCTCACATGCCTACATCAAAGGTACAATATAATGTTTAACTAATTTTCTTAATTTTTATTTTATGAATGGTGTTTTTTTAATACTCTATTTTATTAAGTAATTATAGTTATTTCCTTAATACTTTATGTTAACATCCAACATAATTATAGATTTTAATTTATTAACATATTAGATTAAAACATTCAATGAGAACACATGTGACATTTAAAACATGTAACCAAATAATGATAATCATTCCTCATTTGCCATTTATTCTCCACTTTTCCCTAAAACCTGTAGTTCTCATATCTACATAACTTTTTTTAATAACTTCATATACAATATGTAATGGAGTGATGAAAAATTCATGCTTTGACTAATTATTCATATTCACATTATATACTCTACCTTTGGGCACTTATTGGAGTGAGTTTAAATTATTAAATTGGATAAATAGTATTAATGTATATTTTTTCTTAATAACATTGTATTAGATTTCATTTAAGATTTTAAAGTCACACAATTTATTGGTAGACAAAAATTTATTTAAATATGAAATATTGCAAAAGAGTTAGGTTATACAATGGTATTTAGGTGATCTTTTATTAGATATTCATATTATAAATTAAGTTTGACATTTATGTTCATTACTTTATTCCAACTATTGCTTATAAAAGAGTGCATGCGTGGGATGTTGTTTATAGAATAATGCATCATTTGATGTTGCTTATATAATAATGTAGAAATGTGAATCTTTGGAAAATATTGAGTGTGAACAAAAAAATTAAGAGGTGGTTTGAGTTCAAATTACCAAACTAGATAAACAATATCAATACTTGTTCTAGTTTTAATGATATTTTATTTTATTTAAAGATGTAAAATCTTAAAATCTATCTGTACACAAGACTTATTAATAAATGGAGATTTAGGATGGCTTATAGAATAGTGCATTAATGGGTATCATTGGGAAGGTCATTTATTGTGAACAAAAATTTGGGAGGCCGCTTGACTTCAAATTACTAAACTAGATTATAAGCAATATTGGTACTTGACTTCAAATTACTAAACTAGATTATAAGCAATATTGGTACTTAACTTCAAATTACTAAACTAGATTATAAGCAATATTGGTACATGTTCTAGTTTCAATGTTAGTTTAATTTATTTAAACATGCAAAATCATCAAATCTATTAGTACACAAAACTTACTAAGAATGAAGATTTTAATGAAGGAAACTTTGTTGAGATTATTAAACATTACACCTTCATTCTATTTTCCTTCCAAATTAGGATTTTAAATTATATTGTAATGTGGAAATTTTTACATGGTCAACTTAAATAAATAGCATTACATTAGAAATATTAGGAAAATGTTTTTGCACCTAGAAATCTTTTAATCTCAAGCAATTTGTACGTAATTGTTTTCTTATTCTTTGTATATTTGGGGATCGAAGATTAAGATACATTTATGTTGGTATAAATCATTCCCATTGTCAATTTTAAATTCGTCTTAATTTGAGATTAATAATTTACATCTCTAAATCTGAACTTACTATAGATTTATAATAATAGTGATTCATTTTTTAGAAATATATATCAAATATGAACTTAAGAGAATGTGATCACATTTCCCACATAATTCCTACCAACTTATTCATATCTTTCACATTTCCCACATTTTGTTGTTATTGCTACCTTAAGATTCCATAACCTTTAGGTGTTAGGAAGTGGTTTTAATTGGCATGGAAGCTTAAGCAACATAATAAAACATTTCTTACCAAAGATTAGAATTTTTTCTATCATTATTAGTAAAAGAAAATATAACTTTTACTTTTTTTTTGAAAAATTTATCTTATTTTTTAAATAATCAAAAAAACTTTCCAATTAATAAGAAAAACAACATTAATATAATAATAAAATTAACTTATCTCTATATTTAATGTAGAACTTTAAATTCAATTAATATTAATGATATGATATTTATATATTTTTTTAAAACTAAACTTTTAAAATTTAATAAAATGTTTTATTAAAATAAAATAAATTTTAATTGAAAATTAAGGAGGTAATGGAACTTTACTCAAAATTCTCATGGTTTTATAACAATGTTTTACCATCCATATATTAATATTAATTTGGATTAGATGTAATCTTATATGGTGAGAGACACAAATGTGTCCAACCTTTGCATATGACCCATACCCCAAACCTACGTATTAAATAAATAAGAACGTAATCCGAGAAACATATATTTGAACCAAAACATATTTGACAAACAACAAATTCATACTCCATTAAAATTAACAACAATGGACTCCTTAAAATGAAGTGTAGTGCATACTCCATTAAAATTAACAACAATGGACTCCTTAAAATGAAGTGTAATCTACTTCAGTAATCGTGCGTGGGCAACGATTTGTGGGTTGGCTCCGGGGAGATCATAAACAGCTCGTAGACAACGCCAGCCAGATCGCCTTAACTTAGAATTTTGAAATGATAAGGTGATCAAGTTGGAACCAAAATCTTCGGGCAGAAATCCCTCTGAACAAGTTTAAAACAATAAAACTCTCAATATAAAATCTAAAGCTGTCAACTTGTTATATGATATCTCTCTCCTAACTTTACAATTTGACGGAAAAATAAAATGTTAAAAAGAAAAAAATTGTCATTGACCGACATGTAAATAAGCCATAATACAACGTTGTCATTGAACATCACAGGTTAAAATGCTTAACTTAAGAAGTACCAATTCTCTGTGCTAAAACAGCACTGCATTTCGTCTAACAAATCTGTCCTTATTTCCATGGTCTAACAGATCTGTCCTTATTTCCACGGTCTTTCTACTTGGATAAGCGATATAACAGGATAAGCGATATAACAAACTTTATGCGAGAACTTTCCTTCTACAAGAGCTTTGATAGTTTCAGGCTCCAGATCTTCGAAGGTGTTTAGCAAAATGCCCGTCACTTCCCACGGGCTCGATGAATGGTGCACGATCCAGTCAAAGGCTTCATCGGACCTGTCCTGAAACAAAGGCGGAAGATCTATGCCAGCAAGCGGTGGAAGTCGCGGTACCTCTATTGAAAACTCGGAGTTCTTCAACGAAATTGGAATCTCTGAGACGAGCTTCGGAATAGATAACATTAAAGAGAGCAGAGAAGCATTCGAAGTGAAGAATCGGTATGTGGGTATATGGAGCTTGGAGGCCACACCGAACATAGTGGAGCAGAAAAAATCAGTAATAAAAGCAGAGACGGGCCGGGCAGAGTCGACGAGGGATCTCAAAGCATTTTCAACTGATTCTTTTGATTTCTCCATAAGCTTAGATAGGTGAGTAGTAATCTTCATATGCTCTATGACGTCTGTATCTACTTCTGACAATTGGACGAAGGAGATGTCGAGACCCGAGGATGTGATGCGCTCTGAGTAAGCTGCCATGAGACAAGGGGAAAACATCCATTTACAGGAAATGAAGGCCCGATCGATAGCCCATGGCGTTCCGAAAGGCGGATGGCGAGGTCAGCGAACGGGATGAGATGACCTATTCCCGCACTAGGAAAGATCACAACATGAGGCTTTGGGCTTCCCATGGCCGCCCGATCAAACTTGAGTGTAGAGCAGGCACAGAGTGAGCAACAGGTTAACTGAAAAGCAAGCATTCCCTTGGCTTCACATCTGAGCGGGATATTCAAATTTAAATTTCCCGCATATTATAAAATTCAAATTTAAAACAAGCTTGCTGCATGAAGGAGGATCGTTTGCCGGAATCAGTGATTAGTACGGCTGCCGGAGCACCTGGAGTCCATGGCCATGTTGGGCGGCTCAGCTGATGATATCGATGGGAGTCACCTCGCGACATAGCAATGATGGATGCGTATGGTAGCATGGCCTGACAGAGCTTTTAATGCTGAAGTTCGAACTGAGCTGAACCTGCAGGGCGATCCGTGCAACCGGAAATCAAAGACTCGGTAACAGGAGCTCAGGCGACGGGCAAGGGAAGGCAGTGGGTCCCATAGCCAGGTGGCTTAACCAACATGAACGTACATGCTGGTTAAGCTCAGCCCACTTCTCACATCAAGACTCCCTTTCTTGCCCACCATTCATAATTGTCCTTCATCTTTCTTTTATTTATTTTTCACGCTGGGCATGCCACCATTCTGTTTATGTTCGTGCATGTGGAATGCCATCATGCCCGGTGCCCCACTTCTCACATCAAGATTCACTTTCTTGCCCACCATTCATAATTGTCCTCTTTACCATGGGAGTGAAGAGATGACTATTGCCCTGTCCTGTTACCCGAGACCTGCATTTGTTTCACATTGGTTAAATTTATTTTATAATGCTCATATAAATATTAGAAGTACAATATTTCTTGTGAATACTATACAATATTTCTGGTGAATATTGTTTTTTAATATTTAAGAAAGCTTAAAATAAAGGTGTAATTTAAATGATTAATGATTTGCATTTATTTTGGGGATTGGCTAAAATTATTAAAATTTTAATTTTAAATTGTGATAGTTGTTTTAATTAGTTTATTTTTAAAATAAAATAGAGAAAAATGAAAATCTAAGGATAAAAATATTTATTTATTTATATATTTAAAATTTGAAAAAATTAAAATCAACTTTGAATAAAAATGACAAATTATAATGTTCTGGTTAAAAATCTAAAAGTGAATATTCATGGACGTAAAACAAGAAAGTTTTTTGACACATGATTTCAGAGCTCTTTGGCACTAATGTTTATGGGATGATTTTTTTCATTTTGAGTTTTGGTCTCATTCTATGCTTCTTACAAAGATGAGGTATTTCCCTCTATGACAAGTTTGGAATCAATGATTTGGTCATCATTGAATGAATAGGAACATGGGTCCCCTAAGCTTATTTGATTCTTTGTAAGGTTTTATGCAATGTATTTTATATTAGGGCGCTCGCACGAAGTTGGTTCCACTTTTTAGTGCCACTATAGAAATAAAAAACGCACCTCTGAAATGGAAATCCATAACGCATATGCATTATTGTGGCTAGGTTCGGACAAACCTGAGCCGAAAACCGAGGCTAAGCTTCGTTAGCCAATATCGCATATGCGATAAATCGGACTTGCGTTTTTTAATAATTACAAATCGCAAGTGCGATATATCCCACTTGCGTTATATCGCAAGTGCGATATATCCCACTTGCGTTATAACGCAAGTGCGATTTGGATCATGTGGATCATCTTAAATTTTGTTTTCTTTCACAATGATCAAAATACAGTCTAAGAATCATGATTTGTAATGGTATATGTACTCCCAATTCCTCTCATTACTCTAGAAGGATTGAATCCCTCCATATCTCTTCCATATTTCAAAGTTGTAATCGAACTAGGGTTCGATTCGTATGGTCTTCTTATTTCACCATCATTTGTGTTTTTGTTTTTTTTCTCCATTTGTTTGAATGATAACAGTTTCATTTATTGTACTAATTTTTTTGTCTCTATGCATATAATTTTACTTGCAAAGGCGTAGTTAGAGAGATTCAATTGATTTATGAGAGAGGGGACCATATACAAACTTTGTTTGTTCTCTGGATGTGAATACTAGAGATGATTTGAAACATTAATTTTCTTGTCTTATATTCGTTTTTATTTGAGATGTTATCCTTCTGTATAAGGCACCGTGGATCTCTTCTACAACTAATGTCACATGTACAATTTGTGAACTAAATTGACTTCTTGTTTCGATATCTTCTCCTCTATTTTTTTTCTTCCTTTGATGTCTTCTATCATACTCTTCTCCATATAACTCCCTCATTGCTTATCCAACCACACCATGTCACCCATCGATGCACCCACTATTTCAACTAAAGTTATTAAAATGGAAGCTAATATCTCTTATTATAGATCATAAAAATAAGCAACCCACTTCCTCTCTTCTACCATTACCTTTTCTCCCTTCAAACCTATTTGCCCCTATCCTACAAAGATATAAAATTAGACATTTGAAAAAAACTATTCTCTATCTTTATCTCATTACTCACGTGATCTCTTTATGAAAATATATTTGATGACTACAAATAAACTCCATGGAGATAAAATAACACATTTTGGTAATGATGTTTTGTAATCAATACTTATAATGAACATTACTAATTTATAATATATATCATAAGGTATTTTGAGTTCTTTTCTTCAATGAAACTTTATTTTGATTAATTATGTATTCTACACAAGCATACGATAATTAACATGAAGGAGAAGAGCATTCCTCGAATTACTCTATATCTAGTATAATTTTATATGAGGATGTTGATTGTTTGGTAAACCATTGGAAGATAAAAGGGGCTCCATAAATTTATATAATATAAATACCATTAATAGCAAAGGATAAATTGTGACACAAAATCCCAGAGGGTTAGCTCAAGTGGTTGAGTGTTGTAATCGTAAGCAAAAGAAATCCCTAGGTGGCTATGCAGGGCCTCACTTGATGTCCAGGCTAAAATGGTGCAAACATGATTATCGCTCCCCTAAGGCAAGACATAGAGTGAAAATGCTGTAATTATCATTCCCTAGTAGGCTTGCAAGGAGTGACAAAGTTGTAATTGTCCCTCCCTAGTCAAGGAGAAAGGGGTGAAAATCCTTATACATTGGCAAAAATGAAGGTCCAAATGATGGGATTTCGACATACTAATCAAGGATTTGTAGAATTCAATGTGCCCTTTTCTCCCTCGTCCTTGGTCCAATGAAATCCCCAATCATTTATTCATTCATATATAGAGGATTAATAGTCCAAGGAAATCCCCAATCATTTATTCATTCATATAAAAAGGATTAAAAGAGTTAAAAAACGCAGCTGCGATATATCTTACTTTTGATATATCACACTTGCGATACATCGCAAGTGCGATTTGTATTGCAAAAAAAAAAAAAAAATAGAGTGACCGTGGCCTCATTTTCATTCATATATATCTTAAAGGGTTAATAGAGTTAATAAACGCACATGCGATATATCGCAAGTGCAATTTATAATGCAAAACAAAAAACAAAAAAATATAAAATAGAGTGGCCACGGATTGATTTTCATTGATATATATTTAGGATTTTAATAGAGTTCAATAACGCACTTGCGATATATCGCAAGTGCGATTTGCAATGAAAAAAAAAATACAAAAATAAAACACAGTGCCCACGCCCTTGGTCCCAAATTGATATATATGTAGGATTAAAAAAAGCAATTTCATTTATAGAGTTACAAAACGCACTTGCGATATATCGCATGTGCGATTTGTAATGCAATATATATATATATATATATATATAACACAGTGCCCGTGGCCTCATTTTTCCAATCTACACAGTGAAGGACCGGCGATATCGGGAAGGCGAAAAAACGCACCTGTCGATTTGCATTTGAGAGAAGGAGGAGGCAAGCTATTTCACAATTCCGATAAAATGGAAGGTGGTGACAAGATTTACTAGTTTGTTAATTCCTTTTGAATTTTTCATTATTGTGTTTGTTAATTTAAACTAGTTTTTATTTTTTTTAAAACCAATTTAATAAAATTTGTTACATGTATTAAAAAACAAACAATGAAATTGATTAATTAAATATTGAAATTGAACTGTTTTGTTCTTAACAGAGAGCACAAACCCAGAAACAAATCCAAACCCAAACCAAAATCCAGACAGAAACCCAAACCCAAACCAAAATCCAGACACTAACCCACACATGGAGGAGGAACACGACCTTAATTCTGAGATTTTGGCTCGTTTGGGTTCACTGAGACGCCTTAGCTCACTCTTTGGGGGGGGGGATCACTTAAGACAATCTTTAGCGGAGGCCTTAGACTCTATAACAAATACAATTACCAATGCCCAGGGAGCACTGTACAACATTAGCTCATACAGAGATTCCCAGAGGCAATACTATTCAATCGGGTTGAGCTACAAAGATGTCAAAAAATTAAAGATAACAAAAGACCAGTTGTTTTCATTATTTCGGGACCCCAGCACCGGATTGGTTCCACCCACCATTCAACCACACATTTCCATAGACTGGTGCATGAAACCAAATATTAAAGCCAATTGGATGGATCACTGGTACATGGTATTTGATGAAGACCCTCACGGGAATAGAGACATCCCATTTTATTTCCTTAGGAAGCTGTATGCAGAATTTATCCTGGGGAAACATGTGAATTATTTTGACATTTTAGAGTTCCAGGGTGTAGGTCATGGGATGCCCCAAGATAGGGAAGGGGCTAGGACCAATCCTAACCATGTGCGACGCCCTCCACGCACACCAAACCCCCCTCGGTTATATCCTCCAGCGGGTCCAGTTCTTGATGATACACAGGAGGCCTTATTCGATTTGGTCGATACATTGCTTCAACATGAGACTTCCGTCGAAGGCAATGTAGGCCAAGGGGTTGGCACTTTCGAGGCTGGCCCATCTGGGGTTGGACCATCTCACAGTCAGGATCCACCTTTTAGGTCCCCAGACCAAACTAGAGCTACACATCGCACTGGTGACGCGGAGTCTTCAGAGCATCGGGTTATTCCACACCCTTGCGCATCGTGTCGAAGCATATGCTATGGGCCTACTTCAAAGTTTCAGGGCGATGGATTACTCTGATATGTAAGTAACATTCATTCTTTACATAGTATTTATATTTTGTTTTATATCACAGTTTTCAATTGTTTCGTAATTTATTTCTATTTAAATAATTGTCTGACAATTTACGTGAAAAAATATACAGCTGGTGTCCAATGACACCCCAGATTCACATAATCCAGCCATTGATGTTGATGCCATTGATGCAGCGGTCAATGCTGCATATGATTTTGGTGCTTCACCATTAGCTGTAAGAACTTTATTTTTAATTTGTCATCGAGTAATTTACATATTTATAATTTAGAGGCTGCAACATTCAATACGTCTTAAACTCGATACAATATGTTTTATGCAGGGTGGGCAGGATGAGTTTGTGGAATCCCAGGTCAATCCCTCCCATGTAGAGGAAGATTCCCAGACTCAGGTATTCTTTTCATTACATGCTTTTAATTATATGCTTTTAATGATTTGAAACTTGTATGCGTTTAATTATTTAAAGAAATTTTCTAATTGTATATTTATGTTTTGTTACATAGCTAGTTATGGTCAGGTTTTTTTTTACCGTCTAGTAAGGCCAATGTTTGGTATTCCACCCACCGGTGACCCTCTTCCTCCCCCCCAGGTATGTGTACATGTCTCGCTTTCTTTGAAAAAGCCATTTTCCGTCCATGTAGTATATATATGTAGTCATGTTAGATCTTTTTATTTGCTGACATTGACATATATATGTTACCTTATGCAGGCATCTAGTGATGCAATGGTGCTTGAAGAGCACCCAATCGACATTGTTGGTGACCCACCTCTCCCCCCCCCCGTAGGTACGTGTATATGGAGCTCTTTCTTTGAAAAGGTCATTGTACGTCCATACATAGTATATATATACAGTCTCATTTTCTTTGAATTTGCTGACATTGGTCCATATGTTACTTTATGCAGGCATATAGTGATGCAGTGGTGCTTGAAGAGCACCAAATCGACGTTGTTGGTGACCCACCTTCCCCCCCCCCCAGGTACGTGTGTACATGTCTCTCTTTCTTTGAAAAGGTCCTTGTACGTCCATACATATTATATACAATCTCATTTTCTTTGTATTTGCTGACATTGGTCCATATGTTACTTTATGCAGGCATCTAGTGATGCAATGGTGCTTGAAGAGCACCCAACCGAGGTTGTTGGTGACCCACCTCTGCCCCCCCCAGGTACGTGTATGTCTTGCTTTCTTTGAAAGAGTCATTGTCTGTCCATGTAGTATATATGTCTTGTTTTCTTTGTATTTGCTGACATTGACATGTATGTTACTTTATGCAGGCATTTACTGAGCTAGTGGTGCCTGAAGAGCACCCAATTGGGGCCACTGATGACCTTGCACGCCCCCCCACCCAAGTACATGCAGTTTCAGTGCCGAGGACTTACACATGCATGGTAAGTAAAAATGTTATATTTTCTTGAAATTTGAACAAATGTACATCATGTGGTATTTATTTTTATAGCTTGGTAAACTAACTTGTAACAAATTTTGGTTTATGTGCAGTCTCCGATATTGAGAATGCATCCTCTTACGGATCGTTGGGTAACGCCATCAAGCAGCCGCAAAAGAAAGATAGACTTCTCATTAGCCACTAACATTGGCAGTGAAAAGGGGGATAAATAGAAATCATGTATAGGGGGGGTACATATAGAATCCATGTATAGGGGGAATACATACATGTACCATTTTGTTTGTATATACACACAGATGTACAGTATGATCCACAATTTTATATTATGGCCATGGCATACCATTTTTGAAAACATTATACATTTACATCTATAATATAAAGCAACGTTCAAATTTACCTAGATATATGGTTGACTTGATATGGGATGGAGACATGTGTATTATATGCCTTGCAGATATATGCTTGAATATGTTTTTAGGTTTATGGCTTTGTGTTTGTTGGAGAAGAGTTGGCATTGCAAATAATGAATCTAATGTGTTCGGTATAGAAAGGAAGGCTCTAGATGCCTTACTGTATGATGATGTGAATGTTGTTTCTTATGGTGACAAGCCCAATCTAGAAGTTTAATTTCTAATGAACAAACAAGTGACTTTTCATAGCCCCTTCCTCTCCTAAACCTTCTTCACCTCCTAAACTTGTTTATCTTTACAATCATACTACAACTAACCCATCCTTACTATTGATGATACATTCCTAGTCCCACTCAACTCTAGCACTCATTTTTACTCACAACTATTAAATCAAATACCAAGTAGCCACTCTAGTCCTTAGAAATGGAATCCAAAAGAACCTGATCTCTTAGACCTTTTTTAATCACTTACAACTTCCTACTACCCCACAGCATTCACCTTATCAACTAGGTTGGGTCCAATAATACAACCATTGTCTTCTAATAAACAAATATATTATGGTGTATCACTCCACATTTTCATTCAAATTTTTATTTGAGGCTTCTTGAGGAAATATTTAGAGCGGTCATCATCATTTGTAAGGGTGTTGTTGTGCCTTGTCCTTTTCTCTCTCATGCTGGGAATATTGCTGCTGTCATAACAGTCATTTTCTAGACCCTAATTTCAGTTCTGATATATGCTATGTACTTGTGGTGTTCTCTTTAATAAAAGATTGTCTTCTACTTCATTTTCAGATTCTGATTGTATTGTGAAGAGGCAAGAAAGCAATAAAAATACCAGTTTATCTTTGAGTTTGGTATGGTTGGCTGGAATATGATTTTGTGGCACTATTATAACTAGGATTGATTGTTGTTTCAAGCATATTCTTTTGTTTAATATTGTCTCTCATTAAGTCTTTCAATCTTCAAAGTGTTTTGACTCCATTTAGCCCAGGGATAGGCAGTAATCTACTTCAATTCACCACAATAATAACCATTGTACATCATAACCTGTTGGACTGCTAAATCTGTTTGTTGAAGAAGATTATAAGGGTAATTTAGCAATCATACATAGGGAAAAACATAGCTCTTCAATCTTCAAAGTGTTTCGACTCCATTTAGCCCAAGGACAGGCACTAATCTACTTGAATTCATCACAAATAATATCCATTGTACATCATAACCTGTTGGATTGCTAAATCTGTTTGTTGAAGATTATAAGGGTAATTTAGCAATCATACATAAAGAAATCCCCCTTGTGTTGGAGGAGAGATGACTTAAAGTGAAGGGAAATCTTGCTAAGTTTACATTGGGTAGGGTTTTTAATAAGTTGCCCTAAGTTTCCATTCTTGCATGGACTTGGGTATGTATAATTGCAGGCTTAGAAGGTAAAAAAATGGCGTTGTTTCTGGGAATAAAGTCCCTTTCCCGAATTCGGTAGACATAGCTATAATGATGTGATAAGTTGGTATGAATGTATGAATGTATTATTTTATGTTTTTCCCGAATTTTGGAACTTCATTGGTATGAATGTATTATTATTATTTTTAGATTTCATATTACCATTTCTTTTTGAAGATTTGGGAGGAAATCAATATGGCATCATTCCTATAAAAGATGCATCATAGAGTATATGCCCCTTAAAATTTTTCAGGCATTGCTAGGTATCCAAATATGGCCCCTCCAAAATGGACCAAACATGTTCAAAATTTTCATGGGGACATTCATTTTGTGGCACATCATGTTGCATCTTTTAAACATCAGATTTCAAAACTTAAAATAGAACATGAATATGGTATGATGAGATTGCTTTTGCATAGCTTAGAAGGAGATGTAGAGATTGGTTTAGAGATTTTGGTAAAGGAAAAACATCATCTTTTGCTTGTTTGGTCCAAGCATTTTGCAAGGAATGGGATCCTAGCTATGAGAAAGAAGAAAGGGTTGAAGATCTAGTTGAAGCTTGCCTAGATAAAGAGAAAATCATTTGATACCTAATGCTTGAATGTGAGAGAAAATCATTTGATACCTAATGCTTGACCATGCTTATAGTAAAATAATTTTGTCGTATGGAATTTGGTTATCATTTTAGATAAAAATTGAAATTGGAACATCGTTTGGAAAAAAAACATCTAAAATTAGCCCCATGTGTTAAATTTCACTCCTAAAGTTTTTCCTAGGGCATATATAGAACAAAAAAACATTCCTTATAGTCATTATCTTCCCCTTGTACACATTCATTTATACCACGAGGCATGGAATACACATTGGCACTTTATCTAACTTAACTCCGTACTGTGTATTAGCCCTAGTTCTATGTCTACAACCTCATGTTTCACATTTGGTTTAACCACAGATAATCATGGATGGTCTACATAACCTACATCGTTGGAGGAAAGCAAGGATGTTTTATAGCTAAATTGATGGGAAATGAAAAGGAACATGAACATAGTCTACAAGCCCATACACACTACCGGTAGCCAACGGCATGCAATCTTGCAGCTCCATTTGTTATTTTGCTCTCGGATAGAAAGTCACCAAGTGTCCCTGAACGACATTTTCATGCGACTTGCAACTCGACATAACTTGGAAATCGGAGGTCGGATCGACAAACCGTCTATTCTGTTGCTCTCCTGGCATGCGATTACATCTAGGTATCCTCCCCTTCGTGTTTCCATGGCCCAGTGACTTCATTGTGCATTCATTTCGTAAACTAGGGTTTTGCTCAGTTTCCATCAATGCAATCTCGCATTGTTGGGTCAACTCCGCAAAACACTCCACCAAGCCAGTGTTGGCAGTGGTCCCATGTCGGCATTTCCCATACACACTATCGGGATCCAACAGCATGCAATCTTGCCGCTCCATTTGTTATTTCACTCCCGAACAGAAAGTCACCGAGTGTCCCTGAACGACATTTTCATGAGACTTGCAACTCGACATAACTCAGCAACCGGAGGTCAGATCGATGAACTGTCAATTTTGTTGCTCTCCTGGCATGCGATTACCTCTAGGTAGCCTCTCCTCCATGTTTCCATGGCCCAGTGACTTCATTGTGCATTCATTTCGTAAACTAGGGTTTTGCTCAGTTTCCATCAATGCAATCTCGCATTGTTGGGTCAACTCCGCAAAACACTCCATCGAGCCAGTGTTGGCAGCGGTCCCATGTCGGCATTGCCCATACACACTACCAGGAGCCAACGGCATGCAATCTTGCCGCTCCATTTGTTTTTTCGCTCCCGGACAAAAAGTCACCAAGTGTCCCTGAACGACATTTTCATGCGACTTGCAACTCTACATAACTCGGAAACCGGAGGTCGGATCGACGAACCGTCGATTCCGTTGCTCTCCTGGCATGCGATTACCTCTAGGTAGCCTCTCCTCTGTGTTTCCATGGCCCAGTGACTTCATTGTGCATTCATTTCGTAAACTAGGGTTTTGCTCAGTTTCCATCAATGCAATCTCGCATTGTTGGGTCAACTCCGCAAAACATGTTGCAGCATTAAGAAAACACTATGTGTCTAGAGATCACGGGCTATATTATTCTTATACCAACATATAATCCAACAAGAATATGCCTAAGCTACACTTACAAATTACAAACCAACTAGGGTTTCATGAACTAGACATCACATAATAAAACTAGGGTTCACAAATTGAGACATGGAACTAAAAAATAGGGTTTTATGAACTCTCTAGGTTTAGATCATGTACCTAGGCTATGCACATACATGAAACAAAATGAATAGGCTATGCATGTATACATGAAACAAAATTCCATATACCTAGGCTATGCACATATATGAAACAAAAAGGCCATATACCTAGGCTATGCACATACATGAAACAAAAAGGCCATATACCTAGGCTATGCACATACATGAAACAAAATGAATAGGGTTGAACATGGATCACAAGTGGAATTTCACATGCATGCATAACTAAGATATAGAAACACATGTACATGAATTATATGCAAATACATGAAACAAAATGCCATATACCTAGGCTATGCACATACATGAAACAAAATGCCATATAACTAGGCTATGCACATACATGAAACAAAATGAATAGGGTTGAACATGGATCACAAGTGGAATTTCACATGCATGCATGACTAAGATGTAGAAACACATGTACATGAATTATATGCACATACATGAAACAAAATGCCATATACCTAGGCTATGCACATACATGAAACAAAATTCCATATAACTAGGCTATGCACATACATGAAACAAAATGAATAGGGTTGAACATGGATCACAAGTGGAATTTCACATGCATGCATGAGTAAGATGTAGAAACACATGTACATGAATTATATGCACATACATGAAACAAAATGCCATATAGCTAGGCTATGCACATACATGAAACAAAATGCCATATACCTATAGGATCTATGCTATAGGAACTGCAAAAGCAAGCCTTCAATCTTGTCCAAATTTGTAGGGCCGAGTTGTTTGAGCTTCTAATTAAATGAAAACCTCGAGTTCCATGCACTGTGTTCACCCGATGTGTTTGGGATCGTTCCACATCTATCACCTCCCAGAATATTCTCTGCACTAGGTGTTTCCTTGTTGCTTGTTCTCCCATCACAGATGCACACCATTCGACTATAGATGAAGCGTCTCGAAGGAGAGCACCTGTAAAATTCATCTCTTCCCTTCGAAGGTCAGTTTTTATGCATGCACCAGCACCATCGTGCTCTCCTTTGCCATGACCTGTTTCAAAGTAGTTCCATGTATGTGGAACCTTGTATTTTATGTGCAATGAACACAACCATTGAAATACATGTGCATTCTTGAACTGTCTAGCACAACCATCCGACCAAATCAAATGACGATAAAATTTTATATCCATAGATATCACATGATCATAGAACAACTGAAAGCAATGTTGCATGTAATGGATGTCATGGGTTCGGTCGTCACTAATGTAAAAGTGACTCTCTTTCAATATCACATGTTTCTCTTCATTGCTATCTAGCCCATGTAGATAAGTGATATGGACCATTATGCTCACCTGTTTTGAGTGATAGTATTGACTTTGTATTTCATTTTGTGGTTGTAGGGTGTAATTTTCCGCAAAGTCAACCACTAATAGTATTGTTCCAAGAGGGAAGGTGTCCTGGCATATTCTAAATTGCTCATCTTGCCACCGTGCCATATCGACATGTTGAATGTACTGTTGGATCTTTCCACGAAACTCTGGAAAAACTCAATGGCGTGTTTTGCTATGAAAAACTCAATATTTTTTTATGAAAATATAGAATATTGTAGAGTACGATCTGACGATTCTGAATATGTAATTTTTTCATAAAAATGTATGTTTTATTTATTTATTATTAATTTTCTAAATGACACACGTCATTTTTCGAAAATACATACATCCATTCGTTTTTATATAACTTTTTATTGCCTTCACCATTTTCCAAGAAAACTAAATGGTGCACTAGAGGAGACTGAGCTCTACAATCTCGTATATAGAAAACAATGATTTCATTAAATTTTGCCCCTAAAGTGTTGCACCCGAACATAACATTTTAATTTCAAGGTTTTCTGACTTCTAAAATTAATAATAATAAAAAATAATTCATGAAGATTTTTGAAAAAATAGTGTTGCACTAGGCCCATATGTCCTTTATATGTCTGCAAGATTTTATTCAAAATGGACATCATTTACCTCAATAAGTGTTGCACCCGCACAAACATATATGTTATGATGTGCTGAAAATTTGAAAACCCAATTTAACGGAAACTAATTTTATAATCATTTACACAATTTTTTTATAGATAAATGTTATATATTATGAAATCTAATTCAATTACCTATCTTTTGTCTTTTTACTTCATCTGCAAATCCGTTACGGAAGTACCCCTAATTGTCACCTAAAGTCAGAGGTTCCAGGTTTTTTCAGTATTATGTGGCATCTAAAGTGTCTTTAAAGGAGTCTGTTATTGTGCATCATCCCATTATCCTTAGAGAATTATTGCATAATTAGGATGAAGAATCTACAACTACCCTTTATTTCTACATAAGTTGGCAGTATCACTAATAGAGTTTTCATTTTACTTAAATGAATCTCCCAACCAATCATAAAACCAAAGGTAATTCCTAACATCCATATAATTTAAGTATTAAGGGGTTTTGCTTTTGCATGTCAACAATTGATATATAATTTTTGGGATTATTTGTGTACTGTAAGCCATTAATCTATGACCCATGTCGCATGAGTATAGTTCCAATTGACCAATTTCTCATGCATTTGAATAGTTCGCTTAGCACTCATTTCATTGGGTAATGTTCATAGGGGTGAAGAAGTGGGATTTAGACTAGCTAAATGAATCGCATAATATTTAATCAATCATCACTTCTGGGGATTGCGCCTAGTAACCTAGACATCTCGGGATGTCACCCATCCCAATACTCCTCTAGCTCAAGCATGCTTAACTGTGTATTTTTCCCCACAATCAAGCCCACTTAACTTTCTACCCTATTTTAAAAACCTTAACAAGTATTGTGCATTACGAACATTTAGTTAGAAATCCGTTGACTCTTTCTTATTTAAATATTGAGGGGTTTTCACATTCCAACATATGATATATCATTTTTGGGATTATATGCGTATCTATGACCCATATCCCATGAGTATAGTCACAACTGACCAATTTCCCATTTTTTTTTCCTTGGAATACATGTATATCGATACTTTGTCAACATAGGGATCAAGGCCATTACAATGTCACTAAGGTGTTTTGAAATCGGGTGGGGAGGATAACAAGAATTCTTCCAAACCACCCAAGCTATACCCAATTGACTAATAATAAGTAAAACTTGGAATAATGCACACTTGTATTAAAGTGAAATAGGGAAAATATACAGAACACATTATGATATATAATTGACTATGTGTAATTTGTTGTACAAACCTTAAAGACTATTTAGGGAATCGATACACTCCATAAAATGGTTGTGTTTTGGGAGGAATCACCCAATGCCTAGCATTATCCCACAATATAATCACACTTACAACTCCATTGAATCCAATCGCCAATTTATCAACCCCAATGCAATCCATGGGATATGTTCATCTACATGACTTAGCCATCCTTGTCCTTTACTAATACTAGCACCTTCCTTTCTGCTATTTTTTTGTGTTTCCTTGCATAGTAATAAGTGATAGTTGTATAAGCATTTGTTCCCTTCAAATGAAGTCTCATTGAAAGTGTCAAAATTCCCTATAAAATTCCTTAGGTAATAGTTATGTTGTAAAAACCGTGGCATACATCCATGCAAAATGTTCCCATTGATGATTAAATATTTATCTTGATTAAAGCTAAATTCAAACAATTGATCCATGAAAAACTTCCCCAATAATAATTAAATATTTATCTTGATTAAAGATGAATTCAAAGAATTGATTGATTCTCACAAAATAGTTAGTTGAAGCTTTATCCTTATACTAAAAATTGATCAATCTTTTGTGAGGCTAGATAGTAGGAATGTATTGATCTTTGTAGATTCATCAATTGTCATTGACCTCAATAATCAAAGGGCTCTTGAAGCATGGAAGAGGTGGGTGTATTGATTTTGAAATGATGGTGATTCATTATAAAGGTGGGATTTATCATTGTTTGGCTTTAAATTTGTTTGGATTATGCCTATTTCACTATTTGATTGGTCTTGGTATTGTCTTTTTTCCCTATTAATGACTTTGGAAACCTTGGTGTCATGGCCATTCTTAGGTTTGGCTCGTATTCTTTTGGTATTGTCGTGATTAAACATACCTTTTTCCTTGGATACATTATAGCCTACAATTACCCATATTAAGCATAGAATTGGTAATAAATTCAAGGCTCAATTGATAAGGAACCCTAAAGTGGAAGGTAGATTCCCAGAATTAGAGATTGGAGAAATTTTCATTTGACCTTGACATGCACTATAACATGATATGGGATTTTCTCGAAGCTCTTAATTCTTGGTACATCAACCCTTAGATTCAATTGGTTTGGTAAACGATTTCCTTGCAGAATGAGCCACACTTTAGCAAACCCCTAGAGCTTATGATGCTAAAGAAACACTCCAACTTGCATAAGGTATTTGGGTGAATGAAGGGGAAGTCGTGAAGGAAGCCGACATTGGAGATGATTTCATTTAAAATGTTTAGATTTTTTTTTTCAGCGAAAAAATGTTTAGAATGTTTAGACTTTTATATGTATTGTTAGTCATATTTTTGTTTGGACACTTTGTAAGAATTTATAGTTGCAAATTTATAAGAAGTGAGGAAAAAGTAAGTTGCAAATATTATAGGAAGCAAGCAAGCAAAAAGTAAACTAAGTGTCCATTATGTAGTATCAAAGGATGTAATTTAGATAATTACACTAACAATCTATATGTCTCTTGGAAATTTAATATGTGTGATCATCTATATTACTTAAAACATTTTATAAAAAAAGAAGATGGCTACAAATTATTATCCAAACAAAATGTTGATTAATTTTTTAAATAAAAAATTATTTATAAGTTTAAATTGTTTTCTTTATAATAGAATTGGAAATTTTAAATTTCCTAATACAATATCTTTTCTATTTTGTAACTATTTAGTGAAAACATCAAATTTTTATATATTAATACAAACATTTTATATATTAATATAAATGCTATCTATTTTTATTTAAGAAAAACAAATAAATTTAATAAAAGAAAATCGTTTATATAAAATTTAAATTTTGTTTTCCAAATTTTTATAACAAAATTAAAGATTAATGCAATCTCGCATTGTTGGGTCAACTCCGCAAAACATGTTGCAGCATTAAGAAAACACTATGTGTCTAGAGATCACAGGCTATATTATTCTTGTACCAGCATATAATCTAACAAGAATGTGCCTAAGCTACACTTACAAATTACAAACCAACTAGGGTTTCATGAACTAGACATCGCATAATAAAACTAGGGTTCACAAATTGAGACATGGAACTAAAAAATAGGGTTTTATGAACTCTCTAGGTTTAGATCATGTACCTAGGCTATGCACATACATGAAACAAAATGAATAGGCTATGCATGTATACATGAAACAAAATGCCATATACCTAGGCTATGCACATACATGAAACAAAAAGGCCATATACCTAGGCTATGCACATACATGAAACAAAATGAATAGGGTTGAACATGGATCACAAGTGGAATTTCACATGCATGCATGACTAAGATGTAGAAACACATGTACATGAATTATATGCACATACATGAAACAAAATGCCATATACCTACGCTATGCACATACATGAAACAAAATGAATAGGGTTGAACATGGATCACAAGTGGAATTTCACATGCATGCATGATTAAGATGTAGAAACACATGTACATGAATTATATGCACATACATGAAACAAAATGCCATATACCTAGGCTATGCACATACATGAAACAAAATGCCATATAACTAGGCTATGCACATACATGAAACAAAATGAATAGGGTTGAACATGGATCACAAGTGGAATTTCACATGCATGCATGACTAAGATGTAGAAACACATGTACATGAATTATATGCACATACATGAAACAAAATTCCATATAACTAGGCTATGCACATACATGAAACAAAATGCCATATACCTAGGCTATGCACCTACATGAAACAAAATGCCATATACCTATAGGATCTATGCTATAGGAACTGCAAAAGCAAGCCTTCAATCTTGTGCAAATTTGTAGGGCCGAGTTGTCTGAGCTTCTAATTGAATGAAAACCTCGAGTTCCATGCACTGTGTTCACCCGATGTGTTTGGGATCGGTCCACATATATCACCTCCCAGAATATTCTCCGCACTAGGTGTTTCCTTGTTGCTTGTTCTCCCATCACAAATGCACACCATTCGACTATAGATGAAGCATCTCAAAGGCGAGCACCTGTAAACTTCATCTCTTCCCTTCGAAGGGCAGTTTTTATGCATGCACCAGCACCATCGTGCTCTCCTTTGCCATGCCTTGTTTCAAAGTAGTTCCATGTATGTGGCACCTTGTATTTTATGTGCAATGAACACAACTATTGAAATACATGTGCATTCTTGAACTGTCCAGCACAACCATCTGACCAAATCAAATGATGATAAAATGGTATATCCATAGCTATCACATGATCATAGAACAACTGAAAGCAATCTTGCATGTAATGGATGTCATGGGTCTGGTCGTCACTAATGTAAAAGTGACTCTCTTTCAATATCACGCGTTTCTCTTCATTGCTATTTGGCCCATGTCGATAAGTGATATGGACCATTATGCTCACCTACTTTGAGTGATAGTATTGACTTTGTATTTCATTTTGTGGTTGTAGGGTGTAATTTTATGCAAAGTCAACCACTGATAGTATTGTTCCAAGAGGGAAGGTGTCCTGCACATGGTTAGGGTGCAAAAAACGACGTATATGTGCAAATGTATGATAATATAGATCAAACTCTATGTGGTATCTACAACAACAAGTGTTCCAGATTCTATTGATTCTAACATACCAAGGCTTGCATTTTTCAAAAGATCTTTGCCCGAGCCTTAGCTCTACGTGGGCAACTTTAAACATCTCGAACAGTTGAGTTTGTGTCATGTCAAGGTAATGTTTAACATGCCCTTCATTGTTCATAGAACCCCTACAGTGTTTTAACACATCCTTTGTGTTAGAAGAAGGCCTAGTGTTATCGTGCCAAAAAGTGTGCACTAGTCCCTTCACTGCTTCGACCAACTTCATGTCTTTGCGGGGCAACCTACCGCTAAATGCCCATAATGTATCTATTTGTCCCTCTACATCAAGTTTGTCTCTTCTTACTTAATATTTTTTAAGTGTCTTTGGATGTAAAGGGACAATTTCTGATGTGCATTTAAGTAAACAACGTTGTCTTGTGGATCTAGATACAATTGATTTAGCCAATACGTGGCGAGCCACATTACAGTCTTGTGAATGAGTTTTTTTACCAATTGATGTGAATGCAGCAGCAAGAGATTTAACAATGTGATTATTTGATTCAGTATTCTTCAATGTTCTTATGCTTAACTTTTTCAAACAATTTCCATACTTCTAGATTTAATCAAAGCTAAAATAAATTGACATTTACCGGCTTCAGATTTTGGTTCAAAATATTGTTTCATTATTTGAGAACAATGACGAATGATTGTGCATTTAGCCACCTTACCTTCCATGGAAGTCAATTCGCTCTCGTCCACTTGTATGCATTTAGGAGTTCTCTTTCGTTTTGATGCGAGATTTCTTGTCGTTTGAAATGTTGGAGAGACGTTTACATCCACTGCAGGATGACAACTTCGATTAGGAGATTGAACCACTTGGTATGGTTGTTGCAGAGTCTCGTCAGGAACATAATGATTGATCTCTACAGAGGGTTGTCTGGTTAATAATGGACCAAAATTTTCATCTTGGTTATAACCAGCTTGCATTAAAGTCGCAATATCTTCCTCAGCCTCTTCGCCAAGTATCTATTGAGCGGGAATGGGAAGTATTTGCTCATCCAATGAATGCCGACGATTTCTTGAATGTTCCCTCTTCTTTTATTTTTTAATTTTAGCTTCTTCGGGTATAAGCATCTTCCTTGCTGACTTCCGAACTCTATTACGTGGATTCCCCATTGAAATCCACCCAAAATTGTACAAAACCTATGGATTTGTGTAATAAATGATTAAATTTCAGGTTGAACAATATGCTCTGCGCGGGTTTCAGAAGAATTATGTCTTTTCCTGTACAGTCAAACTGGCCCACAGCACGAAACCCAAGATTATTTATTAAACAAATATCACATATGCGATATAACACATCTTCGTTTTAACGCATATGTGATATGAACTATATGCTTTTTACACTTTTTACAAATGGCCAGTTTGTTAAAAACGTGATCACTAAATCGCATATGCGATTTAGTGCATATCAACTATTGAAACCTCATTTAACCATGAACCATGAAAACATCATTTAATCCTTAGAAGATTGGATTTATCCTTGGACCATGGTACAGTGTCTTCAGAACTATGTTTTGTCTGGAAATATTCGTAATGGTTCCTATATGACCATGGTCAACGCCTCGAGAACAATCTTCAATGCATAAAATAGTCTAATGGAACATATATCCCATATTAAGGCTAAATATATCCCCTTCAAAGGGAATGTGTAGTGGTTTAAGACTTGTTTTTGTTACACTTTTGTCCCATTACCATGGTTAAGACCCTGAGACCCATCCTTAGTGCATAAAACCTCATAATGACACCCATATCCCACTAAAGGCCAAATATTCCATCTATAGTGCATGTGTGTTGATTTAGAGACTCAATGGACCATCTTTTCTTCCATGACTATGGTCAATGTCCAGAGACCCATCCCTACCATCCAAAACCCTATCATGTCACCCTTATCCCCTTATAATACAATTTAGACTCCCAAGATTCCATCCAGACGATCTATGGGGTGGCTCATGCCCCAACATTACATTGATTAAAAGCTAAAAGAGGTGTGGGGGGATTCAAAGGAGGGAGAGGAAGTTGTAGAGGGAATCATGGGAGGGAGGGATGGGTAGGGGAGAGATATGGGGGGATATGGTAGGGGAAAGATATATAGCATAATGGATGGAGGGACAAATGGGGGGGGAACCATTAAAGAGTGAGAGGGAGGAGAGGGATGGATGGAGTGGTGGTATAGATAGAGGTATAGAGTGAGTG
Organism: Larix kaempferi; assembly: GCA_027924585.1. Taxonomy (NCBI): domain Eukaryota; kingdom Viridiplantae; phylum Streptophyta; class Pinopsida; order Pinales; family Pinaceae; genus Larix; species Larix kaempferi. Next base: position 881,552 of record BSBM01000689.1, on the reverse strand, counting down.
AATGAGAGAGACAAATGGGGGGTGTTTAAAGAGTGAGAGGGGGAGAGTCAGAGAGAGAGAGAGAGGGGGAGAGTCTTACGAGATCTGAAATTCTATCGCCATCAGACGATATTGCTATTTCTTCTGATTCTAATTCTTCAACACTTGCTAGAGGCATTTTTCCTTTTGGATTAATCTCTGTGTGTCTCCAAGCTTTTACGTAGTTGTTTGTTATGTTTTCACAAACTTCTATAGACTCGACATTTTCAATGCAAATATGACAAAAGCATGATTGCTTTCTACTGTCAAATGCAAACACGTTGTGAAATGATTTTGTTTGAATAGAGTGAAGATCTCTAGTTCCATGTATGGTGCTAGCGTCATATGGTATTGATCTATTTATATCTTGGATCCCAACAAGCCAAAAAAACCTACACAATAAATAGTGTACATGTGTACTTAAATGTTAGTATATACATTTTTTTAAATTTTAAGAAATAATATAAATTAAAAAAATAGTGGACATACCTGCGCACGTCTTTTGATTGTTGATTATAATCATGGCTTAGATTTAATTGACACCATTGGACAACCTCTGCAGCTGAATGAAATCGTGCTGAAGAATAGTTCATTTGCCATCTTCGAAGTGCTCTTTTCACGCATGCTCCTGCACCATCATGCTCACCTTTTCCATGCCCAGTTTCAAAGAAATTCCAGCGATGTTTAATGTTCAGCGCTTTATGAAGTCGACATAACCAAAAAAATGATCGGGAAGATTTAAATTGACCCGCACATCCATCAGACCATATCCAATGCTCTTTGAATTTGACTTCGCGTTTTTTCAGTGATTCATAGAAAATATTTTCTATACAATGTTGGACAAAATGTGTGTCGTGTGTACGATCATCGCTGATATAGAAGTGATATTCTTTGATCACATCTCGATTGTCACATGTGCTTTCAATGCCATCGACATCCTGTTGAGAATGTCTATATACGACATGGACAAATATTGAAACTTGGTCAGAGTGATAGTATTCACTCTGTATTTCTTTTTGTGCAGCAAATGTATAGTTTTCAGCAAAATCAACCACCGACAAAATTGTTCCGGGTGGAAAAATTTCACGAGACTGTTTGAATTGAAGATCTTGCCATCGTGCTCTATGTGAATGCTGGGTGTATTTATAAATTTCGCTTTCAAATTTTTTGAGAAAATCTGTGACGCATATCTTGTCTTCTAGCAAATCAATTCTTTTGGAATGTGAATCACTAGAACTTGTACTATAGTTGATGTATTCGTATCTCTTCCAATCAACATTTACATTTGACAACGATTGATCATTGTCGATAGGGTATTTATTGTGGAATAACACCAAATTTCCACAATGATGACAATGTTTTCCATTGACACATTTCTTTGAATAAAATACTTCATCGTGATTTCTCTCACATAAAATTTGAGATATGAGTTCACGTATCGTTGGCGGAGGTGGTGAATTTGTCCAAAATTTCTTACCAAATTCAAGAAACGTATCATAATATAACTGAAATTGCACATGATAACGGCAACAACATGTATCACGTATAGTTATAGGTCGAACATACCATGGTTTTTGTTGCACAAATGTAGTGATTGATATATTAATTCCACGATGATCTTCCTTGAATTTATTGAACAATTGTACTTGTGTCATGTCCATTATATGTTTTGGTTGGCTTTCATATACATTTCGTGATATTCTTTTGCGTATCACATCTCTTGCATTTGGTGAAACTCGAGCATGTTCCAACCAATATTCTCGTACAATATCTTTAACCCCTGCTCCTAATCTATCTTTGTAAGGTTGTCTACAAATAATTGCCCAACAAGCAAGTTCATTATTTTCATCTATTTGCATTCTGAATTTGCTATGTTTGTATAATGTTTTTCTTGATGTTCCAACTGCTTTTGCTAGTTCTGTTGTCAAACGCTTTTGTTTAGTACTAGCTGAAAGAATTGCTGTATGAATTGCTTTACGTGCAGCACTGATATCTTTCTTCCTGGATTTTCCAAATTTTTTTATTGCATCGCCTATATTTTCCATCACATTTTGTTTCAATTTCGACTCTTTTGTTACTTTGTGAATACCCAATAACGATGTAGCACCTTCTAATTTCTTGGACACTAATAAACATCTCAAAATTTGTGCTTGTCCTGCTATTGAGTAATCTTTGAGAACTTCATCATAAAATTTTGTAGCACGATATCGTGCAACATGTATTGGTAGTTTTTCTCCATATTTGTCGCAATCAATGTCTTCTAACATTTCATCATCAATAGTAAAAGTACCTATACATCAAGTTAAATTTAATTTAACATTATATCAAAAAATAAAATTCATTATAAAAAAATGAATTTGGAAAATATATGATATATACATACCAGGTTCAATTTCTGGATTTTGAACTTGATCTTCAATATTGATTTCATCGACATTAGCATGTAAATCACTATTTACATCTTCTACAATGTTCTTTTCAACGTCAATTTGTTCTTCTTGTACTCTATTTTCAATTTCCATTTCTTCAACATTGTCATGTAAATCTGTATTTATATCTTCAATAGTTCTCTCTTCCGTTTCAGCAACCCTTTGTTTTTTGGCAATATATCTGAGTTTTTGTTTCTCTCTATTATCATCATCATCACGTTTACGATCAGCTTTTCTTTTACGATTTCTCTTATTGCCCATGGTTGTTTAATCTATAGACGATAAATTAAAGAATCATGTTACTTTATAGTAAAAACAAATAAATTAAGATTTAAAAACATTTACGGAATTTATAAAAACATGAACTGAAATTTACTTTACCTTTTAAAAATTTTGTAAGAGTCTTTTGAAGAAGATTTCTATTAACTTTCCTTTGAAAAAATTCTCTGAACAAAAATCTTCTTTGGAAAATAATAAAAACACCTTGTGCCAAGGAAGAAAATAAAACACCTTGTAAATAAATCTTTGTTGTAAAATTCATTCCAAGAATACTTTTTTGAAAAAATATCTACGAAAAAAACCACTAGAAAAAAATACTTTCAATAAAAACTTATTTATAAATATATCTGGGAAAAAATCATTGTAAAGAAACAACTCTTTGAAAAAAACCCAATTTCAAAGAAATAAGAAGTACAAAATTACCTTGTAAAAAATCCTTTGCAAAATAAGATAACTATTTGAAAAAACTCCTTTCAAATAAATAAGAAGTGCAAAACTACTTTGGAAAAAAATCATTTGCAAAATACCTTAGCAAAACAACTATTTGAAAAAACCTCTTTCAATTAAATAAAAAGTGCAAAGCTACTTTGAAAAAAAAACATCCTTGCAAAGAACCTCCTTGCAAACATGTCTAAGAAAAGAAATATTTTGAAAAAACTCCTTGCAAATATCCCTTAAAAAAAACACTTTCAATGTGTTTTGGAAAAAATAGGAAGAAACATACTTTGTAAAAATCTCTTTTTCAAAAAAATGTTTTCTTTGCAAATATACAACAAGAAAATAAATATTTGGAAAAAACTTCTTGCAAATATGCCTTAGAAATTTTTTTTCTTCAATGTGCCTTTGGAAAAAAGAAGAAACATACCTTGTAAAAACCTCCTTTTGCAAAAAATGTCTTCTTTGTAAAAATGCAATAAAAAAGAGATATGTTGGAAAAACTCCTTCAATGTGCCTTTTGTAAAAAAGAAGAAGACATAGTTTGTAAAAACCTCCTTTTGCAAAAAATGTCTTCTTTGTAAAAATGCAATAAGAAAAGAGATAGTTTGGAAAAACTCCTTGCAAATATGCCTTGGAAAAAAAAACTCCTTCAATGTGCCTTTTGTAAAGAAGAAGAAGAAACATAGCTTGTAAAAACCTCATTTTGCAAAAAATGTTTTTTTTGTAAAAATGCAACAAGAAAAGAGATAGTTTGGAATAACTCCTTGCAAATATGCCTTAGAAAAAAAAACTTCTTCAATGTGCCTTTTGTAAAGAAGAAGAAGAAACATACCTTGTAAAAACCTCCTTTTGCAAAAATTATATCCTCCTTCCGAAATTAGTTTGACAAAAAAATGCGAAGTTCAAACATGCGAAAATAATGAATTAACTTTACGTTTATTTATATGAGTATAAATTTTTATTTTTATTTTTTTTCCGGCCGACGTAATTTTTTTTCCATTTAGTTATTCGGCCGAATAACCTTCGCCATAAGTTACGGCGCCGTTACGGAAAAAAGTTATTCGGCCGAATAATTATTCGGCCGAATAATCTCTGAAACATGACCGATTCAGATCTCTGCAAAATTTTCAGGTTTCTCCATTTTCGGAAGGAGAAAACCACCTCTTACACAACAAAACGAATGCCGGACTTCATACCAGTAGATTCATCATTGAATCTACTTTACGAGGGTATAAATTTTGTTGTATATAGATAAGAACTGATATTTTTTAAGTTTTATATTTGTAACATGTGTCGAGTTATGATTCAGCTCTTTAAAAAAACAGCGAAAAGAAAAATCCATAACTTTGTAAATACAACACCAAAAAAATCGAAGAAAATGTGGGTCGATTCATTGACGTGTCTACTTCAAAAGGGTGGTCGTAGATTTTTTGATTTTATAGCGGGTTGAGAGAAAAGTGGTGCAACAAAAAGGTTGTTGAAAATCGACTGAGTTTCCCCATGGATCGACTTTAAAAAAATATAATAATTAGTATAGAGGTCCATTGGATGCAAACTTATAGGCACGCGTTAGTACATTGTGTGTAGATTGTCGTAGCATTTTCAGTTTTTGCAAAACACAAGTCTAACAACGATTTTAGTGGTGCAACAAATCATAACTCTTTTGTAGTCTTTTCATTTTATAAGAACACACTGTCAAACATTTGCGAAATCGACATATCAAATCTTAATAAAAAAAATTGAAAAAATTATGAGTAGAAAGCTAACATAATTCTACAAAAGTTTTCTTTTTACGGCAAAGTGAAATTTTAAATAAAAATATCACTTTTGTTCGCCCGAAGTTGGAAGACATGAAAAAAACAGAATTATTTTCTCACGAGACCCCCCAAAATAGACACCCATCTTCATTTTTTCACCCAGGGATGGTTAGAGGGTGAGAGACTGGGATAATAACAATGAGAGAGTAGGGATTTAGGGAAATGAAGGATGGTCAAGGATGGTTACACCGAGGGATAGAGATGAGAGATTGTGTGTGTGTGTGAGAGAGAGAGAGAGAGAGAGAGAGAGAGGGAGAGATCATGGATATTAAGGAAAGGAGAGAAAGAGGGAGAGATCATGTGTGTTTCTCTTAAAAGTTTCGAGCACAGAAATATAATTCTAAAGAAAACCAAGTGACTCCTTACCTTTTTAAAGGTTTGATAGATCAAAATTGGTCTCAATGGACGTTAATAACAACCATAATCATCATCAACTCAAGTAGAGCATTATTAAGTTATATAATAAATTTTTCATTAAATAAAAAACCCTAGTTGAAGTCATTTAACTACACTAATATCAAAGAAAGTTTGATTAACAAAATAAGTGCAAATATATGTTGGTTCTCATCAATAACATCAATCAATAGATGCATAGTGAACTATAGGTCGAAACCACAAACTTCAACTATCTTAGTGTAGTAAGGTGAATTTCTATACTAGGAGACTACACAATAGTGAAGATGGAATTCTCGAGATATATTTGAATTTATTTTTCTTCGGTGCCTATTAAATCTCATACCTAGGATAGGATACAAGGAAAATTATTAAAATGTCGAGGATGAAATCCCTAACCCTTGAAGATGGATTGAAAACCAAATTATACTCACCACGATATCCCAATTACTTCATCAATAACAATCCACCATTTGGCTTCTTAGATGTCCCATTCACTTTGATGTGAGTTTATACTTTATACCATACTACCCCATACTACCTAATATATCAAATATAACTTTGTTGAAAATAGAGATTTATTGTTTCCGAACCCATTTGTCATGTTAAACAATGTTATATTAACCATGATGGGATGATATCTTACATTTCAAAAGAATAATCTTTATGCCACTCTTTTATCTAATAATATTTATACTCTATTTACTCCTTTTTACTAAACCAAAATGCATATCCGTTATATCGCATATGCGTTATAACGCATATGCGATATGAACAAGTCTAAACCGCATATATGTTATAACGCATATCCGTTATAACGCATATGCGTTAATTCAAAATTTAAAAACTCGGCGGGAACAAGGCTTGGGATGATGTTCGGAAATAGCTTCGGACTGCCAAACCTATTGGCTAGAACAAAAAAACCAAGGCCATTGCCTGTATTTTTTAACTCTATCAATATGCTCAGTTTCAATGGCGTGTTTTGCTATGAAAAACTCAATATTTTTTTATGAAAATATAGAATATTGTTGAGTACGATCTGACGATTCTGAATATGTAATTTTTTCATAAAAATGTATGTTTTATTTATTTATTATTGATTTTCTAAATGACACATGTTAGTTTTCGAAAATACATACATCCATTCGTTTTTATATAACTTTTTATTGCCTTCACCATTTCCCAAGAAAACTATATGGTGCACTAGAGGAGACTCAGCTCTACAATCTCATATATAGAAAACAATGATTTCATTAAATTTTGCCCCTAAAGTGTTGCACCCGCACATAAAATTTTAATTTCAAGGTTTTCTGACTTCTAAAATTAATAATAATAAAAAATAATTCATGAATATTTTTGAAAAAATAGTGTTGCACTAGGCCCATATGTCCTTTATATGTCTGCAAGATTTTATTCAAAATGGACATCATTTACCTCAATAAGTGATGCACCCGCACAAACATATATGTTATGATGTGCTGAAAATTCGAAAACCCAATTTAACGGAAACTAATTTTATAATCATTTACACAATTTTTTTATAGATAAATGTTATATATTATGAAATCTAATTCAATTACCTATCTTTTGTCTTTTTAGTTCATCTTCAAATCCGTTATGGAAGTACCCCTAATTGTCACCTAAAGTCAGAGGTTCCAGGTTTTTTCAGTATTATGTGGCATCTAAAGTGTCTTTAAAGGAGTCCATGATTGTGCATCATCCCATTATCCTTAGAGAATTATTGCATAATTAGGATGAAGAATCTACAACTACCCTTTATTTCTACATAAGTTGGCAGTATCACTAATAGAGTTTGAAACACCTCTTAGTGTCTAAACTCGTGACTACACGCATCCTTCTCAAGCTAAACAGTTAAAATGAATTTTTTGGTTGAACAGGTGATAGTTTCTTGACTTATGTCTAATTTTTGTGAAAATGTTAGTCTAGTGTATTGCCCCTGGTCCATGCTTTATAGTAAATTGATTCAAGTATATTCTTTGGATTCTAATTGTCTGAAATTCTACATAGATGCATTTTTTTTCATTTTACTTAAATGAATCTCCCAACCAATCATAATACCAAAGGTAATTCCTAACATCCATATAATTTAAGTATTAAGGGGTTTTGCTTTTGCATGTCAACAATTGATATATAATTTTGGGATTATTTGTGTACTGTAAGCCATTAATCTATGACCCATATCGCATGAGTATAGTTCCCATTGACCAATTTCTCATGCTTTTGAATAGTTCGCTTAGCACTCATTTCATTGGGTAATGTTCATAGGGGTGAAGAAGTGGGATTTAGACTAGCTAAATGAATCGCATAATTTTTAATCAATCATCACTTCTAGGGATTGCACCTAGTAACCTAGACATCTCGGGATGTCACCCACCCGAATACTCCTCTAGCTCAAGCATGCTTAACTGTGTCTTTTTCCCCACAATCAAGCCTACTTAACTTTCTACCCTATTTTTAAAACCTTAACAAGTATTGTGCATTACGAACATTTAGTTAGAGATCCATTAACTCTTTCTTCTTTAAATATTGAGGGGTTTTCACATTCCAACATATGATATATCATTTTTGGGATTATATGAGTATCTATGACCCATATCCCATGAGTATAGTCACAACTGACCAATTTCCCATTTCTTTTTCCTTGGAATACATGTATATCGATACTTTGTCAACATAGGGATCAAGGCCATTACAATGTCACTAAGGTGATTTGAAATCGGGTGGGGAGGATAACAAGAATTCTTCCAAACCACCCAAGCTATACCCAATTGACTAATAATAAGTAAAACTTGGAATAATGCACACTTGTATTAAAGTGAAATAGGGAAAATATAGAGAACACATTATGATATATAATTGACTATGTGTAATTTGTTGTACAAACCTTAAAGACTATTTAGGTAATCGATACACTCCATAAAATTGTTGTGTTTTGGGAGGAATCACCCAATGCCTAGCATTATCCCACAATATAATCACACTTACAACTCCATTGAATCCAATCGCCAAGTTATCAACCCCAATGCAATACATGGGATATGTTCATCTACATGACTTAGCCATCCTTGTCCTTTACTAATACTAGCACCTTCCTTTGTGTTATTTTTTTGTGTTTCCTTGCATAGTAATAAGTGATAGTTGTATAAGCATTTGTTCCCTTCAAATGAAGTCTCATTGAAAGTGTCAAAATTCCCTATAAAATTCCTTAGGTAATAGGTATCTTGTAAAAAACATGGCATACATCCATGCAAAATGTTCCCATTGATGATTAAATATTTATCTTGATTAAAGCTAAATTCAAACAATTGATCCATGAAAAACTTCCCCAATAATAATTAAATATTTATCTTGATTAAAGATGAATTCAAACAATTGATTGATTCTCACAAAATAGTTAGTTGAAGCTTTTATCCTTATAATAAAAATTGACCAATCTTTTGTGAGGCTAGATAGTAGGAATGTATTGATCTTTGTAGATTCATCAATTGGCATCGACCTCTATAATCAAAGGGCTCTTGAAGCATGGAAGAGGCGGGTGTATTGATTTTGAAAGGATGGTGATTCATTATAAAGGTGTGATTTATCATTGTTTGGCTTTAAATTTGTTTGGATTATGCCTATTTCACTATTTGATTGGTCTTGGTATTGTCTTTTTTC
>BSBM01000689.1:600000-867500 GCA_027924585.1 Larix kaempferi | reverse complement strand
AACCTTCAATTCCTTCAGCTCCTGGCGCAGATTGTCCACTTTTTCCTCAATGCGATGTGCTATGACCCGAACCACCCGAATTTGGCATGTACAACCTTCATCCATTTTAGCAGAGATAGAATCGACCTTCGTTTTGAGGCTTCCAATGTGACTGTGCACTTCCAGACGTCCAATTTGCTCTGTTGCGTTCATACGTTGCAAGAGTTTCTTAATCTCGTGATTCTCGTTCTTCAGGACCAGTATTTGTGCATCTAGGATGCACAAATGATCATCCACCACCATAAATGAAGTCTTAATATCCGGCTGCTCTTCCATACCACCATGGACATGGACCTTAGCTCTATGTTGCTCAGAGGCCAAACATTCGTGTGCTCTAGGCCAAGAGGGAAGCCGCTTTCTAAAATCAGGAAAGGGATTACTGCCCAGGCGGGGCATTGTTTGCTTACCACGGAAAGAAAGCCCAGGATCCGACATATTTGATGTCTCAGACCGAGTGCGCTGTCGCTCAACACTATAGATACAAACCAAATTATTGAAGCTCTGTAGAGAATGAGAAAAAAGATTTGCCTTCATACTTTGCGCTGTGGAATAAATAATGGACATCCGCCATTGCCCGTTGTACAGGCGGGCAATACATTGATCAACTGAGGGGAGAGTTCGCATGCATTCCAACTGAGAGCCATGTGACGGGCGCGTGCGATCAACACACCATTCGAGGTCCAATGGAGGGTTATCGACCTTGGTTAAAAAAATTCAGGAGTTGCAAGGGAATAATACACTCTAAGCACCCCATGGGAGAGTAAGTTATTCCAAGAAACATCAGCATGATCAATCTCAGATTCAAAGACAATGGACCCAGACATTTGTTTCCATAACCTAATTGCTAACCAAGACTCCTTGATCGAGTTTTGCGCCAATGTTGGCCATCTCATCAGCCTCATGATTGTTGCTTCTCAATATATGAAGGAATTTGATGTTGATGAATTCTCTTGCCAAGCATTTCAGAAGGTTGTGTTGTTTTAAAACAGGACTCTTTCTATTTTTACTCAGGTTTTGGGCTTCTTTGTTGACCAGCATGGAGTCTCCACATACAATGAGTTCATTGATTCCTTCCTCCCTAGTGATCTCCAAGCCTTTGATGAGCGCAATCCACTCAATATTATTGTTTGTTAATCTAGTTCTAATATTTATTTAAGGAGTTGTATAAAGATTGACAATTTTGATTTTTATGTGGATTTTTGATAACTTTTCTTTATTTATAATTTATTGGAAAAATGAATTCGACTCCCTAAAAAATCTTTATAACACCTAAATTTTATAATCTTAATACCTTATATCTGGGATTGTAAAAATTAAGACCACATTTTAGAGAAAAATGATCAACCAACAAAAGAAAAGACATCTCCCCATTCTTTAGAAGGCGAAACTTATTTTTTAGGCAGAGTCCTCTCGTTCCACGAGGTAGGTGTGAGAGGGCCGTTGAATGTTCTCATCCAATAGCCTCTCACACTTATCTCGGCTGTATGACCCATAATTTTCGCCGTCTTTAGAAAATTAAATCGTTTAAATGCACGTATCAGTCTCTAGAGACAGCTGGATGGATCTCTTCACTCCAATGGTAAAGATGAAGGACAACTGTCCACTATGAAAGTGATGTGAGAGGTGGGGCATCTCACACGCAAGCGTACCTAACACAAAGAACCCTGCATCTGGAACCCTGCATCTCCAGCGTACCGTCCTTAACGTGTGGAAAAATTGAGTAAAAAAAGTAAAATGTCCTTAACCTGTGGAAAAATCGAGTACGACATTAAATTTGATTTAATGTTAAATATACGACATTGCCACCTACTCTAGAGACAGCTGGATCTCTTCACTCCAATGGTAAAGATGAAGGACAACTGTCCACTATGAAAGTGATGTGAGAGGTGGGGCATCTCACATGCAAGCGTACCGGACACAAAGAACCCTGCATCCGGAACCCTGCATCTCCAACGTACCGTCCTTAACGTGTGGAAAAATTGAGTAAAAAAAACGTAAAATGTCCTTAACCTATGGAAAAATTGAGTACGACATTAAATTTGATTTAATGTTCAATGTATGACATTACCACCTACTCTACTGAGAAAGAGAAAAAGCAAGTGTACAAGGAGGGAGCTTAAAGAGTTCTAGTTACAAAATTCTTCATTGCATTATGGTTAAAGCTCGCAAAGAAAGCCTTATCACGCCGTTTTTCAGAATTACTGAGAGGCAAGATTAAGATCAAAAATAGAAGAGGATGGAAGGATATATACATTTAATGAGTCTATTTTTATTAAAAAGAGTTGTAATATTGATGTATATATATTTTGGTATGTTATATATTTTTAATTTTTATATATATTAGAATTGTAAATATATAATGTTAAAATTTATAATTTTGGTGTTTATAGAATTTTTTAAAATATTAAATTTATTTTTGCAATAAAAATATAATTTGAATAATAAAAATTATATTTTAATTAAAAATATAACATACTGGTTTATAATTAAATAATGAAAAATTAAAATTTTAACATAAAAATTAAAATAGCTCAATCATACCTATATTCACATGTTACATTAAAGATGGACCCACTAGGGATGCAGGGGTACATCCTATTCATGTTCTTGCACGTGGGATGCCCCACTTCTCACATCAAGACTCCCTTTCTTGCCCACCATTCATAATTGTCCTTCATCTTCTCAGGTATTGCACTCAAGGAGCTTTTCGAGGAGAGGTTTGCACCTCGGGAGATTTGATCCCTCTCGGCGCTTGATAGAGCCTAGGATCTGGATCTAGGGTGGTAAATAGTACAAAGGTGACTTTTCCTTGTGGACGTAGCCCATGGATTTGGGTGAACCACATATATCTAGTCTTGCTCATAGGCGTAAATTATGTTGGTGTAGTGGTTTACATTTTGTTACATATATCCTTAAGTTCCTTTTTATATGAAAAATCTATTTCTATCCAATGAGTAAATTTTCTTGTATGATTTGTAATGTCCATAAATATAATGTGTGCAGGAAGAGTCGGTATGAACGAATATGCATGTAATTAAGAATGCTTGAACATCTCTTTATTTGATACTAATCGTCATTACGTTGATACGAAGATAGAGGTATGTGTTTTTTGACCTAAGTAAGTTCCATTATAAAATGATGAAGATCCTTTCGAGTATTGGATTACAAAGGAAAATCGATTTCTTATTAATGTAAGATGGCGAAGATAGAGCTCATAAGAGTTAAGGATAATTGTTTCGAATCTATACAATGGTTATATCTTATCTCATGAAGATTTTTATGAATATAGCTTACAAATTTAGTAGTCATTGGGAATTTTTTTTGAAAAACTCATTAAAATACTAACTCGAACATTTGGGTTTGTGACATATGGTATCAGAGCAGGAGTTGTAACACTTGAGCCTATAAGGGATCAACATGAGGTAAGGAATTAGGAATTTTCCTTTTTAAACTAATGAACCAATTGTTGTTTTCGATGCATGGGACGAATGGCCGAGAGTATATTATCCGAGTTAACCTTCAAGATCTCCATGAGATAACTAAGGGGATAAAAATATGAAAATTTCATGGCGAAGTATGTTAATGCATTATCGAACAAGACTCGTTGGATTAAATTGTAAGTATACAAGTTACACTTTCATTTCTGTTAGTATCTTGTACTAGGTTACATGCTGAAAAGTAGAAAGTTGACTACTCTCGAAAAAATATAGATGTTGCTAGAATCTTCTCTGTATGTAAATACATATATATACGAAAATGTTTAGCAAAAGTTTTATCATGACGCGAGTTGAAACCCTTCAGTTGGTAAATAGAATAATCAATACATAAATAACATAACCCATAACTCAAGGGGTAGTTTGGTGACAAAAAAAAAGAGTCGTTGAAAGTTTTTCATCTTCACGATGTGACAATAAAAAACACATTAACGATTTGCCAAGTAACTAGACTGTTGAATGTCTTAATGTGTGAATGTTATGAATACTTGAGTAGGCAAAAATCCCTCAAGGGCGAGGATGAATTATGAAAATTTAAGTTACTGCTTGAAATTATGTGAAGCAAATGATACAAATTGGTGAAATGTCTACCTCGAGTAGAGGACTAGTTAAAGTACCCAAGTATTGGAGGTAAAGGATGTCCACCAAACGTTAAGTAAATCTGAATTATTTATGAATTCCTTTGAGTATATTGAAAAATAATCCTGTATTATTCCTTCTTATGATGTTCCATGAATAGAAAATGCTATGTTGTGTAAGGTCTCATGGTTTATGTTATGAGTTGGATTATGAATTAATGATGTGTTATACTGAACAATTTTGGAAGACCCGGTTTTGTTGCACAAAAGTGCAGGTTATGAGCGATAACAATTTGCGGAAAATAATGAAAGTTTGAAGATGATCAAGGAAGAGATGACGAAGCAATCAAAAGATAGCTCAAGAGAGGAAGACGAATTGTTGAAAAGCATGAACACCGAGGACGGTGTTATTCTTAAGGGGGGAATGATGTAATATCCCTCTTTTATGCCCTATTATTCTATAAATGTAAATGAATATTGTAATGGTTTTCTGGTGAGGAGCTCAAGGCCAAGGCCCCACCAGTAAATCTTGTAAGTTATGTGGTTAATTCCTAAAGTTTTAAATTGTAAACCTAGGAGACTAAAGGAGCACGCAACTAAACAACGAGAAATTGAGTCTATTGGGGGAGAGAATTTGTCTGACTAGGAAGACATGAAAACTAATACATTCATGGCGAATGTCATCCTGTTTTCCGTAGTCACTTAGCAACCACTTGTTTGGTTTTTTCTAAGGTCTTATTTGTTACCTTAAGTCCCTAGCCAAGTGACTAATTATCACAAGTGGATAGTAGAATCCTATTTTAGCATGAAGCTAAATATTTAGCCAATGATTCTAAGCAAATTAAGTAATATATATATATATTAACCCCAACCTGAATATTGGGGAGATTCCTACAATATTATATATACTAAGTCTCCTTCCAAATTCCACCTCGAACATAAGATGGGAGAATGATAAATTTATACAAATCCATGTGATAAATTAATTATGCAAGGGTTGCACAATATTTTTATATACATATGTTTAATTAGAATTCCATTATAAAAATATTATGAAAAGCTAAAAGGTAAAGCTTGGACTATTTATTTTAAATATATTAATATACTTGATATACTTGAAGTATAAGATATTAGTATAATTTACTACTAAATATATATACATACACACACACACATATATATATATATATTGTTATACTTGAAGTATAAGATATTAGTATAATTTACTATCAAATATATATATATATAGATATAGATAAAAGACTAGAGTATGAAACATTACTTTAAGAAAAGTAAGGAAATATTCCCATTTAACTATCTTAACTTGTATTTAGCTTCATGGGGGAGAGACATGTCCTTGATTTTACACAGGATAAACTAAACCCTAGGTGAGAATTATATATATATATATATATATATATATATATATATATATATATATATATATATTCACCTCTTTTAACTATAAAAGTATAAGAAATAAACCTTTATTTTCCTAGAAGTTAACATAGGATGAAAGGATGATAATCCTAGGTTAGAAATTATTGTTATGTTACAAGTAGATTGTATTATATATTAAAAGATATAGATACAAGAGAAACAATATCTTTATTAAGGAACTTTTTATAAAGATAAACACGATATTTTTATTTAGATTAGTACCCATAAAGAAGGGTAATTTTTGTTATCAAAGAAAACGTTTGGAATCTGTATTCAAATTTTAGCTAGTTTTAAACAGCCTCAGCTCGATCTAGTGATGGGGGGGAAACCTAATATCACGGGATTCTGGTCGGCCTCTCCCTCTCAAGAGAGGAAGCCGAGCCCTATTATTGGAAAACTAATTTCTGCCATTTGGCTATCTTGTTTTTGAACGGTTTTTTTACAACCTCCACTTGGATGGAAGGTTCTCCTAAACGCAACGGAGTCTCCAAAGCAAGAAGGAACTTTTGGACTTATAAAGACGAGGTTGTTGGGTCTAGGAAATACCCCTTTTTGGCCATCCTTATTACATCATTTTGCCCTGATTACATCCTATTTTCATAAGCTATATCCATGCCTTTTTCCAGATCGACCAATAATATTGACAGGTATAATTTGTTATTACTTTATATGTTTTATGCCTAAGATTGTTAAAGATTTTGGATCCTAGTCCTTGGTTTATGCTAATCTGTATGATTTCATTTACTCAAGGTCTAAAGCACGGGTGTATCAGCCAAGTGGCGCCAGCTGTTACTCTTCAAAGCACCAACTCCTCATAACTCCAAGGGACAACGCATTCATCTACGAGAATATGTAAAAGGCCTCTACTGAAACAGGACCCAGCTGCAACAGACAGATCGCATTCCAGATTGCTAAATCCATTGATCCATTGATTACTGGAGTAACAGCTCCTTCATGAGTAACAACATTGTTTAATACTGTTGTAACAGTTAGTTGTAATTCTGCAGCTTGAAGATCATAGATCTTCATTGCTACATGATTTTAGTGGATCGTGATCTGTACTTTCAATGTATAAATATGAGAAGGCTCTTGTAGCCTGGGGTTAGACAATTACCATTTTGTATAAGCTATAACAGAGCACTGAGACTGTCGATTTCCATCATTAATATGAGAGTAGAGTTCTTCATTTCCGTGTCTTAATTTGTTGTGATTCTCGGCGTCTCTGTTAGAAGGCCAGGGCCCGCCTTCTCACAGAGATAGCCGATTTAAGTAGGTAGGTTAATTTAGCTTTCTTTTTGTGTGTGGTGTGGAATTATTGTAGATGTTACTGTTAGCTGCAACAGAGGTTAGCTTTCCTTCTGGTAGTATGATTGCATCTTGAATAACTGTAACAGAGTGGTGTGACAGTTGACTGTGTAGGTTAATTCAGTTTAATGCATGTGTGCTCGAATCAGCTGTAACAACCAAACTCAATTCCAATATCTTCCAGTTGTTTATGCTTTATAGGATTTCCAGTCATTATTAGTTAGAGTTCAAGCTTATGTTTAGATTCTGGTTGTTGTTGTATCTTCAATTGGTTTATTAGAATAGGCAGAGTGTGATTGAGTAACAGTAGCTACTAGATGGATCATTTTGGTAAAGATTGAATATTGTAGTTTGATAATTATAGGATTTAACTTCTTGCAAAAGTAATCTAGTTTACTTATATTCTTAAATTTATAACTGCTAGGTTGATCTCTGTAGGAAGGTAGCTGCAATTGAATTCATAGGTGTGTGAATTAGATTAGTTCTTCTATGGGATGAGTTTGGCTGAATAGACTGGTAGGATTATTATCTTCATTATTTAATCAACTACTTGACATGTTTATGCACAGATTATGCTTATTGCCATTGAAATAAAAGACCTCCCTGGATTTGACAATTTATATTGACCATCGTGTGTGTTAGCTTTAATTAATTGACATATAGGGTGACCAACATTTTGGCGCCATTGTCGGGGATGGTAATAGATAGACATAGTTAGTAGTTGGTTTCATTTGATTTTATTTTAGTTCAATTATTTACAGCATGCATGAATACAAGAAAACCAAATTGGGAACCCCCTTTGAATACTAACATTGCAGGTGGAAGAGGTCAAGGTCGTAATGCAGGTCAGGGAAGACACACATACATTGATGAGATAATTTCCAGAGCTAATTCTTCCACTAGACCACCGCGGAACACTACAGGAAGGGGAAATTTTGTTCCTCCCAATCTTGAACATTCAACATCCACAGTGGAGAATACAACGGGACCTTCAACTCATGTTGCAGAAAATAAACCTCCTGAAGATAAGGGAATTGTTGTAGGTGCACCAGATAGAGAGGAGATCTATCATATCAACGGAACCATAGTTACTAAAGAAGTGTGGTTGGAGACTCGCCGAATAGCAGATGAAGAGAGAAGGCAAGAAGAAGAGAGGAGAAGAGAAGAAGAAGCTAACGCAGAGGAAGAACACATAAAGGAAGTTGTTGAATTTTGGACAAGAACCATGGCTGGTAGAGAACAGGAGGGCAAGAATGAAAATGGGAATAACCGGGAAGAAGGAGAAAATAATCATCCTGGTAATACTGTGGCTACATTAGAATTCCCTGTCCTCTAGACACGTGGAACAACTCCCATGAAAAATATCTCACCATCAGTTCTCCCGAATTTTCATGGTAAGTCTTCTGAGGATCCTGATGAGTTTCTTTTTTAGTTTGATATCCTCTGTCATAGTTACGATTACACCTCTAGTGCTCAGAAGCTAAAGTTATTCCCAGCCACCTTGAAGGGAAATGCTCTGCGCTGGTTCATGAGTCTAGGTCATGAGACCATTACTACTTGGGACCAAACGAAAAACACCTTCCTTTCTAAGTACCAAGAATATTGTAGAACTAGGGATAGAAAAGAGGAGTTGTTTAAAATGGTTCAGAAGGATGAAGAAAGTTTGGAAGACTTTGTGGAAAGATTGTTGTACAATTTACAAATATCTGGTCATGCTGAGATTGGCAAGGATGTGCTCAAGATCATTTTACTAAGAGGAATTAGAGAAGACTTCCTTGATATGTTGAATCTGCTGGGAAAAGGGGATATCTCGAAGGAACCTTTCGAAAAGATTGTTGAATTATGTCGAAGGTACTCCAGGGGATCCTCTAGAACCAGCAAACGAGACAAAGACCGAGACCAGGATGTCTTCACTAGGACTCAGAAGTCAGCTAGTGGAGGGGCCACTCGAGCAGAAATAGGCAACTTACTAGAGAATTTTAAAATAGACATGATGAGCTCCATTTCCTTAGAGTTAGATGTCATGAGAGCAAAGCAGAAACAAGTAGTAGAAGATCTTACACTTGGTGTATTCTGTCCTAAATGTAGGAAAAAGCACCCACTGAAGGAATGCCCGTTGGACCGAAGCAGAGGTATGTGGGATATGTGAACTTGAGCATAATACTAAGGAATGTCCTTCATTACCTAAGGTCAAAGCAGTCCTGCAGGCATCCATTCCGGATGTGGAGCCAGCTTACTTCATGGCACAGAAGAAACCATGGCAGCCTCGAAACCAAGGTATGAATCCAGACCCAGCATTTTTTCTGAATAATATGAATGGAATGAACAATATGCATAATATGAATACACAATTCCCTTCACATTATTCTAACAATCAGTGGCATCCATCTCAAAACCCAATGCAAAATCCTAACTCATGGACACCATGGTCACAACAGTCAAACCAAGCTCCTTGGAATTCCAACTAGAGAAATTCTTACCAAGGAAATAAATTCCCCCATCACCAGACTCAGTATCAACAGTACCCTCCTCAACAGTATTAGCACCAACATTATCAGCAACTGCATCTCCCATTCCAAAACAATGCCTCACCTATGAATGCACCACTTCGACCACAACTACCTAGACAACCTAACCTGAACCCAAACAATAAAGCAGTCCACCAATTTGAGACTGCCAACATGCCTATGTATTCCATCACCCAGATTCCCTGCAATGATATACAATTATGATCAAGAAGGGTGGTGGAACCTATTATCACTGAGGATATTTCATCCCCAGTGATTGAAACTGGAGTGAATCAGCACTATGAGAATATGGTTAATTCAGCAAGCCCCATCATTGAGGATGCTGATACTCCTACCGAGACAATAGCTGAGACTCAAAGAGTAACACATGAAGTATCATAGCCTGCATAGTTGATGAGAGAACCGCCATACCCTGAACGATTGGCCCTACAGAAAACAATGGAACAGCCCCGATTCGATCTCGTGGGAGAATTGAAAATTTTGTATGTTAAAATTCCACTGTTACAAGCCCTCCATGATGTGCCCATTTATGCTATGACGGTTAGAGATTTGTGTGTCAAGAAACTAGGAAGAAGGCCCAAGGACCCCCCCACTGTCCACGTATTGGGAAAGATTTCAGAATTAATAATGGGGAAGGCCCCTGTGGCAAAATACGATGACCTTGAGAATTCGACTTTTACAGTTCACATAGGGAACACACAAAATCCCAATGTCTTGGTAGATTTAGGCGCATCTATTAATGTTATGACCATAGAGACTGTGAAGAAATTGGGACTCACTAACCTTTGGCCGACCCCTACTATTTTGGAACTTGCTGACAGATGAACGATCAATCCTGAGGGGATCCTAGATGACCTCGTGATCTCAGTTGACTCGTGGGAATACCTTGCGAATTTCTTGGTGTTACAGTTGAAATCCCAGTTGGGGGGACACCCACTAATCCTAGGGAGACCGTGGTTGGCCACATCAGATGCCTGTATCAGCTATCAGTCAGGATCTATGACCATTTCAGATGGAACTGAGATCAAGAGCCTAACCCTGTACCCTCCAGCTCGACCAAGCACAGAAGCTGAAACTCCATTGTGGGCAGATTTGGAGGAGGAAGAAGGTGTGCAACCATTATTAACAATAGGGAGAGCCTTAACATTTAAAGATGAAATAGAGGATGATGCCATTAATAGTTTCATCAGTGAGCCCACATTAGTCAATAAAAATGTCTATCAGATCTTGGACAGTACTCTAGCTACAATAGAAAATGAAAATCTTACAGAAGAAACTCTAATCGATGATGCCAGTATAATTCCAGTACTCAAGCATTCGAAGAGTGTTTCAGTAGAAATTGAGCCAAGGAAAACATTGAATATCAATCCCAATTTGGCACCTAGCGAGCCGGAACAGCTAGTCACTCTGCTGAAACAACGTAGGGGAGCTTTCACTTGGGAGTACACATACATGAAAGGGATTCCTTCTCATCTGTGCACCCATCAAATTTATATTAAGAGCGAATCCAGGCCTGTATGTCAACCACAATGAAGGATGAACCTGAACCTAAGAGACATAGTGAAAGAAGAAATCCAAAAAAATTTGGAAGCAATATTCATATACCCGATTTCAGACAGTGAGTGGGTTTCTCCACTTGTGATTGTGCCAAAGAAGAATGGGAAATGGAGGGTCTGCATGGATTATAGAGAATTGATCAAGGCAACGCAGAAGGACCATTTCCTCTTACCTTTCATCGATCAGGTCCTTGATACCTTGTCTGAGAAAAAGTATTTCTCCTTTCTGGATGGCTTTAATGGATACAACCAGATCCAAATTGCTCCAGAAGACCAGGACAAAACCACTTTCAACTACCCTTGGGGAACTTTTGCATACCGAGTACTTCCTTTTGGGTTGTGCAACGCGACAGCTATAGTTCAAAGAGCAGTGATTGGAATCTTTTCGGAAATTGTGAATGATTGCATGGAAATTTTTATGGATGACTTTACTCCATGTGGTGATAGTTATGAAGAAGCACTGGAAAACTTAGAAAAGGTCTTGAAATGTTGTGAACAAAGCCAACTCTCTTTAAGCACTGAAAAGTGCCACATGATGATGAGTGAGGGCATAGTGCTGGGGCACTTAATCTCTTTTGATGGTATCCAGGTAGATCCATCCAAAATCAAGGTAATTGAAAACATACCAACTCCTGGAACATAGAAGGATGTACATAGCTTCTTGGGGCATGCTGGCTATTACAGAAGGTTCATAGAAATTTTTTCCAAACTAGCTTCTCCTTTGTTCACTTTGTTGATGAAGGATGTACAGTTTGTCTGGAATGATGCATGCCAAACAACGTTTACTGAGCTAAAGAAAAGGCTATCTACAGCACCCATCTTACGAGGGCCCAACTGGGCTCTGCCTTTTCACATTTCTTCAGATGCTTCAGACACTGTCATTGGAGTAGTTTTGGGACAGCAGGAAGGTAATGCTCCTTATGCAATTTATTACATTAGCAAGAACTTATCTCCTACTGAACTGAACTATATTGTCACAGAAAAGGAATTCCTTGCCATTGTTTATGCCATCAACAAATTTAGACATTATATTACCGGATATTCTACTTTTGTGCACACTGGCCATTCTGCTATCAAGTATTTAATGAATAAACCAATCATGAATGCTAGAGTTACTAGATGGTTGTTACTGTTACAGGAATTTGATATCACAATTATTGATAGATCAGGGAAGGAAAATGTTGTTGCAGATTTTTTATCTCAACTTACCAACAGTGATGACAGTTTACCAGTCGAAGATTCCTTCCTTGATGAACATTTGTTTACAGTATCAGCTCATTCCCCATGGTATGCAAATATTGCTAACTTTTTGGCTGCAGGTAAGCTCCCAGCACATCTGTCAAAGAGAAAAAGAAAGAAGATCATACAACAGAGTGCTAGGTACTGTTGGATTGATGGTCATATTTTCTACAGAGGACTCGATTTGGAGATCATGAGATGTGTTAGAGAAGATGAGATCTTTAGCATTCTTAAAGCTTGCCATGATGAGCCCTGTGGGGGGAATTTTGCTGATAAAAGGATGGGTCATAAAATTTTGAGAATGGGCTATTTCTGGCCTACATTGTTCAGGGATGCAAAGAAGTATGTTCGGGCATGTGATAGCTGCCAAAGGATGGGCCAACCCAACAGATTAAATGAAATGCCTTTGCAGCCACATCTTGTGGTTGAACTATTTGATAGGTGGGCCCTAGATTTTGTAGGGCCTATCAACCCTCCCTCAAAACAGAAATTTCACATCTTGGTTTGCACAGATTACATGACCAAATGGGTAGAAGCAGTAGCCTTGGTTAAGGACAATCATCAGGCTGTGGTTGATTTCTTGTATGAAGGAATTTTTACTCGGTTCAGAGTACCTAAGGAAATCATTACAGACGGTGGACCTCAGTTTGTGTCTCACAAGCTAGAAGCACTGTTATAGAAATTCCATATTCAACACAAAATAACCTCGCCATATCATCCACAGGCCAATGGCCAAGTGGAGAGTACAAACAAGGTTATCGAGGCTATTCTGACAAAAATAGTGAAGAGCCATCGTAAAGATTGGGTTGAAAGACTTCCAGAGGCACTATGGGCCTATCGTACTACATGGCGTAACACCACTGGTTTCTCCCCATATGAGTTACTGTATGGTAAAAATGTTGTTTTTCCAATTAAATTTGAAATCAAGACTTTGAAAACAGCTGTGGAAGCAAACCTTGATTTATCAAAGGCACAGAAGGAACGACTGAATCATCTCAATGAGTTGGACGAGAAGTGCACAGCTGCAGTACATCATACAACTCTAATCCAACAACAGTGCTCTAAGTGGCATGATTTATTTATAAAGAAGAAAGTCTTCCAAGAAGGAGCCTGGCCTCTGTTCTATGATTCACAGTTTAAGAGGGACTTTAAAGGAAAATTGCGTACTCGTTGGTTGGGCCCCTATCAGATAGATCAGGTATTTGATAATGGAACAATTCAGTTGATCACCATTGATGAAAACAAAACGCCATTATTCACAAATGGTCATCGACTGCGACTGTATCACAAGCTAATATCAAGGGAAGCTTTCGTTTCACATGTTGCAGGTGATCCAGACTATCAGCTAACTCCAGGACAGGGATTTTTCTCAACCCTTGTTAATTTTTAAGAACTACAATATCCACATGATTTGTACATAAATAATTCATTTTCTTTTTCATTTTGTATTTTATCTATTTTTCATTTTGCATTTGATCGGGTTTGTTTGAAGAATTCTGTGCAGGAATTAATTGGAGGAACAATGGTCGTGACTAGGCCAGAGGACTGTGGGCACCTTGCATTGTTCCTAATCTAATAAAGCTCTTTTTAAGAAGATGGATGATTTGTTACCTTTCAGTAGTCAACTGAAAATTTGCCTGTTACTTCACTATCGCGCAACTGTGACTCCCTACCTTGCTCATTCTTACTATTTCAGCAGCTGCGACTCTGCTATTCCTGACCAATCCGCCAAATGTAGCAGCGGCAACTCTGCTATTCCTGACCAATTTTCCAAATGCAGCAGCTGCGAATCCACTATTCCTGACCAATCCTCCAAATGCAGCAGCTGCGACTCCGCTGTTTTCCACTTCATTTTCACTCTTTGCCAGTAGCTGCGACTCCGCTGTTTTCCACTTCATTTTCGCTCTTTGCCAGTAGCTGCGACTCCGTTATTTTTGGCCATTCCACTAAATACAGCAGCTGTGACTCTGCTATTTTCCACTTCATTTTCGCTCTTTTCCAGCAGCTATGACTCCGTTATTTTTTGCCATTCCGCTAAATCCAGCAGCTGTGACTCCGCTATTTTCCACTTCATTTTCGCTCTTTGCCAGCAGCTGTGACTCCGCTATTTTTTGACATTCCTCTAAATCCAACAGCTGCGACTCGACTATTTTCCACTTCATTTTCGCTCTTTTCCAGCAGCTGCGACTTCGCGAAGTCTAGTTGTTGTGATTCCACTATTTCTTTTCCTATTACGCTCTGTCTGTACAGCTGTGACTCCGCTATTCTTGCGTATTTCGCTAAATCTAGCAGCTGTAACTTTGCCATTTTCATTTCCATTTTTTTTCCTGTACACTCATGACTCCATCAGTTCGCTTGCTCTCTGAATAATGATGCCAATAATGATTCAATCGAGCGTTAGTGTATTTTCTTGCTCCACAAGATCCAATCACAGTTTGCCACGAAGGAAACTTTTGGGTGTCTTGGGTATCTATCAGCTCGGGTAGTGGTGTCCACATCACTTTAGCACATGTGCATTTATGCGAGTTTTAATGGAGGAAATGACGAAAGCAGACGATGATGATTAATTCACGGCTGAATGCATAACTCAAAGGTAGGGATTCAGAAGTCTTACCTGATTTGGCAGGAAATTAAATACAGTAATAATGATTATTCACTGTCTTAGCCCTCGATTAGCGAACCAATACCATTTAAACCTCCGGAGAATATGTCAGAACCACGTTTGTATTTATTTCCTAGAACCTTACCCAAGTTATACCTAAATACTCCAATTATGAAAATTTTCCATAACCGTCTCATCTTACCTGGATTTCACACCTGTGTCGACTTTCCTAAAATACCCTATTTTCGAACTCCAACTATCTCTTACATGTTCGTATGCTGCAACTCCCACGTCCAAACTGGTAATTGTTGCATTCGTTCTGAATTTTGAGGAGAGATTAAGATGGGAAACCTAGTCCAGCATGAACCAGTAAATACAGAAGCTGTACGTGCCAATGCAGAAGTTCTTAACATTTTTACAGCAGTAGGTTGGATGGAATACTTTGAACGGTTGAACAGTTTCCACACAGATGCCACATTGCAATTTGCCCTCAACTTGACTGATACTCACTCTGAGGTCAGGGGACTCCACGTGGATGTTACAGAATAAATCATAGCAGAGGTTACTAGCTTACCCCAGGTTGGGAAGAAGTTATTTGGACAGAAGGCACATAATGCAAATGCTGTGAGAGAATTTTTGGCAGTTGGAGAGCAAGTTAGTCCAAAGCGCCGTGGGTTGGAATTGGCATATTTACCATCACCCTGGAATCAAGTGGCAATCTTTGTGAAAAGATACATCTCTTGTGAAGGTAGTTACCAAATCGTTTCCTTTTCTGAACTTCCCTTATTGTCTCATTTACGCCGTGGAAATTTGGTGAATATACCATTTTATCTGCTTAAAGCCCTACAAACCATGACTGGATATGAAAGAACTTCCCAACACCCAGATTCCTCCCTTACTAATCATGGACTAATCAAATTACTAGTCTTGAGAGCCATTGCAAATCGTAATTTAACCTGGGAACAATTTTTGGCTGGAGATGGGCCAATCATACAACCTGTATTAGAAATGGAGGGTGTTGGTGAAGATAATGAGGACCGGCGTTCCTCAAATCTAGTTGGGGGGGAGGTTGGAGCATTAGGAAACCAGACCAATGACAGAGAGGAGGTAAATATGGAAGAATCAACATTAGTAGAAAACCCTGTTGCTGAGGAAATTGTGATGGAAACCATGGTACAGGAGGCAGTAATATCTGAAGTTGTAACTGCAGAAGTAGATACTCAGGAAGATGAAGCTGAAACTGGAGCAGCTATTGAAGCTGTGACAGTAGAAGCTGCAATTGCAGAAGTAGGAATTCGGGAGGAAGGATATCAATCAGGGACAACAGGAGAAGGGACTGTGGAAATTTTGGAGGTTGTGTCCTCTTCTGAGATAAGGGGGACCATTATTGAAGAAGAGAAGACCAAGGAAAAGACCCCTATGTCAAAGAAACAAAGATGAAGTTCAGGAAACAAGGGTCAGACATCCAATGCAGCAAAGAAAAGAAAAATAGAGTTGTCAAAGCACCAGTAGCAGTCAGCAGTGGAGAACACCCAGTGGGAATGGTGAGGAAAAGAAGGACTCGATTGACTGTAGCAACAGAAGCAGGTGCAACAGCAACAGCAGCTGTAGCAGCAGAGACAGCAGAAAAAGCAGTGACAGTGGATGCAAGTGGGGCTAATAATGAAGCACCCTCAGCAGAGACAGTAGGAGTAGTCAGAGCAAATAGTGAGTCACCTATGGTAGAGAAAGCACCTGTAACAGGGGTAGATGTAGAGATTCCCATTTTGAACCCCAAGTCATCTGTTGTTATGCAGAAACCTTCCATAGAAGAACCTCAAATTGAAAATCTCCTGCATGAAAATGAATTATTAAAGGAGGATGTGCAGACATTGTGAAATGAGATGGAAAGATGGAAGGGAGTAGTTGGAAAACAAGCAAAGAAGAATTTGAACACATTAGTAAATGCTGCAAAGCTATTAGAAAATTCATCTTTTGCATTTGAAAATGAGGAGCAAGGAGAGACTGTTTGTCCAGACTATGGAGAGATATTTTTTGCAGCAGGACACAGAGTTGTTGTGTTGGGAGTTGTATCACAAAGGCATGCACAGATAGAGGAGGTGGAAGAAAGAATTCCAGAAATAGAATTGATGGGGGAAAATGAGCCAAGAATTGAAGAGATTCCTGATTCGAATTTAGGAGATGAAATAGTGTAGTCCCAGCCATCAGGGGATATTGAAATTCCTCAGGACTAGTCTCATCAGTCAGAGGGATTTGATATAACCCATAAACAATCTCAACAATTCAAAGAAATTGAAGAACAGGGGATTGTTACACAAGAACCAGTACCCTTGAAAATATATAGTGAGGTTGCAACTCAAACAACAACATTTGATATCAAGAACCAAGAAGAGAACAGTGTTACACAAGAACCAAGAAGAGAACAGTGTTACACAAGAACCAGTGTTTTCAAAATCATTTGCTAAAGTTGCAACACAAACTGAGATGTCTGAGGTTGAAATGGAAAGGAAGGATGTTGTCACATAAGAACCAGCAGTCCTAAGAATATTTGTTGAGACTGTAACACAGACTAAGGGGGCTGAGGTTGATATGGAAATAAAGGATGCTGTTACACAAGAACGAGCGTCCCCAAACTCCATGGTTGAGACTGCATTATAGGCACAGACCACTACAACTCCAATAGAGGATGAAACTGTTACAGTGCCAAATCAAAACGAGGAAGTCATTTATCTGGACTCTAATGATGAGAAGGAGGTGGAGAATAGAAGATTTAAACGGCTAGAGAAAAGGATTCTCTGGTTAAATATTGAGTTGGATAAATGGCACAAGTGGATTGATCAGTCCAGGACAGGTATGATCTCTCTCCAAGAACATAGAAATGTCATTAGGGGGTTGAGAGAAAAATGGGCTGAGGAGTTATTATTCCAAAAACTCCGTTGGGAGAAACTTCAAGAAAAATTGGAAGGATTGAAGAAACTGAAGTCCCTACAACAAGAAAATGACAAAATGTATACTCTTTCCTTAGAATTATTGAGTTGCAGGGCTCCATCCCCCTCTTACCCTGTCTTCCTCCATGAACAAACAACTTTATTTCAATTAAGGGCTCTGAAGGAAGGGAGATTATTTGATTTGGCAACAACTACTCAGTTTTTGGAAATTTTTCTGAAAAGTGATTTGGAGGATCAACATTTGTTATGCGAATTGTATTTGCATGATAGGGCTTGTTATATTGACTCTCCAGCCAATCCATTGCCTTGTTTGGGGGATGTTCAGCTGAGGGCATTTGCCTCTTTTGTCATTAACCATGTAAGATGGCGAGATGCTTTCCAGACAATCCTCAGGAACGAGGAGAATTCTACTCTTCGGATTAGGGGTGAACCTCAGGACCCAAAAGGACTCATAAAAAGCCATGCTGGATCTCTCAGGGTTCCTGCAATTTCCCAATAATTTGAAATTTTGAGAGATAAACTCCTCACCAGATGTGTCTCGATGATTCTTAATATGTAGCAGGATGCTCTGGAAGGTAGTGAATACATATGGTTGTATTATTCTTCATCTCTAAAGGAAATGGACCCATACTGCTTTGAGAATTTCAGACAAGCTTTGACAAGGGTTCCTAAATATGTTCAGTGCATAAAGAAATGTGGATCCTAGTGGATTGCATTAATATTTAGGTTCCCTCTCATCTGGCTGCCTGTGGGTCCTTACAGAAGCAGCTATGCTTTGACTGAAGAAGAAGAAAAGCTGTGTTGGGATAAATGGACAGCCTGCTATGGGTTCATGCCTCAAGGGGAAACACCATAATTTGCCTACAATCTTACAAATCTCCACATATTCAACTCAGATGTTGAAGTTGTTGCATGAGGACATGCAATTGGATAGTTGGAGGAAGATGTTGGGTCTAGGAAATATCCCTTTTTGGCCATCCTTATTACATCATTTTGCCTTGATTACATCCTATTTTCATAAGATATATCCATGCCTTTCTCCAGATCGACCAATTATATTGACAGGTATAATTTGTTATTACTTTATATGTTTTATGCCTAAGATTGTTAAAGATTCTGGATCCTAGTCCTTGGTTTATGCTAATCTGTGTGATTTCATTTATTCAAGGTCTAAAGCACAGGTGTATCAGCCAAGTGGCACCAGTTGTTACTCTTCAAAGCACCAAATCCTCATAACTCCAATGGACAGTGCATTCATCTACGAGAATCTGTAACAGGCCTCTACTGAAATAGAACCCAGCTGCAATAGACAGATCGCAGTCCAGCTTGCTAAATCCGTCGATCCATTTATTACTGGAGTAACAACTCCTTCATGAGTAACAACCTTGTTTAATATGGTTGTAATAGTTAGCTGTAACTCCACAGCTTGAAGATCATAGATCTTCATATCTGCATGATTTTAGTGGATCGTGATCTGTACTTTCAATGTGTAAATATGAGAAGGCTCCTGTAGCCTGGGGTTAGACAATTTGTGAAAATGCTCACAGTATATCCAAAGAGATAATGTAAACCTCACAATGAAAGAAATTAGTAATAATAGAAGAAGAGAAGAGCAGAAGAACATAGATCCAAAGGAGCTTAGATAGAGGTAGAATAGTTACACATGTTACATTAATTTGAATAGTAAACAGGTAAATATACAATGCTCAAGATTCGAATACCCTAGGTGTGATTCGAATTAGCCTGCATGGACAGATCCATAATCAGTGGAGTGTCATCAAGTCATAACTAGGAGTCCAACTCATCATCAGTGAAGTCATCAATGCACAAGTGATAGTCAACTAGAAGTCAAACTGAGTCTAACTGAATGTGGTAGGTGTAACTGGCACATGGAAGCACTAATGTAGTGAAGGAGGCTTTGTGGAGGGCGCTCATGGAGCTAGCTAGAGTCAGAACAGCCTATCTAGTCACATTAGAGGTTCATTGGAGTGATAAGGTCAGTAAAGAGTGAGTCAAGCCTAAAATCAGGGAGAGAACTCTTGTTAACTGAACATAACTGGATTGGTAGGTTAAGAAGTGCGCCTCTCTCATGTAGTAGGTGAAAGGAGGGCGCACTAGGCACTAGGAGGGCTAAAACTGATCAGGAAGAAGCTCCAGGGGCTAGCTAACTAAGGGATAGGTGTTGGGACTAATGACTGGAAATGCATGCAAACCCTAGAATGCATGCAAACCCTAAAAGTGCATGCAAACCCTAAAAGACTAAAAATGAAAATGACTGCAAAGCTAGTAGGACTAGGATGGAGTATAGGAATATCCTAACACACCCCTTAATCCATCCTGGGCCCTAGTAACTAGGACCAAAGGTCACCCATACAATCAAATAAGATAGAAAAATAAAGAACTGTCCATAAACCGAGGAAATGGGGAAAACCTCATGGGAAAAATACCCCCCCTCAAAAGAACGGCAAATAACTCATAGAACCATCATACTAAGCAGAAAAGAAGGAAGCTTTCATCAGTGAAAACTTCTGCAAAAAACTTAACAAGTTGATCCCCTGTAGGATACCAAAACAGATGCTAGATGTGGATCTAGTCTTCCGATGTGCCTTCCACTATGTAGAGGATGAATTGGACGAAGCAAGTCTCTCAGGAATTCTTTCTGCAACTGGAGAGAATGGAACATGAGGAGTCTTCCCAAGAGATGGAAAAGAGAACCCCATCATCATGCTGCATCTCTCATGGAGAGGTAGATGGAATAATGCAAGGTTGGCATGGTGCTAAAGTCTGGTAGTTTTGTGAATAGATGAATCCTCAACTATGTTCTCAGTATTAGCAAGGACTGTATGAGCCCATATTGACCTCGAATCTGGACTGAGAATATGTGTTGGTTCTGGATCTGAATCTTCTTGAACTATGGTCTCAACATCAAAATCTTGATCTTCTTCTTCATAAAAAGAGGATTCACTCTGATCTTGATCAGAATCTAAAGGAATAGTCAGAGAGAAGAGCATGAAGTGTGAGAACTCATATGCCTTAGAGGCATGATTAGCAACCCCATTCGCTATAATATTTCCAGTGGAGATCTCTGTAATCTCTATTGTGTTTGGACCAAAAGTTACTTGCTTTGGTGATCCTGTATGAGTCATCTGATATACTGATAACAAATTAGTTGTTAGAGAAGGAACAAATAAAACATTTTTGAACTTACCATGCTCCATATGTACTATACCCACTCCTTTGGTAAAAATCTGAGAGTTGTCTCCCATGTGAATAGTAGGCCCATCTTTGAGATCTAAAGAGGAAAAGGATTCTTCAGAGGAAACCATGTGGTTGGAAGCCCCAGAATCTATGAGGAGGGATTTCGACTTTGAAAAACCAACCATCAATGCATGGCAATCATCAGATCCACTTCTAGAATCAGACATCTTTGCTTCTTTTGGAACAACAATTTTGTTTTGTTCAAGAAGCTTGGTAAGTAGGTCTATTTTCTTGTGCATGCAAGCTTTCTCAGGATGATTTCCTCTCTTGCAGTAGGAACAATTTGGTCTCTTGTGTTTGTCCTTCTTGGATTTTGATGGCTTCTTTTCCTTGTCTTTTGCCTCCCTTTTGCATTCGCTCCACTTGCTTCTCTAGGTAGAAGAGCCAGATATTTGGAGGCCTTGATGGCAGCCATTTGAATCAATTTGTCCTCTTCTTGAATGAGAGCTGCAAAAAAGTCTTTTAAGGTGGGAAACTTCCATCCAGGGATTGACATTCGAACAGAATGGAAAATAGATACAAAGACAGAAAATTGAGATCCAAGTTTGCTCAATACGGAGAGTACTAATTGCTCATCACTTTTAGTGATGCCACAGTGCTTGCATTGTAAATTCAATTTGTGAAGTTTTGAGAAGAATTCTTGGATGCTCTCAAAATTGCTAGGTTGTAGGGAAACCAATTCATTTTTGAGAATGTGGCCTCTTAGCCCATCTTGTTTGCCAAAGAGACTCTCCAGTTTTGTCCATAACTCACTTGGAGACTTCAATCCTTCAAAAATATTGATAATAGCCTGCAAAAAACTCTCAGGAATGGAGATAAACAATACTCTCAACATGCTCTGATACCATGTGAAAATCCTAACAGCAGATATAAGAGATGATGTATATCTCAAAAGAGAATAATTATGATTAAGCAGGAAAATAGAAGAAGAGTGGTCAATGCAGTATAATGGGCAACAGAATAATAATACAGTAGAACTCGGATAGAAGCAGAAATACTTCACACATACTAATTAATTAATCACAATATGGACATATAAACAGTACAATGCATGAGGATTCGAATGCCTAAGGTGGCAGTTCGAATTAGCCTTCATGGAGTGATCAAAGGATCACTGTAGTGTCATCGGAGCACAACTAGTATTCTATCTCATCATCAGTGGAGTCATCGATGCTCAAGTAACTGTCAACCATCAGTCAAACTGAGTCTAACTGAGTTTGGTAGGTGTAACTGAGTGTAACTGAATGAAGGAGGCTCAGTGGAGGGTGAATGGGGAGCTAACTGGAGTCAGAATGGGCAGTCTAGTCTCACTGGAGATCCATCGGAGTGATACAGTCAATTGAGAGTCAGTCTCTCCTTAAATCAAGGAAATAACTGATGATAACTCAATTAACTGAAGTGCAACTGAGTGGTAGGTGAGAGAGGGCGCATGAGATGCATGCAATTGCATGAAGGGGTGGACTAAGTACTAGGAGGGATAAAACGGATCTGAGAGAAGCTCCCGGGGGCTGGCTAATTGAGGGCTAGGTGCTGGACTGATGACTGGGATGCATGCAAACCCTAAGTAATGCATGCAAACCCTAAAAGTGCATGCATGACTGAAAATGCAAATAATGAAAATGCTGCTAGGAATAGGATGGAGTATAGGAATATCCTAACACCCCACCTTAATCCATGCTGGGCCTTGGTAACTAAGACCAAAGGTCACCCAATAAAGTGAATAATAACAGTCAATAAACCGAGGAAATGGGGAAAACCTCATGGGAAAAATACCCCCCCTCAAAATAGACTATAAGGCACACACAAAAACAAATGCTCCAAACTCAAGCAGGTGTGATGCTTTGTCATATGTCTGGAGGTATATTCTTCTTGGGAAGAAGTGGATCATGCTCAGAAAGCATGTGCTTGTACTTTCTCTTCAGATCAAATGTGATGAGAACAAATCCAAAAGTATGAGGATGATCCTTGAACCTGTGATTCGAATCAGCTGAGGTAGGATCAAAACTATGAATGTGCAAATAGTATTTTGTCTTCTCCTTCGAACCATCATGGGTGAGATTATGCCAAAAAGAACCATCAAACAATGATTGCTTGGAATCCAAATCAGCTCCAGGACTTGATAAATGGTTTCTTGAGATCTCCTTCGAACGAACATGGGTGAGATCAAAACCATCATATGCATGAGAAATTATCCCAAGTAATGTTTGCTTAGAATCCAAATTAGATACAAGACTTGAATCCTGGTTTCTTGAGATCTCCTTTGAACCATAAGAGGTGAGATCAAAACCAGTAAATGCATGAGAAATTATCCCAAGTGAATGGTCATGGTTTCCTGAGATCTCCTTTGAACCAGCAGGGGTGAGATCAAAACCATGATGTGCATGAGAAATTATCCCAAGCGAATGGCAATGGCAATATTCTTCAATAACCTTCTGAAGCATGGAATAATGATCATATAGTAGTAAATAAGAGGTGATTGCTTGAGGAGAGCGAATGCATTACCTCCAATAGCTGATTTGACCTCTGAAATATTCATGTGATCATGATGCAAACCAACAAACTTTGGTGCAGGAGAGGATTTAGTACCTTCTGCAATATCTAGAGTGTGAGTTGGCACAGAAAGAGAATAAATTTGGAGCATGAGTGTCGAATCTGCAAGTTCTTCTTCTTTGTGGACAACTTCAATATGAGATGTGTTTGGTACTAGTTCATGATCAATGAGATCATCAAGGAGGGCGAATGCATCACTTTGCTTTTCTCGAAAGGGTTTGGACCAATTCCTTCATTCTGTCTACCAAAACTTTCATCCAGGTGAGCCCATAGCTCTTTTGGAGTTTCAATATCAATGAATTGGTGTGTCATGTATAGAGGCATAGCAAACATCATGGCTGCACAAGCTCTGTCACCTTCAATTAACCAGTCATACTCTTCTTCAGAGGATTCGAAATCTATTTCAAAACAATAATCAAAGAGACCATTTCTCTTCAAATGTGCTATCATATTCGGTTTCCATTCATCATAGTTGAATAGAGAAAGATGATCATAGTTGAATGGAGAAAGAGGAGGGATTTCTTCTGAATACATTGAAGTTGTAGAAGACCTGCAAAAACAATAGAGAATATCTGCAACTGCTACTGCTGCATAAATGCAGAAACTACTGCAACTGTTGCACTTGAAATCTTGATAATAACCTGCAAAAAACTCTCGGGAATGGAGATAAACAATACTCTCAACATGCTCTGATACCATGTGAAAATCCTCATAGCAGATCTAAGAGATGATGTATACCTCACAAGAGAATAATTATGATTAAGCAGGAAAATAGAATAAGAGTGGTCAATGCAGTATAATGAGCAACAAAATAATAATACAGTAGAACTCGGATAGAAGCATAAATACTTCACACACACTAATTAATTAATCATAATTATTCTCTTGTGAGGTAAACATCATCTCTTAGATATGCTGTGAGGATTTTCACATGGTATCAGAGCATGTTGAGAGTATTGTTTATCTCCATTCCTGAGAGTTTTTTGCTTGTTATTATTCATTGTATTGGGTGACCTTTGGTCTAAGTTAGCAGGGCCCAAGATGGATTAAGGGGGGGTGTTAGGATATTCCTATACTCCATCCTAGTCCTAAGATCATTTTCATTATTTTCATTTTTAGTCTTCTTCTATTTTCCTGCTTAATCATAATTACTCTTGTGAGGTATACATCATCTCTTATATCTGCTGTGAGGATTTTCACATCACATGAATATTTAGAACAAATAAAACATTTTTGAACTTACCATGCTCCATATGTACTGTACCCACTCCTTTGGCAGAAATATGAGAGTTGTCTCCCATGTGAATAGCAGGCCCATCTTTGAGATCTAAAGAGGAAAATGATTCTTCAGAGGCAACCATGTGGTTGGAAGCTCCAGAATCTATGAGGAGGGATTTTGACTTTGAAAAACCAGCCATCAATGCATGACAATCATCAGATCCACTTCTAGAATCAGACATCTTTGCTTCTTTTGGAACAACAATTTTGTTTTGTTCAAGAAGCTTGGTAAGTAGGTCTATTTTCTTGTGCATGCAAGCTTTCTCAAGATGATTTCCTCTCTTGCAGTAGGAACAATTTGGTCTCTTGTGTTTGTGCTTCTTGGATTTTGATGGCTTCTTTTCTTTGTCTTTTTGCCTCCCTTTTGCATTCGCTCTAGTTGCTTCTCCAGCTAGAAGAGCTAGATATTTGGAGTCCTTGATGGCACCCATTTGAATCAATTTGTCCCCTTCTTGAATGAGAGTTGCAGAAAAGTCTTTAAAGGTGGGAAACTTCCATCCAGGGATTGACATTCGAACAGAATGGAAAGTAGATACAAAGACAGAAAATTGAGATCCAAGTTTGCTCAATACGAAGAGTACTAATTGCTCATCACTTTTAGTGATGCCACAATGCTTGCATTGTAAATTCAATTTGTGAAGTTTTGAGAAGAATTCTTGGATGCTCTCGAAATTGCTAGGTTGTAGGGCAACCAATTCATTTTGGAGAATGTGGCCTCTTAGCCCATCTTGTTTTCCAAAGAGACTCTCCAATTTTGTCCATAACTCACTTGGAGACTTCAATCCTTCAACATGAAACAGTAGATCTTCTGACATATGAAGGCATATGAATCCAAAAGCTTCATCCATTTTATTTAGATGCTTGATTCTCTCTATAGCTTGATGTGGTATGGCATATTTTTCAAATACCATTCGATTTAGCTGTCTATTATACAAGTGTAATTTCATATTACTCTTCCATTCAAAGTAATTGAAGGGACTGAGAATCATAGGAGAAGAAGGAGTATTCGAATTGCTCATCTTGACTGCTGGAACGAGTGCAAAAAGAAACTGTTGATACTGTTGTTGCAACTGCTGGAACTTCGAAATACATGCAAAAAAACTCTCAAGAATGGAGGTAGAATATACTCTCAAATGGCTCTGATACCTTGTGAAAATGCTCATAGTAGATCCAAAGAGATGATGTAAACCTCACAATGAAAGAATTTAGGAGTAATAGAAGAAGAGAAGAGCAGAAGAACATAGATCCAAAGGATCTCAGATAGAGGCAAAATAGTTAAACATGTTACATTAATTTGAATAGTAAACAGGTAAATATACAATGCTCACGATTAGAATACCCTAGGTGTGATTCGAATTAGCCTGCATGGACAGATCCATAATTAGTGGAGTGTCATCAAGTCATAACTAGTAGTCTAAATCATCATCAGTGAAGTCATCAATGCATAAGTGATAGTCAACCAGAAGTCAAACTGAGTCTAACTAAATGTGGTAGGTGTAACTGGCACATGGAAGCACTAATGTAGTGAAGGAGGCTTAATGGAGGGTGCTCATGGAGCTAATTAGAGTCAGAACAGCCTATCTAGTCACACTGGAGGTCCATCGGAGTGATAAGGTCAGTAAAGAGTGAGTCAAGCCTAAAAGCAGGGAGAGAACTCTTGTTAACTGAACATAACTGGACTGGTAGGTGAAGAAGTGGGCCTCTCTCATGCAGTAGGTGAAAGGAGGGCGCACTAGGCACTAGGAGGGCTGAAACTAATCAGGAAGACGTTCCAGGGCTAGCTAACTGAGGGCTAGGTGCTGGGACTGATGACTGGAAATGCATGCAAAATGCATGTAAACCCTAGAATGCATGCAAACCCTAAAAGACTGAAAATGGAAATGACTGAAAAGCTAGTAGGATTAGGATGGAGTATAGGAATATCCTAACACAATTACCATTTTGTATAAGCTGTAACAGAGCACTGAGACTGTCGATTTCCATCATTAATATGAGAGTAGAGTTCTTCATTTGTGTGTTTTAATTTGTTGTGATTCTCGGCGTCTCTGTTAGAAGTCGAGGGCCCGCCTTCTCACAGAGATAGCCGGTTTAGGTAGGTAGGTTAATTTAGCTTTCTTTCTGTGTGTGGTGTGGAATTATTGTAGATGTTACTGTTAGTTGCAACAGAGGTTAGCTTTCCTTCTGGTAGTATGATTGCATCTTGAATAGCTGTAACAGAGTGGTGTGACAGTCGACTGTGTAGGTTAATTCAGTTTAATGCATGTGTGCTCGAATTAGCTGTAACAACCAAGCTCAATTCCAATATCTTCCAGTTGTTTATGCTTTCTAGGATTTCTAGTAATTATCAGTTAGAGTTCAAGCTTATGTTTAGATTCTGGTTGTTTCTGTATCTTCAACTGGTTTAGTAGAATAGGAAGAGTGTGATTGAGTAACAGTAGCTACTAGATGGATCATTTTGGTAAAGATTGAATATTGTAGTTTGATAATTATAGGATTTAACTTCTTGCAAAAGTAATCTAGTTTATTTCTATTCTTAAATGTATAACTGCTAGGTTGATCTATGTAGGAAGGTAGCTGCAATTGAATTCCTAAGTGTGTGAATTAGATTAGTTCTTCTATGGGATGAGTTTGGCTGAATAGACTGGTAGGATTATTATCTTCATCAGTTAATCAACTGCTTGACTTGTTTATGCACAGATTATGCTTATTGCGATTGAAATAAAAGACATCCCTGGGTTTGACAATCTATATTGACCATCCTGTGTGTTAGCTTTAATTAATTGACATATAGGGTCACCAACAGAGGTACTCGACGCTAATAGGGGATCGCTTCTTTTAGTTAGTCGTATAGGGTTTTACAGGCTTAGCGTTGGGAGAATGATCTGCAGCATTTTTCTAAATGTTATGTTTAGATATATTAGAGATAGTGTATGGGGAGAGGAAGGCAGACAAGCCGATCCCAAGCCTGTGATAATTTGGGTAAGGTCCTTGTCCGCGAACCAGTAAGCAATATCTACGAATTGGTTCATATTCGATAAAGCCATTTTATATTATGCTTGGGGATAGGATGGCTCTATTAGCCCGATCCCATGATATCTTATCGAATGCTGCATTCATTACCTTTATGCATAGTAGGATCATAAATAGGAAGAATCACATGCTTCTTTGGGTTGGAATAGGATGACTTCATGAGCCGATCCCATGAGAACTTGGTGGGTGCAAAGAAATAAATTAAAACATACATGTGGATCTCTATATGGTTTTTAGAGATAGCGCTAGCATAGCTAATCTCTCTAAGAACAAAGTTAGCTAGTAAATTCTTATTACCTCATTTTTCGTTTGGTCTCTGCGTGAATAGAGGTAGCGCCTCTTTATAAGAACGGAGTAATTTTCAAAGTGGTTAAATACCTCTACTTTTAATATTGAACTTTGTTAAGGAAAAGTATAACGTAGATAAATTTATTAAAACCGATCTGCTTGATCTGCTTGATCTCTGTCTCGGTGATATACTAGCATGGGATTGATTCCCATTATGTGGATTTCATTTTAATTATTTTTATCTCTGCAAAAAGAGAATGCGACCTCTCTACAGAGATGGATCGCATCAAATGCGTTAACTCCAGTGATCTCAATTTATATCTTGCTGCCAACGGTTGGGGTTAATCACTAGTTAATATCTGTTTGATATATATTACCATAGATATATTAAATGTTTTATATCCCTGTTTAGTTATACTGCGGTAGAGAAATAAGTGGATCCCCGAGATCTCTTTTATATTGCTGCCAACAAAGGCGTTGGATCTCTTGTATATTATGCTACCAATAGAGGCGTTGATCCCTGGATTTATTTTATATTTTATGCTACTAAAGAATGCGTAATGATTCCTTAATATATATAATCATTACAAAAGAGCAGTATGTATATATATATATATTGTAATTTTCTTGCTTGACTAAGTGAAGCCTTGGGGAAGGACGAGGAATCCAATCTCTGTGCATTGATGCCAACGTTGATATGAGCTCATTCTCTTTCTATGGTGTGTGGGGTGATCTTTCTCTAGAGAAATGAACCCCGTAAAACTTGGATGTAACTCTGTTATTGCGTAAACCAGAGGAATAAATCTCTCTGTGAAAATTTAAACCCAGTCCCTATTGCTGTGATAATTGCGTCCAGGATTTTCGATCGACAAGAACAATCTTCTGTAATTAAGTTTCTGTTTCTTGCTTTTAAATGATTGAAGTAAATCAACTCGATCCCAAACTCTGTTGTGTTTCTGCCATTTGTGTTTCTGTTTCATTTATTTAAGCTTAGATCATCGAAGCCAGCATAAATCCTTGGAAACAGGTTATGTAGAACTAATGTTGTTTATACATATATCAGGTCAAATCAATCTCTGTAATCGTTTTGATGTTTAGGGATTGAATGTCTTGAAAATGCTCTCTATGAGAAAGGCATTGAGAAAATGGAAAATTGCAACAACTAAGTTGCAGGATGTAACCCTTTTATGATATATAGTACAAAGTTGACTTTTCTTTGTGGACATAGTCCATGGATTTGGATGAACCCCCGTATATCTGGTCTTTCTCATAGTTGATATTAATTAATGCTCTCATAGTTGATATTAATTAATATGCATGTAATTAATAATGCTTGAACATCTCTTTATTTGATACTAATTGTCATTACGTTCATACGAAGATAGCAGTATGTGTTTTTTGACCCAAGTAAGTTCCATTATAAAATGATGAAGATCCTTTCGAGTATTGGATTACAAAGGAAAACCGGTTTCGTATTAATGTAAGATGGCGAAGATAGAGCTCATAAGAATTAAGGATAATTGTTTCGAATGTATACAATGGTTATAGCTTATCTCATGAAGATTTTTATGAATATAGCTTACAAATTTAATAGTCATTGGGAAAAGTTTTTGAAAAACTCATTAAAATACTAACTCAAACATATGGGTTTGTGACAGTTTTTTTGTTGTAATTATTTAAAGTTGCCCCAGGTCATTGTAGGAAATGGATTCAAAATGAACCATAACACATTTATCTTTCACTATTATACACATTAATTAATTTTCCACTACACAAACATTTGTCCAACAAATTGCAAAGTAAAAACAATTGTTTATTTTAAAATATTTCAGTATACATTAATTACATCGTAAGGTTTTTTTCCCTTTGGTGGAAATTTCAACTAGTTATATGATTGAGGAGAAAGTTGTAACTTTTTAACAAAAACTTTAATTTCAACAATTAAGTAAAATAAATTTCAATGATCAATATTTGCACTTTCAACAAGTGGAGAATTAAGAAAGTGCAATTTTACCATACATAGATTGTAATTTCAACAGTTATTTGGTTGCAGTTTGGATATATGCAAAATTGCAATTTTAGCATCCACAAATTGTAATTTCCTCAATTTCACCAAATAATTGATTGTCATTCCAATAATTGAATATTTGTAGTTTCAAGAAGTTTTGATTCAAATTACAATTTCAAATCAAATAAATTGGAATTTTTAAAATTAGTATTCATAAATGCAACAAAATTTTTTATTCAAATTACAATTTCAAGTCAAATAAATTGATATTTTGAAAATTAGTAAATTCATAAATGCAACAATAAATTTCAGGTTTTGGAAACTACAAATGAGCAATTTTAACTATTAGATGATTGAAGAGAAATTCAAACTCTTTTAAGGAACCGATGAAGAATTGCATTTTCAATAATTATAAAATTATAAAATTTATTTAGTTTTTAAGAAATTGCACTTTCAACTTTAGGAAAATGCAATTGATTCAATTTTTTTAAACAAAAGCTCAATTTCAACAATTAATGTACTATAATTCCAAGAATTGAAAAATGATAGAAATTGCAATTTCTTATGAGAAATTGCATTGAATTGTAATTTCAACAATTAATGGGACCATAAAGTTTCAATTTTGACAATAGAAATTAGCCATTTGAACAAAGTATATGGTTGAGGAGAAATTGATATTTTAACAAAAAGTAATATTTTAACTATTGGTTGATAGCAATTTGGACCATCAAAAATTTCAATTTCAAATATGCACAGACAAAAGTATGCAATACAAATAGGGATGATTGAGATCTACGAATACCAGCGGTATTAATGGCATATAGGACAACTTGTAAAAAGTTGACGGGTCACAGACCTTTCAAATTAACACATGGACAGGAAGATGTCATGCCCATGGAATACATAGTACCAAGCTTGAGAATTGCAGCAATCACAGACATGGATGATGATGAGAAAATGGAAGAAAGGCTACTACACTTAGTTGGGATGGAGGAAGATCGCTTCATTGCAGGTTTTCACCAACAAGTGCAGAAAGACAGAGAAAAAACATGCCATGATAGGAATATCATGTACAAATTATTCCAGTTAGGAGACCTTGTCCTCCTATATGATATTAAGTTCATGAAATTTCCTAGAAAATTTAAAATGCACTGGCTAGGACCATATGTTGTCAAACATGTTACTAATGGTGGCGCAGTTCAGTTCGCTACATTACTGGGAGAAAACCTACCAAGACTTACAAATGGAAGTAGACTAAAGCCTTACAGGTATAGTCCTACTCCTCTAAGAATTAGTTAATCAATAAAGAAAAAATTTTAAGTGTCAAATATAGTTGAAATTGGACACTAAAAATTGAGTAGAGTCTATACACTGTTTTGGTAAAAATCGCAGTTCCATGAAATAGAAGCACATGCTGCGAAGTACATGTCGCGAGCTGAGATGTGAAGTACAAGTAGGAAGCCTAGATGCAAAGTTAAGAATGAAAAGAAGGAAACACACAGTTAACTTCACGGATTTTGTCTAAGCCGAGAGCGCAGTCCAAGGAAAACTAACCGTTACAACTTTTTGGGTCAAAAAAATAGTCGTTATACAGTGTTTTTGGATTCGGCTAGTTTCTGAATTTAAGGCATATTTATCCATTCAGGCACATTCAATGAAGGAAAGGACCAAGATCTCAACAAGATTTGACCAACGGACATGGAATTTAATGCCTAGTTAGCCATTTTTGGGCACGCCTCAGGTCAGCTGCACCTATAAATAGAACTAAGTGCATACTTATCAGCTTTACCGTGATTTTTTTTATTTTTACTGCCTATAAATTCTAAGTTTTTACCAACAAGAACATGCAGAGTGATTTGCAAGTGAATGTCTAAGCAGTTGAATCTAGACGAGATTTTGAGAGACTTTAATTAGTCCGGGCTCAAGGGATTCATGAAAACGCCCTCGAAGAAAGTTGTTCCAGAAAGGGGTGCCTCGTCAAGAAGATCACCAGTCCACACAGCAAAAATGAAGCGAAAGGATAAGCAGCCGTCCACAAAACCAGAGAAGCTGAAGGCAGGGGGTGTGCTGAAGCAACCTCCACAGGAACAACCTTGCAACATGACAATCACCCTCATGCCTAAGTACATTCCTCTGTGAAGAGCTAATGCACCACCTATTCAGCTCCTAAAGAATGCCCAATACAAGATTCCACTGTCGCCAATCTCAAGACATGTCCTCATCCATGAGAATATGCTAGGAAAGATCCCATATTGTATGTTTTCAGATCATGATTTTCTAGAGGGGAAGGACCCTCAGGTGCCAAAGTATCCCCATTTTCAACCCGACCAATACGTGTGCCAATGGGTTGATGAGCGCACGAAGCAACCATCTCTTCACACGCGGGAATGGATTACGTCACCAGTGCCATCCAGGTTGCTGAACCTTTTGTGCATCCTTCACTTTGATTGAAGTGTTGAGCTCACTGTAGTGGTGTGCACTTTACTATCGTGCACGCACCAGGTATATATGTGGCTAGATCGCAAGGTTGACATAAATATCGACCTCATCTATCGGATCACACATCTTAGCAAGAGAGGTGTTGATCCTATAGTGGAGTTTGTGGGAAAAACCAAGGACAAATATCTCGCGAAGCGAATGAAAGAAGAGTTCAACTTGCAAAAGGGAAGCCATGGGTAGGGTATTTTTTAAGGATTTTAATATTATACTCGAGTATAGTATCATAGGCGATTATTTTGGATTGAAAAAAACATGTATATAGATAGGTAGGCAAACATTAAATATGAAACATGCAATTTACTGCTGAAATGTGTTAATTTTGACGAATATTATGACAAAAAAAACATATTTTATGTAAATATAGGCGATATTAGAGACTAAAAATGACCAAATAGCGAATTTAGTTTTTGAAAAACTGCCCAAAAAATAGTCAATTGGCGAAATTTTGCCCCTAAAATTTACTCTACCTATGGGTATATCAAAGCTAGAATCAAGGACTAAGCTACGTGCTTCACAGTCCAGTTGTTGGTAGGAAATTTTTTGAGGAAGTGTATACCAATAGAGGTGCCGGCCACTGCAGTATCCTTAGATATGAAGGCTAAGGATGGCACACTGTACAATTGGTCTAGTTATCTGTTGAACGAGTTCTTGGATGATGTTTGCGAGACTCGGGAAAGTGGAAACCATTTCCATTATATTTGGTTGCTAGTGCTGATCGCATTTGTGGGCTAGAGAGATCCACTTTAACATCAGAATATCCCAGTTATTATAGGAGATTGTCGAGGAACTAGGTTTGCAAACATGTGGGAAAACGCAAGGCCAGAGAGATGATGGGTGAATAATGAGCAGATGTCTACCTACTATCAGTAGTTGTGTGATGTGATTCAACGCACTCTACGCATTGCAAAGGAGATGACAACTGTGCATATTCACAGGCTCATATTCAAAGCCGACCTTCACTTTATATACATTCAACCAAGGGCTGAGACGTAGAACCCATAATGGTTCAAAGGGTTGCACCAGCTAGATGCAGCCAAGATTGAATTCATTATGGAAGACTGGCCGTCAGAGTGGAAGGTTGATTTACTAGTAATGATCAACACAACGTTAGAGGAAAGCGAAGTTGGAGATGCACAGAACGGGGAAGAAACGAGCAACGCACAAGCTAATGAAACATACCGAGAATTATTTCAATAAGAAACTGCTGAGGGGCAGTCAGGAGAGAAGAGGAAGGACCTTGATAGCAGAGTGCTGGAAAAAGGGCAAAGAAAGAAGTAGAAGGCAGTTAGAACTTCGACCGAAGCGCAGTTACATGCAGATGACTATGAAATCATTGCAGTGCGAGTCAATGAGCACCTGGAAGAGGCGCTCACTCTGAAGGAAATTAAAAGCGAAGAAGTCCAAGTGAACCTCATCCAAAGCCTCATTGAGATGAAAAAAATGGCTGCGAAGATAGAACAAGTTCAGCAAGACTGGGTGCGAGAATCCGACTCTGAAGGCAATTCAGGCGAGTTAATCCAAAGGAAGAGAAAGATGCCTTCCTTGATGATGAGACCTCCCTTAGGCAGGATTGATCCAATGAATGTTATCTTCCCAAATGATGAATTGGTTGAAGGTGCGAAGTGGTTGGCG
Source organism: Larix kaempferi (assembly GCA_027924585.1). Lineage (NCBI taxonomy): Eukaryota > Viridiplantae > Streptophyta > Pinopsida > Pinales > Pinaceae > Larix > Larix kaempferi. The sequence continues at coordinate 833,228 of BSBM01000689.1, read as the reverse complement.
CACTTGGATATTAATGTCGGCATGTTGCCCATTGAAGAATTACATAATCTGCACTTACAGGTTGTGGAATAAATTCAGCATAGAGACATTATTTCTTATAACCAACACCTACAATTAGAGGAAATCTATAAAGGAGATGAAAGGTGAATCCATGGAAAAGAGCAGAGAGATAATCAATGTTCAAGAGAAACATCACAGTGGAAAATATTAAGGAAGAGATGGTGGATACGGCAATTTCCTATAAATAGAAGATTGCTACTCTAGAATCTCAACAGCAAGTTGGAACTCCCCATGATGACAATGAAGCCAAGAGTTGAGGATGTCAACATAAAACATCTCAGCAAAAATGGCGAGATGTCAGGAATTGCTCGACGAAGCCACTGGAGTATGGGCTACACTACAGGAAGATCCTGAGTTATAGAAGATACAAGATGAGTTGCAACAGCGACAACAAGTTCTTGACTTTGTGAACACAGCTATGAAGACTTTTCCACCAAGGCAGAAAATCTAGAAGTTCGCAGAGACCATGGAGTTGCAGAAGGAGTTGAAAGTGTTGAGAGAAAAAGAGGCCGACACTTAAAACATTTTCTGCTTCTGCATCATGTAGTTTAACTTGGAGAGAAGTATTCTGCATCTGCAGATGTTCCAACTTGTCTTCAAATATCTTCCTTAGATCTTGAACATAAACTTCATGCTCTTCCTTAGTTGTTGCCAATTGATCTTGGAGCTTCTTCATTTCTTCCTTTTTCAAGTCAATCTCCTTATTCAAGGTCTTGACTGAATCAAAATTTGAACCTGCAAATGCACCCAAAGCTGCAGCTGCATCCACTGCTTATGACTGGACATCATCAGACTGCTTTGCCCATATTATTGAATCAGGAATGGGTGCCTCCAATCCTCCATGATCCCTGCTTCTCTTCTTTCCTTTCTTCATGACTTCCTTGGTTTCCTTACTGTAAAAATAATCCCCCAGGAGAACAACTATATCATCTTAAAAGTAGCCACCATATCGGTAAATGATGCGCAGTCATATCTATTGTTGTAATCAAAGGGGGTGTGTGGGTGACAGTAGAATTAGGAATGGACGTAGAAATATGGGATAAGACTTGGGAAGAGGGGAGAACGTCACTAGTTGATGGTACAGTGGTTGGTGAAGGAATGGAAGTAAGAACTTCATGTGGTGAATCTTGAGTGTTAGCAACTAATGGTGAAGAAGGGGGAAAGGGATTTGGGGCATCAGTAACTGGTGGAAATGAAAGAGATGGAGGTAATTGCAGGGGGATAGTCGAAGACTGGATCTCTGCAATGGTTGATGGGAAAATAGGGAGTGGAATTGTCAAAGTTGGAGGCATAGAAGTGATAAAATTAGATGCATCAAACAACTGAGACATGGTTGTTGGTGGTGTCACCTCAGAAGTTATAACAAGAGAAAATTCTACTGAGGAAAGTGATGTGGCTGAAGTTATTGCATCAAGAACAACAAAAACCTGAGACATATTCTCACATGAAGTGGGTTCATCCATAGCTATGGTGTTCAACAAATCTGAGAATGCCTGTGAACCTTCAGTGTTTTCTTCCAATATAGGTACATAAGAGATTACTTCATCCTCCCCATCACTATCAATATTGAGAGTGGGGATCTGAGAGGGAGCAGTTATGAGCTTCTATATTTTTGCTGGATTACTGATCACAATCACCTATACATCACTTACTGAGTTGGATGGATTGACCTCTTTGGTGTGCAACACTGAGGTCATTTGTGTTATTTCTTTCTTCACTTGCTGGGAAGTTTGCATTAATACTTTATATTGTTCAGAAGTCTTCAACTTTGGAGACTCCTCCATAAGTCCTTTGCCTTTATCACCATCAGAATAAGTCAGCATCATCGGAGCATTAAATTTTTGATCCTCCTTCTCTTCTCTTTCCTTTCTTACCTGCTCAATCAAATTGAGTTCCAATTTCCTATAACTAAAAACCTTATCTCTGAGCTCTTGCTGGTATAGAAAAATCTGGTTCTGTTCACCCCTGCTTGTAGCCCTTGCCAGGACTTCAGAAAAAGTATTGACTCCCTGGTAGATGGATTCATCGGGGAAATCTTCGTGTACATAGCTCATCCTCATATGATTGAGCCTGAAATGAGCATCTAGGAATCCTTTAGGATCATGTCTTCTTTTAGCAGCACATCCTAGTTTCAGAGAAGCAATTTTTTTACCCAATACTTGAGCCCAGATGGAAGTAGGGATAACCAAAAGTCCAAGGTTTAAGGGGAATATGGGCCATATTTTCCTCTTGGGACCTAAATTTTTTGGATAAACCCCTTCTATTACAGTCTGATATGATACTTCTTCAATCAACAACTTATCTGGAACAATTCTGGGCAGCAAATGAACAACATTGCTTCCCCATATCTTGATATAGGAGAAAGATTCCCCTACATAACAATCCCCAATTGTGGCAATGAAAAGCTTGGCATCAGCTGAGAATGCTGGTGCATCTTCCTTAAATATATTGAGATAAATAGGACCAAGGAAATGATCACAAATGTCATATAATAGAGGTACATAGTTATGCTCCCACAGTGCAGAATGATATGTGTGAACATGAGGAGCAGTGAGAGTCCAATTCCATCCCATATTGGGGTATTGAAACTCAACGCAGAAAACATCCATCACATAGGCTTAAAGAAAGAAAAGGGGCTTCTATGTAGAAGGGGATTTCTGATACTTTTCAATTGTTGTTTTAAGCTCGATAGATAGAATAGAAGCCCAAGGAAAAGATTCACCTATCGTTAAGACATGATGAGCCACAGGAGCCCATTCTGCTTAAAAAAATAGCAATTAGGAAGGCCATACAGCCAGGAAAGCATAGATGCCAATAACAAGTAGGGTTCTTTGAACCATGAAACTGGGTATAAGTTGTCATCCCTAGGCATAAAGATGGCTGGTTTGTGCATCCAGGATTTGAGCATTAAAATTCAAATTGAACCTGGTGTTAGTGGAATCCAGGAATGCAGTATTAAGGATCTGCACACGTGGTCTAACGGAAAATGCCCTGATAAATACCTCAGGACAGAACGTGGTTAATTGTGAACCTGCACTATCATTGAACGAGAGGTCTTTGGGGTTGGCATGCTCTACTATCCACTTAACGACGTCAGTATAAGGCAAGATGGCAGGTCTGGCAGCAATTGCGTGGAGCTGAGAATCCCTAATTTTCTAGTAGGCTTGGCGGTCATTCTCAATGTCTGATAGGCCATCAATATATTTTAGACCAATATACTTGGTAGTTTTCAGTGATCTTCCCACTGGTGTCTGAGAAGATGACAAAATTTGGGACCTTGCTCAACTGGTCTTTCTGGGTAGTCTTAGAACTTGTGTTGCGCGACGTGTTTGCAAAATGGAGAAATTCTGATGAATCAATAAACAACAATAAAAAAACGATCCCAAAATAATCAAAACTATAAATAACTGAATAAAGAAAAATATAAAACCAGCATGCTTCAGCTGAAAATGGCGGGCAAGGCACCTCTGGTAAAAAATTCACAGTAAAATTCAAGGAGCAAGGTAATTTTCCAAATTAAAAAATGATAGACAAAAAAAAAGAAAAATGACCTAATTAATAATTTGAATGGGTAAAATTTGAGCCGTCAGATCAAAACCAATCTACAACTGAGATCAATTTCTGAGGTTTGTGGAAGATAAATTGCGGGAGCCAATTTTGCAGATATGTACATCCTTCCCGCAATCCGCAATCCACAAGTGCGGGATGAAAACTGCGTTTATTAAATCAAAATATATTTCCACAATCCGCAATCCATAAATTGCGGGTTGCGGGTTGCGGGGATGCAAAGTTCAAAAATTTATTCAACAACTTCCCGCAATCCGCAATTATGGGTTGCGGGTTGCGTAAACACACAACACATTTTATTATTCAAACCACTTTCCGCAATCTGCAATCCACAATTGCGTGTTGCGGGTTGCGGAATAAAAAGTTCAGCAAACATATTTACACGGTCTTCCTGCAATCCGCAACTTGCGGGTTGTGGGATGGTAAAATCTCAAAAAGGAAAAACAAGTTCCCGCAATCCGCAATTGCGGGATTGCGGGATGAAAAATGACTTTCTCAGAGAAATCAAAGCTTCCCTTAACTATAGAAAAACAGTAAAAAAACTAGTTATTTTCAAAGGAAAAAATCTCATTAAATCAAAACAATGCAAAGGCATAAAATCATAATAAACATGGTGAAAAACCTCATAATGATAAAGGAATATAAACCATTACCTTAGCAGTAAAAACTTTGGGGCTCCTGTGTTCCATTAGAACATGGAATCTGTTGTACCTACAACAAATGACGATTGGCTGGGACCAACTAGTTATCTTTGTGAATAAAACCTCATTTTAAAGAAAACATGTTAGTCTACTGATATTCCAACCTAAAATCTAGAAGATGTTTATAAAGAAATACAAGCAACAAGCAGATTTAAGCATATCATTTATATATTCCCATCCCATAATCATTAAAAATGATGCAAATTTGATAAGGAGGTGTAAGAAATAACAAGAATTCGTTACCATTATGCAATCATGGGAAGCCAGCTTGAGTTGAACTTGAAGGCAAACTTAAAACCGCTCTGGATATCCAAATTATAGACCACCTTGATTTATTAATTTCTTTATTTATATACAGATAGTTTTTTGGCAATATATATACATTTTCTTATCCCCTCTATTTTTTTTATATATTTATCTTTTTCTTTTGAAACAAAATAGAAAACTATACATAAGACCTTGTTGATATAAGACCACTTCCCTGACTTGGTAATCAGATGTTAGCAATGCCATTCACAAACCTGATCTGGAAACTAAACAAGCTAGCTCAGTAAGGAGATTCCTTGTCTTCCAGTTATGATACTGAAAGCAACTATCATGGCTTGGTGACCACATAATGATAATTTCTGTCCAAACTCAAACCCATGATCATGGCAGGGATGGCTTGTGATAAGACCCCCCTGTCCTTATATACAACAAGTGTCTTATAAAAGAAAACAAAGATTTGTTAGGATGTAAATTACAAGACACTACTATGGCTTGGTCACCATATAATAGTAGTGTTACTCACCTATGCTTTGCAGATCATGAATGGACTGACCTGTAATAGGATCTTCCACTTTTCAACAGAAACTGAAAGTTATCTCCCAAGTTTGGTGGCTTGATGTGGAGATGTCATTCCACTAAACACCTATGAACCTAATGGGATGGCTTATTATAAGACCCCCCATCTTGTAATGTACAATTATTATGAAAATTATTATCAAAGTGACTCTAATAGGATCCAGAGCAGATGAAGTTGACCAGGTTATTAAAATATGCTACTTCACTAATGAAACATAAGATCAGAAACACCAATCACTCCCCTTACCTCAATTAAACAAATAAAACATATGTAAAGATGGATCAAGGTGGAAAAGTATCAATCAAGGCTCTGCAATTATTGATTGTAAATTCTGTACAAAACAAGTTCTATCTTAGGTTGAGGAAAGATGAAACTAACCATGCATTCTAAAAACTTTCAGGCTGTATCAATCTTGAGACAAACTGATCAATCAACCATTGCAAAATGTGTGTGGGAATCATCCAAACACAAAATAACATAAAAGGGAAAAGCAATCAAATCAAAGGAAAAGAAAACACACAAAACTTATGTACAAAATGCATCAAATTGTTCAGAAAAATACTTATTGAGCATAGAAACATTCACTGGATAAGTGTCAATAACTCCCTCCAATGTTTGCAACCGAACAGTACTAGGACCAATCTTTTCTGTAACAATGAAAGGTCCTAGCCAAAGGTGTTGAAATTTGGTGTATTCATTTTTTTCCTTATGTTTTTTATCCCATCTCAATACCAAATATCCTACTGAAAACTCTCTGTCAGAGGAGGATTTCTCATCAAACCATCTTTTAACCATCTATTGATGGTGATACAGTTTATTTTTATCCTTTTCCTTGTCTTCCTCTAACTTAAGCAGGGTATCAATTCTCTGCTGACGAGGTGAGGAATTATCTTCTTAAATGGATTCGGCTAGTTTTAATGAGGGAATGGTAAGGTTAGATAGTAGGATGGATTCCTTGCCATACACTAGATAGTAAGAAGAGTTTCCAGTAGCCTCCTTTGGGGTAACTCGGTCTTCCCAAAGAGCATTGTAAAGATGGGTGTGCCAATCTTTGTGATGGGAGGCTATTGTCTTCTTCAAATTATTTATCAAGTTCTTGTTAGAAGATTCAGCAAGCCCATTACCCTATGGATAATAATTGGTAGAAAATTTTACTTTGATCCCTTTTCCAAGGGCATACTGTGTAAGATCAATGGAGGAAAAGTAGGATGCATTTTCAAAGACAAGGTATTCAGGAGCACCAAACCTTGTGACTATTTGGTTGCCAAGGAAATATATCACTTGGTTTGTGTTATGTTTCCTGAGAGGGACTGCCTCTACCCATCTGGTAAAGTAGTCCATTGCTATCAAGATGTACTTATGCCGCAGAGAGGAAACTGGATTAATTGGTCCAACAAAATTTAGTCCCCATTGCTGAAATGGAAACTAAACTGTTACCAGCTGCAAAGGAAAAGCAGGTTTTTTGAATTTCCCCGCACACTTCTGACAAGGTTCAGATCTTCTGACATGAGCATAGGCATCTTTGAATAGAGTAGGCCAATAATATCTTGCTCTAAGAATCTTGTGGGTTGTGGTTTCACTTGAAAAATTCCCTCCCGCAAGTCCTGCATGAAATTGTAAAAGAATGTCATTAGTTTCATTTTTCTCCAAACATCTAAGGAAAACTCCATCGTAATTTTTCCTAAGCAAAACTCCATCGTAATTTTTCCTAAGCAAAACTCCATCAATAAATTGATATGGAGCAGACTTTAATCTTAGAGTCTGGTTTCTTTGAAGTCAAGGGTTTTAGGATCAAATCCATGGTTTAGAAAAAACTTATTATGATCGTACCAATCATATGTTGGAGTTTCTATGGCATTAACAAAACCTATAGGAACATTTTCCTCTTGCTCCCATTCAGTCTGTTGCTGTACAAGATTGTTTGACTGAGCGGTGAGAAGGCACAAACCTTGTCCTTTTACAATCTTCACTGGTCTGATTTCTAGGTCATATTCCTACAAAGCTGTCATCCAATGGGCTCTTTTCTCACCTAATTATTTCTGAACCAGAACATTTCTAATGGATGTATAAGGCACGATAACCTTAGTTTGAGATTTCAATAAATACGGTCTGTAGTGTTTTACTAATTTGTATACCACATAAGCTTGCTTGTCAATTTGAGAGTAGTTAAGTTCTGCTCCCTTAAACATTGAGCTCATGAATGAAATCGGAATGTCAGCATCATTATCATGTTTATGCATCAGGACAGCTGCGTAAGCAAAGTCCGTAACAAAGGTGTACAAAATAAAATCTTTGTCGAAATATGGAGACATCAAAGCAGGGGCTTCTATGATGGCTCTCCGAATTTCAACAAAGGCATCCCTTTGTTCCTCAAACCACTTAAATTCTGCATCTTGTTTAACTAACAGTTGGAATGGATTAACAATTTGTGCAAAATTTGGAATGAACCTATGTACAAAATTAATCTTACCAAGGAATGATTGCATGGATTTGTGTGAACCAGGCAAACCGATCTTCGAAATAGCTTCAGTGCGTTTCAGATCGATAATCAAACCTTCCTTTGAAACAATGAAACCCAGGAGCTTACCTTCTGTTACCGCAAATATGGACTTCTTAGGGTTCAGGGAAAACCCGTACTTCCTGCAGCGTTCAAACACCTGTTTCAGAGCAGACAAATGTTCATGTCATTTTTTCGAATAAATAGTAATATCATCTAAGTATACTATGATAGAATTGTGCATCAAACCTCTGAAAGCTATATCCATAGCTCTATGGAATGTAGCTCCTACATTTATCATCCCAAAAGGCATTCTCTTGTAGGCGAAGGTACCCTAAGGGGTTCTAAAAGATGTTTTTAGTTGGTCTTCAGGGGCAGCCATGACTTGGTTATACCTTGAGAAACCATCAAGGAGAGAGAACATCTCAGATCCTGCTACCTTTTGTAGAATCTGCTCCATAGGAGGAACTGGGTAATTATCCTTTTCGGAATCTCTGTTCAAATTTATGAAATCAACACAAAGTCTGATTTCCCCATTCTTCTTTGGAACAGGTACCAAGTTGGAAATCCATTGTGTATGTCTAACAGGGAATATGATTCGAGCAGTCAATAACTTCTCAATCTTTCTTTACAGAGGATTCCAGACTGGGATGCATCTTCCTTAACTTCTATTGGTAAGGTTTTACTTCTGGTTTCATCGGTATGTTATGGTGCATGATGCTAGTGTCAAAAGTCTTTAGTTCATCGTAGGTCCATGCAAAAACATCTTTGAACTCTTTACACAATTTGATAAAATCTCTTCTTTCTTCAATAGAGAAGTCAACCCCAACATTGATGAAACAAGGATTATGTTCAGTACCTAGGTTGACTGGCTCATAGTTGAGAGATGAACTCTGGGTCTTACAGTTGGTATTTTGTTTGAACTTATCTTGCAAGTCATAAAATTTATCTAGGATGATGACTGATTTTGGGATAATGTTGGAAGGATCAGACAGAGATTTCTCATGCTCATCCTCCTCTATTGCCATGTCTTGAAAGGTATCCTGGGCTATGAGAAAATCTAGTATTTGTTGGTCGTCATCAAACACTTTCTAGTTTGTTACATTATCAGGGATGGAAGGCTTGTACATAAGTTCTATTGAAAAAGTTTAAGGTTACAAGCCTTCTGGTAGAATCAGCCTAGATGTTGTATTTTCCAATAGGTTAGCATCAAAGTTCTGTGACATGGGGACTAACTTGATGTTGAATGTAGAGAAAGAGTTAGTGAGATCTCTTACCATTTTTTGATAATTAGTTAAAGGTGGAGACAAACGAAAGGTTAAGGTACCCATAGGCTTACAATCATAGTCCTATTTATGGCCCACTAAGGTGGTTATAAAACGGTCCAAATGACCCATTCTAACTAGCTAAATCAATCTTACACTTTCGTCGGCTCCGTGTTCTCTGCGAATGGTCGTTTCTTCCACGGATGGTCCTTTTTGTCGTTGTTGGCTTCCACACTTCATGCAGTCTAACCCTGTGCCAACAAGGGCTCATGTTGTTATGTCTAGAGTTTTTTCATTTCACTTGAAATCACAAAGGGTCAGTTAGCGCTTAAAGCCCTTGATTTCCTCATTGACCATGTAGGAAAATCCAAACCTACTCCCAATGCATAAAACCTACACTTGAAACTTGTATCCCACTTGAAGACATGTATATAACCTCTAGAAAGCACTAATGTGTTGGTATTAGGGCCCCATTCAAGGATCTGGAGACCGAGAAGATCCAATAATATCCTGAAGCACATGTTTTATTTCCTTGACCTTGCTTATGGCCTTATGACCCATCCTCAGTGTGAAACATATCCTAATTCCATTAGTATTTGAAATTGATTCTAAATAACCTCTAGAGAGGGTTTACATTATGATTTCCAACTATTGTTCATGGAAATTAAGCTTGGGAAGAAATATTTACTTCATAAGATCCAAGTGTTCTCCTCCCATAACCATGACTCTAAAGCTCTAAAATAACTTCATTTGGTGATTAATCCTTGTGTTCCCCCCTTGACCATGTTTAGACCTTGAATACCATTTATAGTGCAAGAATATCCCCCTTCACTCCTCCTAGTGCCTAACCCTCCTCTCCTCACACCCACTGCATCTAGGATAAACCATTTCCCATCTTTAACCTCTTAATTATCAACCCTCTTTACCAACATCTGATTCTATCCACCCCCACACCTCCCACTCCCATTGCTTCCTCTTACTCAATTTCTCTCTTCCCCCAATAGCATGTGGCATCTACTAACCCCCCCACTCTACAATAACTCTCCACTATCAAAACCTCTCTAACCATTCATGCCGCTATGGACTTGAAACCACTCCACCCATACCCCTCCTTTCTCCCCCCTTTGACTTTTACTACCTCTCTACCTCTATATGACCTATTCTCTCATCACCTATCTATCCCCTACACTTCCAAGACCATCCACTTTGAAACCACTTTGTTCCAATGCCTCCTCACCTCCCCATTTTTCTCTAAATACATATCCACCCATGTTACTCTACTCCTACTCCTATCGCATGTTACCCTACCCCACCCCTCTTGGTCGATACTCCTCGCTAATAATCATGGATCTATATGCATTGTTGATGGTTAAATAAATAATGTTCATGGTTCCACCACTAAATGTTCATAATGCCACCAATTTTACTCAAATTTACACAAATTATTATTCATAGTTCTACAAATTTTAATTTTCTTAAAGGTTTAACAAAAAAATGTTCATGGTTCCTTAATTACTCATGGTTTTATAACCAGTGCTCATGGTTCCACCATAAAATGTTCATGGTTCCACTTTTTGTTCATGATGGCATCTTTTTTTCATATGCATTCATGGTTCCATCAAACATTATTCATGGTTTCATAACTAGTGTTCATGGTTCCACTAAGAACGCTCATGCTTCCATGAGCATCATTCATGGTTCCATTAGTAATGCTCATGGTTCCATAAGAAATGTTGATGGGTCCACAAGCATTACTTATGGTTCTAACAACAATGTGCATGGTTCCATAATCATTATGCATAGTACCACCAACATGCATCCTCATGGTAAGTAGTGCTCATAGTTCCACCAACAATGCTCATAGTTCCATAACATTACTCTTTGTTCCATTGGAAATGATCATGGTTCTGTAAATAGTGCTTAGGGTTCCTCTAAAAACACTCATGGTTCCATTAACTTTCTTCACGATTCCACCACCAAATAAGTTCATTGAGTTGACCTAATATCATTCATTATTCTCCAAAAAGAATCATGCTATTTATTATATTAATGCCTCAAAACCCATCCATTTTGCATGAAAGATATTAATGGAACCCATATCAAACTCCTAAGGAAAAGAACCCCTAATGGGGGATCATGTCATTGTGTCTAAGGTTTGTTCATGGAGCTTGAACTTAAGATGGTTCAATTAGTGCTTAATTCCCTTGTTTACACTCATGATCATGTAGTAGATTCCATACATATTTTCATAGCACAAAACCTATCCATGACACATGTATCCCACTCAAAGATCTATGTGGAAACCCTACAAAGGATTGGTGTGACGGTACGAGGACTGATTCAAATATTTTGAATCCAAGAAGATATTCATGAGGTGCTTTTTTTCCTTATTTGACCATGTTCAAGGCCCTATGTCCAATCCTCGGTGTGCAAAGGCTCTTAATGGAGTCCATACCCAACCTTGATGCCAAAGACCCCTGAGAGAGGGTTCATGTTGTGGTTTCTAAATATTGTTCATGGTGATTAAGCCCAAGAAGTGTTGTTTAGGGCACAAGGCCCATTATTATCCTCTTATGACACTGGATAAATTTCTAGCAACATTCCTAGTGCACTACTAACCTATTTATGGAATGCATAATACCACTGGAATAAAGTTTTAGCCAACAACGGTCATATGTGGATATTTGAAGGATTGTGCATGGAAACTGAGCCTAACAATTTATGTTTAGTGATTGAGGTTCTCGCTTCCATCCCCTAAAAAAATTTCAAGGGCTTGAGGATGTCATTTCCCTACCATGACTATGGTTAAGGCCCTAATACCCATCCACGATGCATGAAATATTTTAATGGCACCCATATCCAACTCCTAGGGAAAAGACCCCCCTATTGAGGGGTCGTGTTCTTGTCTCTATAGTTTGTTTATGTTACTTGAACTCAAGAAGGTCTGATTTAGGATTGAAGTCATTTTTAACCCATTAACCATGTGGCATATTCCAAACCTATTTTTAGTGAAAGAAACATATGCATGACACTTGTATCCCAGTTGAAGGCCTACATAAAACCCCTACAAAGGGTTGATGTGCTAGTATGAGGACTCATTCAATGCTCTTTAGTCCAAGAATATTCAACAATATCCTTGAGGTGCTTTTTTTCCTTCATTATCCATGTTTAAGGCCCTATAACCCATCCTCAATGTGCAAAAGCTCTTAATTGCACCCGGGGGGTGTCAATTGCTAGGAAATATCATAGCACAACCGTTCATATTGGGACAATAAGGTATGGTATAAAATTTCAAAAATATATTGCAATGTATCAAGGGGGAAAGGGGGCTTTATTATGTAATAGATGCAATATGATATTAGGGTTTTTTATATTGGTTTTCTAGCAGAAGAAACCAAGGGGAGGCTACAATCGACACTATATGGGTGTATCAAAGCGACGATGATGGCAAGTTCGTTGGTCTGATGTGGTGGTGTGATTTGAGTTGGAGTTCACTATCGGTGTAAGTTCGAGTTCGAGCACAGTTTGAGTTCTTCCTCAGGTGTGAGTTTGAGTTCGAGTTCAAGAAATGCTTGATTCATGACCTTATTTGAGGTATGTTCAACCCTCCCCTATGCATTAATTTTTTTTTCATGTTTTTTTGGATACATAGGTTTAAAGAATTTATGTGTTCATTCCAGAGTTTTAAAGAATTTGAAATCGTAGTTTTTCTAGTTTAACTTGCTTAGACCAAATTGTTTGGGGTACCTTATGATCACTCCTTTGGGACTTGAATTTCATGATATTTGTCGTCTTTGGCGACTCATATATTGACCATCTAGTGGCCGAAGCCATCCTAAGAAGAGGTTTATACCTCACTAGAATTCCTAATCCTCCTAGTCTTATCTTATCGAGTGGTCATGCTATTGCAGGGGGGTGATGAGACACTCATCATTGGTTGGTCAACCTTGTATATGGGCATGTACCCTCGGATCCCTGTAACACGAGTGCCACCATATTCTGCCACTATTGCAAAATCCATCACATAATCCTCTACCGCACCTTGATACCAAAATTCCACGACATGTATTAACTTATCCTTGTATCATTTCATCTTTACCAGATTCCCTAGGACATTCAAGGGCCTTTGATTATTTGTAGAGATTATTTTCATATTTGGAATCTATTTCTAGTGCATTAATGAAAATTTATTTTTGTAGGTTCGTCTTGTTAAGTGATCTTTGATCATTAGGTGGGTTGTACCTACAAAATTGTTATGATCACATTCATGTTGGCATGCCATTTATCTTGACAGATGTATCAAATGAAGCAACCTCTTTGGATATTATGCTTCATAGGATATTAGTGTTCGTTAGAAATCTACCATGGGTCTATGAGGTTTTGTTATATTATTTATTTGAAATGATATAATGTTTCGGTTGGAATTATTGGTATTCAATATCTCTGTGTTTGTATATCTCTACAATTTAGTCATCTTGACAATACTCTTAGGTTGCATTCTAGAGAAAGGAAACATTTCTATTAGGATTTTGACCTCATTTCTTTGACCTAACATATATAATGATCATATTACACTATAAATTTCCATGAAGCTATTTTTTTGAAAAGTGGAGGTACATGGTGAAGCTTGCAAGGCCATATTAGAAGATGAAAAAACTAGCTAGTTTGTGGCTCTACCTTTGCGATTGTTTTTTTACCTAATTTTGTGCTTTATCAATTGGGCCTTTCCTTTTTACATTTTTTTGGTAGAAACAAGGACTAAAGTGTAGCAGTGGAAAAGCTTAATCCCTACTACAATAGTTTTTATATTAGGTTTAAAGGTTGAATATATACATTTATGATGAATTAAACTTGAAGTTATCATAAATATCACATTGAAATAATCTTTAAGTGGAACACTCAACTACATGTCCTTCTACCTTTAGCATTATATACATTAATAATGTATAATCTTGTGTTATAACAACAAATAAGAGAATATGTCTAAGTGAAATCCAACATAGTTTATGCATTTATATTGATGAGAAAGAGTAGGGCATGTATCTGAATTAAAGAAAGATGTAATCAATTTAGTGGATCTATAGCTTGAGGAGTTTTGTAGGGCCTACGTTCGAATTTAACTACCTCTCAAAGAGAAGTAGATAAGAACCTATGTCTTGGGTAATGGGAAAAGGTAGCAAGGGACCCTCTTGAATATCTATAAAAATAGTGGAATCTAACATAGATCTCATATTAAGTGGAACACCTGAAAATGCAGTTTACAATCACGAACTCTAATGCCATAACTAAATATTGTGATATGCCTACCATAAAATTAGATGAAATTTATATTAGCGTGGCCTCTTGTTGATGCTTTTATCAAAATTGTTCTCCAAAGGTGATTATGATTCTTTCTTGGAAAATTATGATGGAACACATTAGCCAAAAACAAATAAAATTATAGTATAGGTGTGATCATGTGCAAGTACAAAATTAGTAGCATCTAAATGCGTTCCAAAAGGATAAATCACGGGACAAAATCCATTTATGGAAATTATGACTGAAAATACCACACTTATGAAAAGAAGTGTAAGACCTTGATTTTGGTCCTTTGGAATCATGCAAATTTAAGTATATAGAATGTGTGTAAACATATTTATTGAGGGATTGCAGTGAAGAAGTGATAGACCGTTTTGGTGTTATGGATGGTTGAAATGAAGAGGCCCATAGTTTGTAGGAGGTTGGAGGTTGGTGAGATACTTGGAATAACCTATACTGTGATGGTTGATTATTGAGTGTTGTGGATAGTGTTGAGAAAAATATATAAGATAAGATAATTTTATTAATGTCCAACAAATGACCATAAATAGGTCAATGTGACTTCTAAGTACAATAGTGTGAGATACAAAGTGGGAGAGATGAGCACTAGAGAAAATTTCCTTCTCCATTATTGCCTCATATACTAACTTGAAGGTGGTGTCTATAAAGGACAACTATGGTTGGGTTTTGAATAGTTATGCCACATATAATTGATGTGGAAAAATTTAAATAAGATAAGTGTCCTTATTATATGACCTATTTTTTTTAGTATGATATGCTTGTCTTCTTTCCGATTCATATGTGTGCTTCTGTTGTTATTGAGATTAGTTAATTCCATGTGTTTATTACAGATAGAGATGGCGCTCCCCAAGGTGACACACTAGTTCATATATACACATTCTTTAATAACTCTTCTAGTTGCATCTGCAATTCCCTCAATTGTGGGGTACTCATTCTATAAGGAGTGTTTGATGTTGGCACAGCTCTAGGCACCAAATCAATTGTAAAGTCAATGCCCCACTTTGGTGGTAACTCGGGTACATCTTGGAACACGTCCTCGAATCCATTCAATATTGGGTGTTCATTTAGACTTGGTTCATTTTCAGTTGTCATTTCCTCCTCATGTATAGAATACAACTAACACCCCTTTCTAAAACATTTCTTCATCTGCATAGATGAAATTTTTCTTATGGAAATTGGTCTTGGAATGCCATATATCTGAACTATATTCTTGTTCTCATCTAGGAAAGTAATGGTTTTGTTATGACAGTCCAAAACTATGAAATGCTTTTCCATCCAATCCATTCCAATCAACACATCATAAGAACCAAGAGGAAGGATATCCAAATCATCTTTGGTATGACACCCATTCATTTCCAAACAAAAATATTTTACCATGGAAGTAATTTTCCTTTTCATTCTGGTATCCAATTGTACCATTCTATGCTTTGGAAGCTTACTACTTACTAAATTGCATCTTTCAACCATATTAGTATTTACATAACTTTAAGAATCTCCAGAATTAATTAAAATTGAAATTAGCAAATCATTTATTTTACCTTCAATTTCAATCATTGATGTCTAGTGGTCCACCTGGTGATTATCTTGTTGGAATCGATTTAATACTGAGATGGGGGTGACTTAGTATTAGCGTAGTTATCAACGGTTCTTACTTTCTTTGACAGATTAGTCTTAACTTAATCTTGATGTTTAGTTATGCATCCAATATAAAAAAAATCATTCATCCATATATGCACCAAGAAAAAGAAAACATAACACGTGAATTTTGATGTGGAAACCCAATCGGGAGAAAACCATAGAGTGTTATTTTGTAATGAAAAGAATACATTCAAGAAAGCGCTAAAATCCTATATTTACCATCACCAACTAGAAGGAGGCACCGACCCCCTGGTTTTACATGAACCGACCTGACGAAAGCTCCAACTCCCTATGTTCTACAACACCAATTGGAAGGAGGCTACAACCCCTTGCTCCTTGCCCCATCCTACTACCTAGATATCGAATATACAATTCTAACTTATTGAACTTCCAACTCGCACACACTTTTGATCGTCTAATATTAGTTTTATTATGCACTAACTTCGTATGTAGACGATTTACTGTCACTATGATGCATACATCACTTGACTTCTCATTCATCTCAATTCAACACTTCTTCTGATGTATTACTTCTTATAGTGTGTGCTTGTTGATTCTGCAATCTACACCAAAGTATTCTCTATAGATCTGCTACTACGCAACTACACTCACCAACTGGTACTGTGCTTTCAATTGATAGTTTACTACTCTGAGATAATTCATCAATAATAGATGGAACTGTGCACTAACTTATGTGTCCAATCTATTTAAGTGCCACAGTCTTTTAGACAAGATGCTACATGTCATGCATCAATTGATTCATCCTTTTAGTTTAATGCACTTGTCTTAGATCATCCTCATCATGATGTGCTTAATAAATCATGTTGGTGTTCTATCGTCGCACATCAAATGGACTTCTCAACTTCACACACTTCAATTCAGTCTTCATGCATCAGCTAAACATCCACGCATCTTCTGATATACACCGTTTCTATTTATGCACTAATTCCTTACTTACAACATCTATGACTGTCTGCGTGATGTTCGTAAAATCATCATTCAATCTTCACGTAGTTGCACATACTTATCTGTTTCTTCCTTTCAGTATTTGCGGATCCATCACACATATACAACATCATTCTGCGCAATATCAACTGTATCATTCCTCTGTATGTGCGCACTCGACTCCTCGCTAGATCATGCTATTCTTTCCTCAAGCCCTTGATGCCCTGAATATAAATCTGTATTTTCGAACTGAATACCTAAAATAACACAATTGATATTACTTCAAATCTCCAACTCGCATCTCTATTTATACATATGTTTCAAGGATTGTATATCCATAAGTTGGGTGTGGAATCCCTTCTTCCATACTTCACAGATTGTGCTTTTTCCACATGTCATCTTCTGCGTCGCTGATGTTTCATCTTTTGTGGGTCTTGTGCATCCATGTTCCATGACTTATTGGTATTTACAACGTAGTGGTGTATGCTTACGCACTTGATATACCATTGTTTTGAGGTATGTTTACATAATTGCTCTTGAACTTGATGAGTCTTTGACCCTTTTCGTACCATCCCTCATGGGTGTTTCCCTCATGATGTATAAATTCTTTGCGGAATATACACATAAAATCACTTCTAGTTGGTGATGTTTTGATGTTAGGAACCCATATCAACCCTTCTATTTACTTTGGTAGTATATTGTTGTTGGACGCATATGCTTTGTAAGTCGTCCTGTAGTATTTGTTGATCCATAGTTGTGTTATTGTTATTTGGTGCATATGCTTTGTAAGATGCCCATAGTATTGTTGATCCATAGTTTGCATTGGCCCATGGTTTTGAACCATAGTATTGGCACCTAGACTTAGTATATGAGTGTGTGTTGAGGCCTATGAAGGCACCATGAAGTTAATTGTATTGAGCTTGATCAAAGGAAGTTGCCCCCTCGAAGTGGCCTGCGATCAATATAAAAGTGATTTTGAGTTCTGTTATTTCTGCTATCTCGTGTGTTTTCATTAATTAATTATTGCAGTTTCTTCTCATCTGGTATCAGAGCACTTTATTGGGCTCGTTGGGTGAAATTTTTGCCAAAAAATTTTCTCGCATCTGATGCAGCTTCGGATCTGGGAATTATCCTTATCCGCTTAACTATGGGAAGTACTTGGGCATAAGCCCTAAAACTCATTGTGAAGAGTACCACAGGAACCCCAAAGTAGTTGGCCCATTGAGAGGACATGCCAACGAAAAGGGCAATGACCCCTACCTGATTGACTAGTTCCCACCCATGAGGTAAACCAAGATCTGTCATTTGTGGCAAAGTGGTTATCAGTTTTACTTGAGTCGTGGAGTGAGGGGTACTACCCCAATACACAAGTTGTCAGATAGCATTAGTGGCCGAGTGAAACCCCTGAACTATTAGGAAGTCGCACATACCTGGGGTCCATATCTATTTTCAGTTGAACTGTTGCCACGTCATTTCAGATCCATTCTGAAAGTCGTTCCAGATCCAGCCATTTCAGATCTATTTCAGATCCAGCCATTTTTGATCCAGTCGGTGCCATTTCAGATCCCTCTATTTTCGATCGCTTTCGCGCCATTGCAGATCTATCTATTTCAGATCCCTTCTGCGCCGTTGCAGATCCATACCTAGAAAAAAAAAACTATTTTTTGGCCATATCTCCCTTGTTTTCACTCCATTTTCCCTGAAATTTCACTAACACCCTTGCAATCCCAATCTGCATATTTCATTCATGAGGACCCTATCCCAAGTTCCACTTCCCAAAGCCCGAAATCCCACATCTGTCTATTTTTAGGGTTTGCCATAACTTCTTCGGATTTCACCCAATTTCCTTCAAATGTTTCCACCGAGTTTCTTTCTTAATTCTACTTCTTTGTCCCTCTCTGCCAAATTTTCTCATTCTTTCACCCCGCTTCTAAAATCCCCATTTTTTGCTTCCCTGTCCATCAGAAAGTGTCCAAAACCTAGTCAAATCCCAATTACCCCTCTGATTTTTTCCCAAATCCAAATTTCCCTTTACTAAATAAGCTTTTGTTTGTGTTTTTCTATTCATCCCCCCCCCAAAAAAAAAAACTCCTGGTTATGGTTGTCACCCGCGCAGGAGCAAAAACCATGGAGGAATCACTTGCAGCCATCCAAACCAAACTCCAAGATCTGGATGAAAACTTTCTCAGCCTCCATCTTCAACATTCAGCCATGAACAATAACCAACGGCAAGAATCTTCTGCAGCCATTGTGTTCTCTTCTTCCAGCAATTTTCGTGGTCCGAAGCTTGAATTTCCTCGCTTCAATGGTACTGATCCAACTGGATGGGTCTATCATGTAGAATAGTATTTCAGTTTGCATAATACTTTTGATGTCCAAAATGTTCCACTTGCATCATTTCATTTGGAACAGGAAGCCCTTCAATGGTATTATTGGTACATCAAGGCTCATGACGAGCCAAAATGGACAGATTTTTGCCAACTCCTTTTGCAATGATTTGGTCCTAGTGCTTTTGATGACTTCACCAGAGCACTCACTAAAATTAGTCAAAGTAGCACTGTGAGAGAGTATCAGACCGAATTTGAGAAACTAGCCAATCACACAAAAGGCTTGTCTGATGAATTCTACAGGAGTTGTTTTATCAGTGCTGTTAAGGATGAAATCTGGTCAGAGGTTAAAATGTTCTATCCCAACACAATGATGGAATTCCTAGGGTTAGCTAAGTTGGTAGAAGACAAGATTGCATCCCAAAATCTCTCCAAACCCACTTTTGTTCCCTTCCAAAATATGGGTTCTCAACAACCTCCCATTCCGCCAGCAACTTTCCCAACTCCTATCAAGCATTTGTCTGAAACAGAGATGCAGGCATGCAGAGAAAAAGGGATTTGTTATAATTGTGATGAGAAATTCACTCGGGGACATAGATGTGTTCAACAAAAGCTCTATCTCTTGAATATGGATTCTCCGCCTGCCTCTAAAATTGGTGAACAAGCTCCAAATATAATGGATGCTCAGGTCGGCATTCAGGAGCCTCCTATTGACCCCCCATCTCAGGATGAACAACCAGAGATATCTCTCCATGCTTTATCCGGTGTCACCACCCCCCAAAAAATGTGGGTCAGGGGTCATTTCAAGAAGCTTCCTCTTACAATACTCATTGATTCCGGTAGCACTCATAACTTCATTGACCCCCGGATCGCCAAATAGGCTGATTTTTTTGTCCACCCTTACTCCAACATTGAAGTCATGGTTGCCAATGGAGGCACCTTACCATACAAGGGAAAGTGTCACAATGTGTGTATCTCTCTGGAAGATTATAATCTGTGCTCTGACATGTTTTCCTTGTCCTTCGGTAGATGTGATGTGGTTTTGGGCATTCAATTGTTACGCACATTTGGCCCCATCTTATGGGATTTTGCTGAACTTTGGATGCAGTTTTCAGTCAATGGGGCACAACTCAAATTTACAGGCTTACAACTAGGGTCTCTCCACATCGTCCGTTCACATCGCCTGGAAAAGATCCTTAAGAAGAATTCACATGGTGTCATCGCTCAGCTCCATTCCATTCAGATGCACCCATCAACGGTCTCCACTACTTCCTTGGATAGATATGCCGGTGTCTTTGCTGCACCAGTGGGATTTCTGCCTTCAAGAGACCTTTCCGGTAAGCATTTAGCCGCATCTACATCTTAGCAGGAAATGATGGTTATTTTTCATGCAGTACCGACGTGGAAGCCATCCCTGCTAGGGAATTATTTCTGCATCAAGATTGATCTCCAAAGTCTGAAAAATTTCCTGGAACAACGGGTCTCCTCCCCAGCACACTTACAAGAAGGGTATGGACAATATGGTGGCAGATGCTCCTTCTTGCACATTTAATGACCCAGTTTCTCTTATAGCTATTTCTCTGCTTGTTCCAAACTGGTTGCAATATATTCAACGGGGCTATCTCTTCTATGAACTCCATGCTTCTTCATCGGCAAGGCACTCTAGGTTCCTCCAAAAGTATGACTGGGAACAATGTAACTTCTTTTGGCAGGGACTAAAAGTGCCAATTCAACAAATGGTGGTTGACCGTGATACTTTCCAGGTCAACAAGGGTGAAACAACACTCCTTTTGGGACTACTCGAACCCTTTCCCATCCCTACACAGATTTGGACAACTATTTATATGGATTTACTAGAAGCACTCCAGTGGTACAATACCATGTCTACAAGGACACCATATGAAGCAGTCTATGGACAGGCACCAGTTCTTCTTCCATACACCCTCAACAGCTCCCCAGTTCAGGAAATTGACTCAGTTCTTCGAAACTGCGATCAAATTCTTCTCATTCTGCAGGACAATCTTCACATGGCAAGAATTCGACTGAAACGACAAGCCGCTCAGCACCGTTCAGAGCGCACTTTTCACATAGCTGATATGGTTCTTCTTCATCATTCCAAGCAATCCTCTTGAAACTCAAAAGGCGTTAGTGGCCCGGAATGCAACCCGAAGATGCTATAGGGGAACCACTCCGTCCAATTCTGCATCAATTTCCACATCTAAAGCTTTGAGGACAAAGCTTTTTCTAAGGGAGAGGGGATGTTAGGAACCCATATCAACCCTTCTGTTTACTTTGGTAGTATATTGTTGTTGGATGCATATGCTTTGTAAGTCGTCCCTTAGTATTTGTTGATCCATAGTTGTGTTATTGTTGTTTGGCACATATGCTTTGTAAGTCACCCATAGTATTGTTGATCCATAGTTTGTATTGGCCCATGGTTTTGATCCATAGTATTGGTGCCTAGACTTAGTATATAAGCGTGTGTTGAGGCCTATGAAGGCACCGTGAAGTTATTTGTATTGAGCTTGCTCAAAGGAGGTTGCCCCCTCGAAGTGGCCTGCGATCAATATAAAAGTGATTCCAAGTTCTGTTATTTCTGCTATCTCATGTGTTTTCATTAATTAATTATTCCAGGTTCTTCTCATT
This sequence comes from Larix kaempferi, assembly GCA_027924585.1. NCBI lineage: Eukaryota > Viridiplantae > Streptophyta > Pinopsida > Pinales > Pinaceae > Larix > Larix kaempferi. The sequence continues at coordinate 811,419 of BSBM01000689.1, read as the reverse complement.
TGACCCTTGTAGTACCATTACGTGTGGGACTTGTGCGCTTTCAAGACTATTTAATTTCTTGTTGTTTGCGCACTCTCGATCTTTGACCAAGCAATGCTTGTGCATTCCAGATTCTTCATTTAACAATATTTCACACTTGTATATTTTCTTAACCAACTCCTTGGATTCTTGTGCACATGTATGTTTTTCCAACTAGTTACTTGACTGCTTCCATGAAATATTATGACTTGGTGGACTTGTTATCTGCATTGGTACCACATGTAGAAGGATACATTATTTATGTGCTTCTTTGAACTTGATCTGCATGATGTACCATCCTTATGTGCTTCTTCATATTGATCATGCATGATGTATCCTTGGACACACATCTCCATATTGGATGCAACTTCTAGTTATACTTATTCACACTGGTAACCATATCCTTCACCATCTTGCGTATATACTTCTTCAAAGTGGCTTCTCCATATACTTCTTTAAGTTGGCATAGGAATGTTATATCCACTTTGACATGATTTGATATCAATGACTCAAACTAAATCAATTGACATCCTCTTTGACATTAGTTGACATCAATGACAACCAAATTTCAACAATCTCCCCCTTTGGCATTGATTTCAACACCTTATGAAATTGTGTATGATATTTTCTTAATGGTATGCTTCAACTTTACTTGTTGTGATGCTCCCTCTATGTATGAGCTCCCCTTGATTTATTTGGGATTTTGACTACTGTGCTTTCTGTTGTCAGTACATATTATGCTTTATGTTACTTCTCTACACAAACCATATGTACAATCATCTTCACGCCATTTCTTCAAGTGATCTACTTCACACTCTTTCATGTCTGTTGCATAATGATCTGCTTCACACTCTTTCACATATTTTGCATAATGATTTGCTTCACACTGTTTCACGTCTGCTGCATAATGATCTTCTTCACACTCTTTCACATCTGTTGTTTAATGATATATTTCACACTCTTCCACGTCTATTTTTTTTACCTCATCTTTATACTAATTCTTCTCTACTGATTTATATCTGGCTTTTTCATTAATCCTAGTTGTTATGTCAGCTTCATGCATTTATCCCCCTTTTACATCAGAGGCAAAGAGGTTCTATTACTTGTGCAATGTAGGTTCTCTTTTTGTTTTATTTTTGGGTCGAATTCTACCTCAATTGTTTTCAGTGATGACTCCCCCTGACTTCATGCTTCATTTCTTTGTTGTGATCCTGTAGTTATATCCCTTCATAATTATATTTGATTTATTTCCTGATATAGACGTTTCATTACTCTTCCATCTTGATCTCCTGTTCCTGTCACAACACTTCATCATTCCTTGCACAGTGATTCTGATGCAGACTTCCTTTTGTTCCAACTTCACAGTGCCAAAAACTATCAGGGTTCTTTTTTGTCTTTTCATTTTATTCCTTTCTTTTCCTGAATGATTTATCTGTCGCATTTACTGGGCTATTACCATGCCCTATCACATCTATTATTGTCGCATCTCTTTCCATGACAAACAAAGATTTGGCATGTTTATCCGCTAGCTCAACATTAAAGAAAATCTACTTAGTTTGTGTGAGAGCCATTGCATGTCATAATCATACTTGAGCTTTTGGGGCAACATCATTTCATTGCACGACCAAATGAATTGAATTTTTTGCTTTCCGTACATCCTTTCATCACCTATTAAATTCAAAATTAAATTTTTGCGACACCACCGCCTTCTTTGAATTGCGCGATATTGAATGCATATCTCATCAAATTAATTTCATGTGTGCGAAATAATTCCATTCAGATCTATAAGATTTCCATGAACAATTCCTAGTTCATCACCATTAGTACTTCTGCATTTTCGTGTCACATTCTCTTATGGGTCTTCTCCTTTCTTCCAATGTCCTCCTTCTATCACCGAATGAGCAATTCCCTTGAGAATGTGCACTTTTTTTTTAAGACTCAAAAAACTGATTTCACATGTTTCAGAGGTGTCATGGGTGCTTGGAAATGATGGATGGAGAACGTTGAGTACCAATATTAGGATGCTCAATCACAGATGTACCTCACACATTCTAAGCAACTGACCTAGTTGAGTCATTGAGTTGACAATATGGAGCACCAACAACAACTGATTTTAGATGAATTGTCCTTACTTCGGCCTCAACAAGTTGAACCATCATCGTCTACAACTCTGCATCTTCTTCCTATGCGCCCTCCTTTAGAATTTACATCACTAGTGCCAGTGGATTTGGAACTTCAGCTTGTGAACCAACCATATACGAAAATTGACCTCGAGTTGTGGCTGTAGAATGATTTAGCATGTTTCAATTTTTCCATCTTTATTCGTCTTCTTGTATACACCATTTTTGGCCTCAGTATGGAGTCCCGACTAATTCATTTTTGTAAACATATTTTGATATAATGAAAAATTTCTATTTTGCGCAGTCTCATCTCTATCTTTCAACAATGTTTGTTTCTTTTTGAAACAATTTCCCTTTTTTCATTTGCACTATTGAATTCAAACAACCACTCTATTCTATACTATGTCATATGAAAGATGACAACTTAATGTATGCATGTATTTCAATTTTCATTTTCTGTGACATGACCAACTTAACAAATAACCTTGTGAAACCATAATGAACACTGCAACACACACTTTCTAACCACACACCTAACTAGCATACCCCTTGAATTCCTTAAGATACATCATGTTGAAATCAAGGGTCTCACTTAATACTTATGGGATTATGCAGAAAGGAAGCAATTGCTTGTTGCATTAGATGCACTTGGATTGTCAACATCTTCGGCATACTTCTGAGGACATTTCCTTACCCAAGCCTTGTTGTGTGCACTTCTGTTTTGATTCCGCACCAGATATTCTTCTCTGCAGTCCTTTTGAATGCAATTTTCTTTTGTGCAATAAATCTTCATTCTGATAGTTCATTGATTTTTGAGAGTACATAGGCTTATGTCCAAAACCATCACATGCATATCATTTCATAGTTTGACAATATTTTCTAATATGACCAAAATGATTGCACCTTGCGCACTTCACCCTTTTTATCCTTCTTTGGTTAGTATATTGAAAATAGTTGTAGTTGAAGGAATCATCATACTTGAAGGACTTAACATGATTAGGTCAATACTCTCTTTCGTAGACCTTCTTTGATGTCTTTTCATAACCAATACCTATTTTGTCTTCTAATGATCTCTGATCGTCTAGAATTTTGTTCAAGATTGATGTGTTGTCTTTGAACTTTTCTTCTACTTCATCATCAATACTAATCTTGTTTTTTTCTTGATGTGCGCAAATCACTATGGCATCTTGTACTTGATTTTTTCCCTTTGCTGCAATTAATTTGTATTATAGACATAATATCTCTTTGTCCTTCTCCTCAAGCTAATTTGTCAGCATCCCGATTTTCTGTACTAATTCTTCCAAATAACCTTTCAAAGAGACTCTCTCTTCCTCAAGCTATTTAACCTTGTCTTGTGTGCAAATAATTTGAATCTCATAATTGGTTACCTTCTCACAAAATTTTGCATCAAGAGATCCTTGAAATGGATTGTCCCATTCTTCATAGTTCAACAACTGTTCCTGCAAGAACTTATTCTTCTTGCTTGACTTCTTTAAGTCATCCAGGGCACTAATCAATTCACCTTCCCAGTCAATGTCTGCAGTATCTACGTCTTCTTAAGATTGACTATGAATCTTGAACACAACAATTGGATTTGGATATCTAACTATCTTTGAAGGTGTTTTGAATGATCCAGTAAAGAAGTATTTGTCTAGTGTTATTGGTTTGCTTTGTGCAACTGGAGTATTCCTCGAACTGTGCTTCTTCTTTTCATCTATGCTTTCTTCTTCCACATGAGCCATGAAAAGTAATTCTTTTGGTTCTTCATCGCAGTTGCTTCCTTCAGGTGCATTGCTTCCTTCTAGGGTATTTTTTAAGGATTCTAAAAGTATACTAAGTATAGTATTCTAGGAGAGGATTAAAAAAACATATATAGAGATAGGTATGCGAATATTAAACATGAAACATACAATTTACTACCAAAACTTGTAAAATTTGGAAAATATTATGATAAAAAAACATATTTAATGTAAATATAAGTGATATTAGAGACTAAAAATGACCAAATAGAAAATTAATTTAATCCTCCTTCCTTCACCACTAAAACTTTCCCTGCTTCCTTCCTCAGTGTACAAACTATTCCTTTGTTTTGGAATCCTTCTTTTATTTTCAGGTCTGTGTTGAGATTGCGGAGTCTTCGGATCATACGAACTGGATTCCTTGTCGACATCATTGTCTCTATTTTCTTTGTCAGTACACTTAGAGGCATCATGACCTACTCCCACACATCTTGGAAACATTTGAATGGAAACTTTTAATTTTACTTACCTCGTCCTCTTTTCAACATTTTGGCAAAGTTTGATTCCTCATCATCCGACACATCATAGCAGTATTTGTCATGATAATGTTTATCATTTCTAGTGGATTTAAAAGAAATTTCCTTTCTGAGGGGACTCTCTTTCGCAATCCTCATTTCATATGCAGTCAAAATCCCCTGAAGCTTATCCTTCATCAGGTCTTCAAGATTAGCTCGGTCTTCTAACATGGACACATTCGCATCAAACCTTATGGGTAAATGGGTGAAAACGCGAAGCTGGGAAACAATTCCGTGACAACAGAGTGAAAAAAAAAGAGGGTGCTTGGATTAACAACGAAAAAAAATTCAACCTTAAACTCTCGGCCGAGAGTTTAAAAAACTCTGGGTCGAGAGTTTTGAGAGTTCAAACTCTCGGCCAAGAGTTTAAAAAAACTCTAGGCCGAGAGTTTGAACAAATCACCGCGCTGTATTTTAAAAAAAAATCTCAGATGAGAGTTTGAACTAAACTCTAGAATGAGAGTTTTGAAGGTATTTTTTGGGTGAGACTTTATGGTCAACAAAACCTACGAAAATATCTGACATCTTTCTGGAACCTGCAACTTCAGCAAGCCCAAATCCCTTCAAATATTAAGTATTATTTGTCGTACTTGGTAGCAATGGATTCATCTCTGAATCTAGTTTCCAATGATATAATAATTGTTTCATTTTGATTTGATTTTATATTTATTAATAATTTTTTTCTAAACCTTATCCCTTAAGAATTTTATTACTTTGAAAAATCACTCGAAATGAAAATTCAATATCATAACAAAGACAACACCAAAAAATTTGAAATTTCACAAAGATCATAATTGGCTCATCCTATTCAAAAGGGTACTTTTATTTTTTCCAATAAGAGTCATATTTGAAATAAAATGCGAACAAAAAAACATGTGTCGATAATGCACCATTTTCTGAACATATGTTGTTTCGATAAATAATAAAAAATAGTTCCCAAGCCTTAAAAAACTCAAAATATAGTACATGCACAAGAGTAGTGTGTTTAGATTATGAGCCTATAATATTTTCCCCTAAAATGAATAACCATCTATAAAAAAACTGATGTCAACATAGGTCACTCATTATCCATACCTAAACTTTTCAAGTATATGTCGCTGGTTTTCAGAAAATTTCTTCCATGATATGTCCATAAACAAAATTTAAAAAAATATGAGTAGAGAGCTAACTCAATTCTATAAAACATTTGTGTCTACTTCAAGTTGAAATTCCTAAGAGAGATATGGGTTTGAAGAGGTCGAAGTTGAAAAACATAAAATTTAGCAGTTTTGTTTGTAAAAAAAAGCCAAAATTGTTTCCCAACTTCATGTTTTCACCCAAATTTCTCAATATTTTATATACCAAAGATTCTTATTCCAAAGTAACCGCAAGACATTTGATAGAATTAACTATCTCATCTACTCTTAAGAAATAGGAGGTAGTGTTCTTTTCATCTTTCATTCTCAGAGTTTCAAATAATCCATAGTAGTTCTGTAGCTTTTCTTTCTTTACCTTTAAGTCACATTCATAGACACATCTGAGCTTGTCCCAAACTTCCTTGGCTGAAGTGTAGTGCATAACCTTGATGAATTTATTATCTTCCAAACCACATAGCAGCACGTTTCTAGCTTTTTCATTTTTTTCATAGATTCACCTTTGTTTTCGATTAAATGGTACACCTGTTGGGATATTGTAACCATCAACAATAGATTTCCAAACATCAGCTTCAAGTGATTGCAAGTATACTTCCATTCTGACCTTTCATAAGGTATAATTGGTGTTGTAAAACCTTGGTGATATCTTGGTGGAAAGACCTTCCTTCTTGTACATATATTCCCATTGATATATCTTCTAGATGTTGATCTGTTACTAAAGGCACATGCTATGATACCAATTATTGGAATCAATTTAATACCGAGAGGGGAGTGAATTAGTATTAGCGCAGTTATCTGCAGTTTTTAATTTCTTTAACATATTAGTCTTAACTTAATCTTGATGTTTAGTTATGCATCTAATATAAAAAAATCATTCATCCATATATGCACCAACAACAAGAACACAGAACACAGGAATTTTGACATGCAAAACCAATTGAGAGAAAACCATAGAATGCTCTTTTGTAATGAAAAGAATACATTCAAGGAAGCACCAACTAGAAGAATGCACCGAAACCCTGGTTTTATAGGCATCGAACTGAATGAGGATCCAACTCCATGTGTTCTCTAGCACCAACTCGAAGGAGGATACAACTCCCTTCTCCTTGCCCCATTCTTCCACTCAAATATCCAATATACAATTCTAACTTACTGATTGCGCACACTTCTGATCTTTTGAAATTAGTTCTGTTGTGCACTAACTTCGTATGCAGATGATTTACTGTCACTATGATGCATACATCACTTGACTTCTCATTCCTCTCAATTAAAGACTTTCGATGATGTCTTGCTTCATGTACTGTGTGCTTCTTGATTCTGCAGTCTGAGACAATGTATGCTCTATCAATATGCTACTATGTAAGTGCACTCACCAATTGATATTGTGATTTCAATTGATAGTTTTTTCCTCTGAGATAATGCATCAGTAACATATGGAACTATGCACTAGCTGATGTGTCTATTCTGTTTAAGTTACACGGTCTTTTAGACATTCTATGACATTTCATGCATCAATTGATTCATCCTTGCAGTTTAACGCACTTGTCTCATATCATCCTCATCATGAAGTGATTATTGGATCCGTCTGCTGCTCTATCGTCACACATTAGATGGACTTCTGAAATTCGCACACTTCACTTCAGTCTCCATGCATCATCTAAACATTTGCGCATCTTCTGATATACTTCAGTTCTTTTTATGCTCTACTTCCTTACCTACAACATCTGTGACTGTCTACGTGATGTCTGCAATCCTGTTATCCAATATTCACATAGTTGTTCATACTTATGTGTTTATGCCTTTTAGTATTTGTGCATCCGTCATAGATCTACAACATCATTCTATGCACCTCCAGCTGTATCATTCCTATGTATGTGCACACTCGACTCTTTGCTAGATCATCTTGTTTTTTCCTCAAGTCGTTGATGCCATGAATATAAATACTTATTTTCCAACTGAAGCCCTGCAATCTCTCCATTGAGATTAATTAAAATATCCAACTTACATCTCTATTTATACATATCCTGCAAGGATTGTATGTCCACAAGTTGGGTGTGGCATCCCTTCTTCCATACTTCACAGATCGTGCTTTTTCCACATGTCATCTTCTGCGTCGTTGATGTGTCATCCTTTATGGTTCTTGCACATCCATGTTCCATGACTTAGTGGGACTTACACCTTAGTGGTGTACCCTTGTTCTCTTGATGTACCATTACTTTGGGGTATGTGCGCATCCTTTCTCTTCAATTTGATGAGTCTTTGATCCTTTTCATACCATCCTTTGTGGGTGTTGCACTCCTAATGTATCAATGCTTTGCGGAATCTGCACATAAACTAACTTCTACTTTGTGGGACTTTGACCCTTCTAGTACCATTACGTATGGTACTTGCACGCTTTTAGGACTATTCAGTTTCTTGTTGTTTGTGCACTCCCGATCTTTGACCAAGAAAATATTGTGCATTCCAGAGTCTTCTTTCAACATGCTTGCACACTTGTATATTTTCTTAAATAACTCCTTGGCTGCTTGTGCAAATGTACCTTTGTCAAACCAATTCTATTAATGATTCATTGAGAGAGTATGACTTGGTGGACTTGTTATCTGTGTTGGTACCACATGTAGTAGGATACATTCTTTATGTGCTTCTTTGAATTGGATCTGCATGGTGTACCTTCCTTATGTGCTTCTTCATATTGATCATGCACTATGTATCCTTAGACACACATCTTCAAATTGGATGCAACTTCTAGATAAACTTCTTCACACTGCCATCTATATCCTTCACCATATTGCTCATATACTTCTTCAAAGTGGCTTCTCCATATACATATTTAATCTATCATAGGAATGTTGTATTCACTTTGACATTAGTTGAGATCAATGACTCCAATTGAATCAATTGACATCCTATTTGACATTAGTTGACATCAATGACAACCAAATTTCAACATATCCAAAGTTACATATATGCGAGTAATGCTTCTAGCAACATCACCCACTGTAGAATATTCTTGTACATTATACATACCAACACCTTTATTTTTCTTTCAATACAATTACTGAGGTATCGATCACCTCCACATTTCCAGCATTTAACTTGGAATAGTTTCTTTTGTCCTCCAGACTCAGTCACCCTTAATTCACCTTTCTGATTTGACTGTTTGGATGGATTAAACAAATCTTGTTTAATCCCAAAAGGCTTAAATCCTTTTTTCCTCTGGTCCTGCTTATCTTTCACTTTACCTTTCCAAACTTTATGCGCATCTCGCCTACTTTTACCTTGCTCATATAAACATTTAGCTTTCCTAATGCATTCCTTCAAAGTGTGAGGTTCATCATAAGCTATCTAGTCCTTGTAGAATGATGGTAAGCCACTGAGAAATCATTGAATCTAAACCTTTTCATCTTGAATAAATTCAACATAACATAGTAATTCTAGGAATTGTTTCTCATATTCTTCCATAGTCATATTTCCTAGTATCAGTTCGAAAAACTGTTGCATTTTCTTATCATAGTATTGCCGGGACAAGAAATCATGCTTGAAATACCTTTGAAAATTCTTCCATGAAATATTCCTTTCATCCATATTTTCTACCTGCTTCAGATGCTTCCACCACCTGTAATTTTTTCCATGAATATTATATATAGCAATACAGGTTTCTTGATTATCAGAATAATCATGTAATTGCAAATATTTCTTCATTTCTAGAATCTGAATCTCTGCAATTTATCCATAATTTTCCCCATCGAAAGTGGGAGGCTTAATTTTCCTGAGTTCACCCTGTAATATATTTCCATCATGTTTTCTATTATGATGCCTTATGGGATGAGTATCATAGTTGGATTCCAGGCATCTCATTCCCATGATGACTTTCAACTGTTTGATATTGGAAATGCTACCCCTTTTCTCCTTCATCTTTATCTATGGAATGTTGATATCTATCAAGAAATTCTTTGATCGTCGATTCCTCTTATTCACTTCTTGCAATGAAAGACACTTGTTGCATCTAATTTTGTAACTGTACTAGATTCTACATCAATTTCCAACTAATTTGATTTTGTTGTTCTAAGCTCTATAAAAAATTTCCATTCCCAAATTATATGTCCTTTAAGGTTTGGAACACCATGGATAATTTTAGGGGCTAAATTGGTCCCATGGGATAAATTATGGGGGTTACAGTGTTGAAATTTGGTTGAGCTTTGATCTTAATTCTTTTAGATGCAGAGACTTGAAGCAATGAGAGAATTCAATCCATGGAATTCATAAAACCATAACACAAGATATACCATGGGGAAAATCCTCAAAATAATGAGAACAAAAATGCCAACAATTCTTCTCAATATAATATAATGGATAACAGAGAATGATTTATTTTACAACATAATAGATTGCTTTCGGAATATAAGAGGTCACCAAACTTCTTGGTGAAGATACAAAAGCAATAGATAAGAGAGATCAATCGGACGTGTGCCCAAAACAACAATAATAAGCATGAACAATACCCTACACAAAGAGAAGTGCCTTGACTTCAATGGAGAAGAGAATTCTCTTCACACTGGATTCAACAATCCTGTATAACATATTTATACATTATTATCTTCTACTTTTAACTTCTAACTTCGGGATAAACTCACCCTCAAACTGGATTTATTAATATTGCATGGATTGGTGTGCCCCACTTCTTATGTAGTGCTTCATCTCACTCAGCTGTCACTTAGGATGAACACGCCTCTTCACTGAAATATTTCCCACTTAGTTAGGTGGATAACTTAAGTGTAGACATGCAAGTGTCACAACTCACCTGCCATATTTTATTTTAACATAAGTATCATCATGCAATAACACTTAGTTAACTAGATCTTCTTTGTTGTCACTTAGTTAACTCTCTTTAACTGAAGTGTTGTCTTTTAGTTTAACTTAAGTGAAAATAGTTTAGTCAACTAGTCCCTTTTATTTAATACTTAGTTAACTGAAATCATGTTGATTGATTTACTTGAAGTGACCACTGTGAGTTCTTTAGTTAACTGAGGCATATATTTAACTAAAGCATTGATACTTAACTGAAGCTTTAATAATTCGAGTTCTCTTTAATTAGCTGAAGTGTCTGCATGGGAAATTTTGAATTCTCTTGATCTCTATGCTTTATCTTTTATTTCTTTATCTCTTACTGCATGGTCAATATGTGCTAACTTTAATTATCCGTCACATTACATTATACTAAGAAGAATTATCGGATGCTGTGATCATATTATATTATTTTGGACCAAATGATCATATGCTAAAGTAATTCACTTTAGAGGTGATCAATCTATAAAGGAGACTTAATAGCAATCTGGTGATCATGGTTAATAATATATCACACAACATTAAATTATTTTAACAAGTAAAGCATGAAATTTATATGGAAGGTCCACCTATATGCGGGAGGCCCATATCATGGATACCTTTATATAGAAGGTTCACATGATAATCATGACTTGATGCACACAAGTTTGGAGCCTTGTCCAACAAAACTTTACAACATGATTACTTTGATCAATTACCTCTATACGGGAGGAATAACCTTTACATAGAGGGAAATCAAACTACTCACCTTTATACGATAACATCAATCTTGACTACACATGATTGGTTTGGAGAATGTCTCCTGATGTTGTCTATTTAACATACATAAATTTAGTGGGCTATTATATTCGCCCAATATTTATTAGAGAATATAAAAATAAAAAATGAATAGCCTCCCATATATTAATGAGGAAAATGAAAAAAACTATTTTTCGCCCGCAAATTATTTGTCCAATCTATCTTTCGCCCCCAATTTCTAAAGAGATTCCAGTGGAATCATTCATTCGCCCTTGATTTTTAGTAATGGAGGATCCCAAGGGTTATTTCTCCCCCCATTTTTCTTGTAATTTAGGCATATGGTTGCATTCACCTGGATTTTTATTCAATTTCATGTTGATACCTTCTTTGAGTCCTCGATTTCCAATCTTGGAGGGAACATTAGGGGAAATTTTGTCCTATATAATGGCTATAGTGATTCATGGTTCACCCACATTGGATTGCACTTGTAGGGTGAAGGTTCCAGTTTATGTGATTCCACTTTTCATTCTTAGTTTTCTTGACATTTTAATCTTCATGCAACATTCCATTGTTGAAAGCTCAAGTATTGAAGGGGCATACCACACATGTAATTTATTAGAGAGTATAGACTTGCATCATGTTTTTTATCCAATAATTAACATGTATGCTTTTTATCATTCTTTTTATGCTTTTTATCTACAACTATAATGGATTAGTATACTGTAAATTTGCCTTTTATTTTGCTTTTTATCATGGATTCTTTTTAAGGACTATTGAATTCTAGGAAGATCTTGATTCTTAGGGCTCATTCAGTGTAATTAGGGTTTTTATCTATCCCAGGGGTACTGGATTTATGAAATCGTTATAGAGCTCATAATATATGATTTATTTTATGCCTTGTCACATTTAAACCATCGAATGACATTTATACGTTGTCAGTGCCTACTACTCTTAATGGAGAGATGCGACATCGTTTTTATATATTCAAACTAAATTTGACCTAGTTCTTTAAAATATGATTTTATTAGGATCTTGCTCTACAATTGATATTGGAACTGAGGCATTCATGAGAGTGTGTATGTTCATAGTTTTTGTCTATTATTGTTGATGTTTGGGACATTTGTAATATAAATGAATGCACACTATTATAATGGTGAGGCTATAGTGGAATTATAATTATTTTGGCGTTATGTTCCTATAGAGTTGTCCACAACATTCTGGTGGATTATTTTATTTGTATTGAGAAGCCCGTGATTGGTATATTTTTTATTTGCATTGCCAAGCTTATCAATTTTATTTGTAACCTAAATTTGTTGGGTTTGGTATTTGTTTTAAGATATTTTTTTTAAAGGTCATTTAGAACCCTTTTTTTTTGGGTGATTTGTTTTGATGTGTAATTGCTATCATCATCTAGAAATGGATCTACTTATGTATAATGAATATATGATTTAGTTGGGACATGATAATTCATTTCCATCATGATTATATATAATATGTAAAAGGCATGTTTGACTTGAGATGTAGATAATTTTCTATTTGATATCTTGTCTTTTTGCATTCAATGATGGTGCTAAACTAGTTCTACAATATTTTTCATGCTTTTGATAATTTTAAGGACATGGATACAAACACCACCTCAATTTATCTCAGAAAAGGTAGTCTTTAATGGAGTAGTTCTAATGATATGCATGATGATGCATTAATGTGCTTTCTATTTGTGTTAGTGAATTTAATATTTGCTAATAACCCTTGCATGTTTCTAATTAATTCTAAAAATTCTAAATCAAATGACATAATTCAGATTTTGATTGTCAACAAACGAAATGAAAACACATAGGAATGTTATTTTTTTTCTTAGAGGGTAGCTTAAAAATGGGAGGTTTGGAAATTAAGTTAATTAGGAATTCATAAACTAAATTAAGGTTGTGGTTCTCTATAAGAATCCACGTTGTAACGTGGGTGCCATAATAACTCCATAGTGTAAAGTGTTCAAATATATTAGTTTCTAGTCTGTCCAAATTTTGGTCCCCACATGTCCATTGAACCATTAAGGGATGATATACAAGTGGATTCCCTGATTTCCATTAATCTAGTTAGTGCAGTTTTGTTTCACCGACACCTTTAGTAATGAGTGACTGAATACTACTTGTGAAATGTATAAATAAATTCCTCCTCTCCTCATTCATGCATTTGTTCATTTGAGAATCTAAGAGTCAAAAGAGTTTAGAGTTGAGCTATAGTATATGCTCTTCTATTGCACTATCTTAGTAATATGCAAAATCAAAAGTCGAGTCTTCCTGGAAAAATATTCACCAAGACGTTACAAGGTTTTATAATTCGATTAAATATTTGCCATGTTTTTACAATACTTTATAATTCAATGAAATATTCGCCAATATTTTATATTATCTTATAATTTAGTGAAAGATTCACCAAGATTTTACAAGATTCTATAATAGAATGAAATATTAGTCAAAACATTATAGATACATATAATATTATTGATAAAATAGCCTTCAAATATTTCTATATATCAAGGAGATTCACCCATTTATTATACATATAAATTTTAGGGGGTTTCTTAAAATTATGCATGTGGAAAACATCCATTTTTCCTGTTAGTACCTAGCTCTCCACTCCATTTTTTCTACGCTTTTTATCCCAAAACCTTCAATTTACCTCTTTTTCCTTCAGAATTATCCCCAAGTCTAATTTGACCAATGCATTCTTCGCCATTTTTTTTCTATGATATTGTGTTTCTTACATTCTTTCTTTTTAGTTTTGATTATTAGTAATGCAATGGGGTGGCACAAGTTGTTCTTTTGTTACATTTTTAATTTTGAAGGTACGAAATTTAGTCAAATGCCTTAATTTTGTTTGAGTTAAGTGTGATAGTCAATTAAGGCTAAATTTTAATAGTGCTACAGAACTACCAAAGGCTATGCTACCAAATCAAGGCCTCTACCAAAATGTTGGCTAGCATTGCGAAAATGACATGAGTTGTTAGGATCATCATTGAAACAACCGCTTAGGTCATGCCATTCTTTGGAAGCTGCAAGCACAATTAATGAAACTCGGTGGTGAATCATGGATCCAAATGTATAGAAAATACCAGGTTTTATGAATTCATTCAAGTTATTTTCTCATGATTTTTACAACTGTGGTCTTGATCTTTGAAGAAATTACTGACATATCTTTTGAGATATTATCAATTTCTCTGTAACAGTGAAACATTAAGCATAGAGATTCACATAATTCTTCACAGTAATTGAAAGAGGCCATTATGTTGTGCATATAAGTAGTCATGTGGTGAGGTACGAGCCTATTAAGGCCGAAATTCTTGAGGCATACCCATAGTTCAGTGTCAAATTAAGAGGGGATGGTTTCTTTTGTTATTGACAGGGTCATCATACAGAGGTATCTAGAGAGTTTGCAGAAGGGTTTGATGGAAAAACTGTTACCGTGGGATATGTAACTTTCCTTGTTTCAGAAAACTCAATTGCCATAGCAGTCGAACTCCCACAAGACAGTGAACAATGGTTCAATATCCAACCTGTTGACATCGGACAATGTAATCATTTTGTCCTGGACAAATACATAAATCCATATTGGCACAAAGGATTCCACGAGTTTTTCTTAAGTAAGAATACAGGGACCTGCTAAAATGGTACAAAGATATATAACATGAGAGGGAAGGTATGAAACCTTCCACCTCTATCACATGCACTTCCTGTTACATTTGGATAGATTTTCAAGGATGAATCTCCCCTTTTATTTCTTAAATATTCTATCTAAAATGGCCTCTAGGGTTAGAAAGTTTTCTGAAATCCAACAGAGTATCTTCCATCAAGGTATGATTAAGCTGCTAATAGTTCAAGAATTGAAAAAATTCAATAGAAATTAGGACCATTTTGTGTTACACTACGAGTTTGGAACCCTAGGAAATAACTGTTTGCGAGAAGATACTAATAATGCTTCCACGAGGTTGAAAATATCTAAGGATTGTGGAGGTTTTGAAATTGATACAAAATGAAGCTTTGAATGTGAAGAAAGGAAAATAAGGACGAGAATGAGGGAGGTTGTAAATCCACCACCAGAACCCAAAAATATTCAGTCTCACAGGACAAAGTGTTCAGATAACCCTTTAGATGATGAGGAAGAGACCTCAAAAACTTATTATCTCATAGGAATACATACCAGGGCCATGAAAAAGTTGAGGCCATATGCATATCTATCCTTTGATTTATGTAATTCCCATAATTCTCATTTATCTATAACCCAAAAAATTCATTAAAACTTACTAAGCAGTAAGAACTATGCGCATAATAACATATCATAAGAAGTAGCCTATATGTCTTAAGAAATGCTCTCATTAATGGAACAAGGCAAATTTAACTTTATTTCCATATCATTATGACCAATATCCATTTAATATTACTGCTTAAGTAAGAAGCAGTAAAACACTATAAGAATTGCATAGTAATTCTAGGTATTAAAATCTTTCATAGGCAATATTGGGTGCACAATAGTTAAACATTTTATTTGCATGCAACCCAACAACAATATTCCAACTTAATAAAATTTAAAGGACAATAAAAACTACACAGTAAACTCTACATGTGCGGTAAACTGCATAGTAAGGTCTGTGTCAGGAAAAATGGTTTTTATATATTAATAAGGATAGAATTACAAACATTTCCAATACATGAAATATTATGATAAAATCCTTATTAATCCAACCCATACAATTTCAATTCATGTAAATTTTACAGATTAAATATCAATCAGTATTGGTACCACAAGGATAAATTTAACTTTAACATAACATTTAACCTTTCTTGAACAAGCAAACCAACCTATTGTTTTTAAATACCATTCATTACCAGGCATATTAATTAATCCTTAACACATGGTATTGATGATGAACTAAAGTAACTAGAAAAAAACCTCCAAAATAATGGTTACAAAATAAAACATATTATCAGAGCATTCGGAAGGGAAAAAGACATAGGGAATAGAAATCAGAACAATGAACCATAAATCTTGGGAAGGGATTTTCTCTCATATATCCAAGGAACAACCGACAAAATTGCTAAAGTATTAAAGAGAAACCAAATCAAGACAATACTTTATTCGCCTAGCTCCCTAAGAAACTTGTTGGACAAAGAAAAAGACCCAATTAACCCAAAGAAAATAAAAGGTATTTATTCAATTCCTTTCTCATGCAGAGATGTGTACATAGGGGAAACATACCGTTCAATAAAGATAAGGTTGAAAGAGCATTGTGCGGACATTACTCATGGAATAATTAAGAAGTCAATTGTGGCTGAGCATTAATCAATGACAAACCACCATGTTTTCCTTGAAGATGCAAAAGTAATAGCACTTGAGGAGCACTACAACAAAAGACACATACGTGAAGCAATTGAAACTGAGAAACACCCACGAAAATTTAACATAGATGATGGCCTCACCCTGTTAAAAACCTAAAAACCAATCATTCATTCACTAAAAATTAAATAAGAATTAATTAAAATATAAAAAATAAAATAAATAAATTAGATAAGAATCAATTAATAAATTATAAATTAAATTAAAAATATATATATATTTTGAATAAATTAAATATAATATAATAATTAAGATTAATAAATGTTAAAAAAATTAGAACCTTTGAAAATATAAAAATCACATTAATTTAAATATTGATAAATAATAAATAAATAAATAACCATATTAAGAGAATATAAATTTTTTTAAAGATTTTTAAATATAATTTTTTTGAAATATAAAGAAATGTTAAACCTAATTACTCACCTAATAAGTCATCTCTTTCAACTTTCATGAGAACCAAACAATATTTAATAAATGTGATCCTTGGAGTTGCTTTGGATATATTTCTCTTGAAGATGGACTCAACTCTAGAGTCTGAAACCCTCAAGAAGAAAAACTCCACACTGGTCTCCAACTCCCCGTAAAGATGATTGCAACCTATGAAATCCTTAACGAAACCACATGGTATTCGTTTTCAATTTACCAATTAAGTAAAAAGGTTAATTATGTGCATCTCATTGCAATTACCACAAATTACCATCATGTGGTTTTAAATTTCCATCTCATGGTTTACAAAACAATATTGCCATTCATTGCTAAGCTTAAATATTGACCCTCTAATCATTGTTAATTATTTTCTTATGTATCTATTAAAAAACAATAGTTCAAACATGGTTCAAACATTGCACATAAAATAATTCATTTTTATTAACGAATTGATCTATGCACAGTAAACCATTACTTTATAATTATTTGATTTTCTTAATGAATTGAGCTATGTGCAGTAAACCATTCCATGGCAAAGTCAATTATGCATTAAGCAAGAAGGATCTAGGATAAACATATAAAATTCTATGGATAACTATTTCATATATTTCTTTTATGAACCCAAAATTTAGCAATTTATATCCTATTTTTCAAATTAAATAAACTATTTCCCAACCGAGAATAAATTTCTAGTCTTTACTTTTTTGTAAGCTGCAGAATTCTATTAAACGGTGGAAATAAAAAATACATAAGGAATAGTTGTCTTTGGTGGTATAAGTATGTGGAGCCACCAGCCCAGGTATTCAAAAAGATCAAAAAGTTTGGGCCCATAGTTACCAAAATTCTACCCAAAGCAGGGAAAGCCAGTATTTTTAGGAGAAGAACAGAGTTTGTAAAAACTTATAAAAAAGAAACTAAAATATACAAAATTTATAAGCATATTGTAGCAAAAACATTGAATGTCTCAAGTAGCCTCCAGATCCTTTTTAACTTGTTGCGTTTCCATCAGGGGGAACCTCTTCAAGAATCAAACAACTGAAATTGTCCTCCTCCGTCGCTTCCTCAGGCGGTAGCTTGACAGGATGAGGTTTCAGCTTGTGCCAAGGAAGAGCAATCTTATCATTCTTGTCGCGGACTCTTTTAACAACCATTTTTGCAATCATGGATGGGATGGGGAAGGTACTCGTGGCGATATCTTTGTCACGCGGCACCGAGGTCGCTGGACCAGTTCCATCTCCCCCAATCGCTGCAGAATTATCCCCATGGGATTTTATTGCACTAATGTTGTTGCCACCAGCATGTCTACCACCCGCATGGATACCACCAACATGGATGTCTCCAACGTAGGTCTTCCCACCAAATATGGTTTCCATATTTCCCAACAATCCTTCCAATTGATCCAAGTGAGCCTTCATGGCCTGAGTTATGTCCCTGGCCTTGGTGTCTTCCATAAGAGCACCCAATATATTCTTGACAATCTAGTAGTGGCTGATGCGGCCCTCATTCTTTCCAAAATAGAGGTCGTATGTGACCATGCGGGATTCCCAATTGTCGATACAAGCTGAATAGGAATGGAGACCCCCTCCCCATAATCATCTATTACAACCCAGTCCTGGTTGTTGGAAATTCGACCAACCCTCCTTCTTCTGGGCTTTCCCTACTGCCTCAACATAGTTACAGAGAACCAGGAGCCTGTATTGGAAGATAAAGAATTGGTATTCATAAAATTTAGTTTTAGCCCTACAAATTAGGGATTATTTACAATCATATGGTGGAATTAAAATTCACACAATTTCCATGCACACAGAATTTTTTTTTTTTTTTGTATAAGCTAGATGTAGGTCCTTATATTATCAGCATGAAAATATACAGAGTCAGGAATGTGTCGGGTCCTCTCATAAAGGAGAAAACAGACCCATAATCAGTTTGAAAATGTATCTTTGAACTAGTAAATATCGATAGCATTAAAACTAGCAGTGCTGCAGATAAGAAAACGAAAGAATTGTCTAAACAAAAAAACTACCTAAACCAAAAGAAAAGAAAGAAAGTGAGCATAGCTTAATTGCTGTAGTACTCCTTCTGATTGGGACGAGTAGTTGGGTCCTTGGCCAAAGTGATGCCGAAGCAGCGAGAAAACTGTTGTTGGTTGTAAAGCACTTGCTTCAGCATGTTCTGTAATTCATCTTGCTGCATGAGAATTTCGACCTGTGCCTCATTGCGGTGCAGCTTGTGAGACCAGTGCAGGTGCAGATTCTTTTGGTAAAGAGTGTTCCTACCCCTAGTGTTTCTAGGGTTAGGGATGAGGGCTTCAAACTCCTAGCATATTTCATCATCCGTCAGAAAGCCTCAAGAGAATCTAGCGTGTTCTTCGCCATCTTGAATCTCTTCCTGAGCTTGAATTGGTATCTCGGAGTGAAACTTACGGGCCTTTTCAACCACCCGTCTCATCAGACTAACCGATGGAGTGGATGAGGAGAGGCTATGATGCTGAGAATTCATCTGCTAGGTATTAACAGGTGCAGACTTGCCTAGGAGGTGCCATAATCACAAGTAAGGTGGAATAAGTATACTGCAAATGCTGCGGAGTCAGGAACCTTACCCAGAAGAAAACCCAAGAACAGAGGCACCCAGATAACTAGTGAAACTGAGGAACAACACCAAGAAATTCAAGGGAAGGTGAGGACCCACACTCAGAAAACTAGATAACAAAGGGACTAAAGGGCTCGCAGCATGTATCCTGAGAACCAGAAGCCGAGCACTCAGAGTGAATGGAGCTGAGAAAGCTAGAACAAAGGCAACAAGAACAAAGCCAGGGGTCGACGTGACTGTTGATGTATATGTAACTTCGGAATGTATTTCACATATATGTATATTGTATTCCTATAGAGATGTTATTATTCCTCTATACGGAAGTGGTTTTATTCCTATAGAGATGTTATTATTCCTCTATACGGAAGTGTCGTCATTTATATTGTAAGTGTCGTAACTTATACTTGATGGGTTATTAGACCACCTTGTTGGGGTCGGCCCTGTATAAGTCATGTGGGTCAAAGGGTTATTAGACCACCCTATTGGGGATCGGCCATGTGGGTCAAAGGGTTATTAGACCACCCTAGTGGGGGTCGGCCCAGTCGGCATTATGTTAAGTGGTTAAGTTGAGGCCGACCTAGTTGAGTAAAGGTCAAGTCAAGTTAGTGTATAAATAGAGAGTGTGTGTCTCTTATTTTACACATTCCTATTCTCTCACTCACACTGTGGAGAGTGGCGCACTTGTGGAGTAGGAGGCTCTGCTACTAGGAGAATACTATTTCTTGTATTCTGGTTGTATCATTGCTCTATCTATCTCTGAGGAAGTTATTGGAGTTTTTCACCTTTATGGTTTTCCCCAAGTAAACTCTGTGTCTCTTGTGTGCTTGCATTATTGTCTCCATGATTGATATGCTGTAGATTTGCTGTACATGTTGTTCTCTCAGTTAAGATCCTAGATCATATTGAAATAAATTCTGAAAATTTAACATGGTATCAGAGCTATCCTAAAAGAAGGTATGATATGGCATGTATGACACTTGTTGCACTTACGATGCTAGGGCTTGATATAGCAAAAACCAGTCATCATAGAAATTTCGCTATAAATCCATTTTGGCGAAGTTTTCGGATCTAAAACCTTTACAGGTAGAAGATTAAATCCCCATGTACCTTGTATCCAAAGGAAAACCTCTAATTCATTGTACTTTGTGATTTATGATCTGTACAATATAGGGTTTCTGCCTCTTCCAGATCTGAGTCAAAATCAGGTGACCTTGGGAAAAAGGTCATAACATGTGCTAGGAAAATCCAAATGAAAATTTTCCAATAGTGACAGGTAGCACATAGACTATCCTATCTCAGAAATTTAATCAGAGGCCGAAGTTGAACCAGTGACACGTGGCATGCCGTACACGTTCGCTCTCCTGTATTATCCCATAAACAGGTCACATTACGACACTTGGCATAACTCTCTCTTAGAGAAACCAATTGAGGTCATAACTATCGGGATGGAAAGACAACATGTCAAGCTATCTCAGGAAAATTTTTCAGAGGCCGAAGTTGAAACAGAGACACGTGGAACGCCGTACAAGCTCGCTCTCCTGTATTATCCCATAAACAGGTCACATTGCGACACTTGGCATAACTCTCTCTCAGAGAATCCAATTGAGGTCAGACCTGTCAGGATGGAAAGATAACAAGTCGGGCTATCTCAAGAAACTTTTTCAGACCTTGTGGATCAAAAAGTTCATAGGTACACCAAGAACAATCAGGTACATATTTCTGTCAAAACAGAATTATTTTTGAGTACCTTCATTCATGGCTTCCGGAATTTAGGGCTTCGGAGAAAGTTGGAATTTTTGTAATCAGAGACCACGGCTGGATGCTACTCATCAAAATAAAAATTTAGAGACCAAGATCAGAATTTTTGGTTGGGCAGAAGGTCGGGCTTGATCAGACCCTAGTTCGGGACTTTGATTAGAAAAGTGGAAAATTAGGGCTTCTGCAAAAATGGGAATTTTTGAAATCTGTGACCACGGCTGGAAGCTCCTCATAAAAATAGAAGCTTAGAGCTTTGGATCAAACCTTTTGATGGGCCAGAAGAGTGGGCTTCATCAAACCCTAGTTCGGGGTCACGTCCAATGAATTTGGAAGTTTCAAAGGAAAAATTGAGGAGTGAAACTTTGCATTTTTCAAATTCTGAGCATACCAGCTTGATCAGCTCATCAAGGCGCATATTTCTATCCTTTCGGAAGTTTGAAATTCAAAGTTTGAATTTTTGGGGTTTCTCTGACAAACCCTATTCCAGCTCCAGATCGAGTTCTTGCAAATCAAGGGGATTGGGTTAATCCTAGAAGAAGATGGATTGGTCACCTGCATAAGTGAAGAAGTTCCTGTTTCAGAGGCAGATGAGGCTAAGACCTTCCATAAGAAGATTATAAGAAATCTTGACAGGTATGGATTACAAGTATCTTTCGAATTCTGTTCATGATTAAGTTTATGATATGTTTGTCTTCATATCATTACAGTACAATCTTGATTAATTACTAGACTTGTCGTATTGCCTTATAGAAGATATTCTTTGATTAAGGTTTTCACACTTATGATTGTACTAATGCATTGTGATGTTGTATGAGGTTTATGTTGTTTTCTAACACAAAAGGTACACCAAGAAAGTCAAATCATGTTCTATTTCAAGAACATATGCTCATGGTGACATGAAGACAAAGATTCATCCATTGTCATGGATCACATAGAAGATCTACTTTCGAGGTATGTATAACTTGGTCATACAGTGGTTAACTTATGAGACATGCAGGTTACTAGAACAAGTCACTAAAGAGAACAAGAAGACATTATGCGGGTATGTTAGACATAACTAGCTAGCATGCTAATCCATGTATGTTTTTCCTATATCAAGCTAGAATCCTACCTTGTGTTAGGATCTTATACTGTTGTGTTGTTGATAATGATTATTCATGAAGTCACAGGTTTGAATAATCATGGTTGTATGCATATCATGTTTCTTACCATAATTGATGATATGACTAACCAGAAGAATCATGAAGGTATAGGTTTGAATAATCACGGGTTTTATGCATATTATATATCTTATCTTGATTGATGATTCAACTAACTAGAAGAGTCCTGTGATCAAATAAGAATATGTATGTGTAAAAGAAGACTTCCCTGAAACCTTGAATACTAATGTTTATTATCTGTGAATGATGATGAATATACATGTTTAATATTATTGTGTTTTGATAGTATTAAGAATATACTAATAAATGTGTAATTATGTATGAGACCTCAAGGATAACACAATGATGATACTAATAAGCATGCATAATGATTAAGGATGGATGTAAGTTCAAGGACAGGTAATCCAGGAAGCAAAGATCAAGAGGGAGCACACTCTAGTTGTTCCTGCAAGAAAGCAAAGGAGCACACTTCAGTACTTTCTACAAGGATGCAGACATTCAGAGGGAGTTGACCACTCCTCACAATCCACATAAGAATGGAGTTGCAGAAAAGAAGCAAAGACTAAGAGGGATTCAACCCAACAAACAAACAAAGATAAGTATTTGAATTGTCATTACTTGCATATTTTATTGTTTAAATAACATTGTTCAATAATGTATATACTGATGTTCCTAGAATTAGGTTCTGTATTATGCATATTAGAATAGTTGCATTGATGAACAATATACTACTAATATGCATGGGTAAGTGGCCTATGGCACTATACAACATTCCATTGCTACTTATCTAGAATGAAACCTCTTTGCTGTAAAGCATGTTCTGAGTGTTCACTTGGTTGCTGTAAAGCATGTTCTGAGGTACCTGAAGGGTACAGTTGATTATGGGCTCAAGTATGAAGTGAATCAAAAGTTTAACCTGCAGGGTTATGTTGATTCAGATTGGGCTGGCAGTGCTGCAGATAGGAAGAGCACATCTGGGTGTTGCTTCAGTATGGGATCAGGTGTGATCTCTTGGTTTAGCAGGAAGCAGTCCTGCGTAGCACTGAGTACAGCTGAGGTAGAGTATGTGGCATCCTGTTTAGCTAGTGGTGAGGCAGTATGGCTACGGAAGCTACTGCCTGAGTTATTTGATCTCCCGTTGGATGCTACTGGTATCTTCTGTGATAACCAGAGTTGTGTGAAGCTGTCTGAGAACCTAGTGTTTCATGATAGGTCGAAACACATAGAGATCAAATATCACTATATCAGGGATATGGTGCAGAGAGGAGCTGTGAAGCTCTTGTACATTGCAATGGACGAGCAGATTGCAGATGTGCTGACGAAGCCACTAGCCAGGGTGAAGTTTGAGTACTTCAGGGAGAGGCTTGGTGTTCTTCAGATTGATGACACTTCGAGGAAGAAGTGATGGACACATTTGCTGAAGCCATTCCAAGCATGTTGGAAGGAGGATCCTTCACATGGCTGTGGATGTAAGCGCTGGATGATGAGCATCAGGATGATGTTTTAGTTTCTGCTTTGTATGATCAGTTGGATCATTGATATGTATATGTATGTATGCATCATGTTGGATGATGGATATGATCAGTTGGATCATTTATATGTATGTACGCATCATGTTGGATGCTGGATATGATCGGTTGGATCATTTGTATGTATATGCATCATGTTGGATGCTTGGACCATGTATCTGTATATGTATAAGGTGGATACATTGTATGATCAATTAGATCATGTATACTGATATGTATCAGGTATAATTAGGTAGATCATGTATGTTAATGGATACAATGTGTGGATCATGTATCTATGTATTAGGTGGATACACTATGTATGATGATATGTATACTATTGTCAAGCACCCTATATGCAGATAGATTATCACCAACACACAGAGCATGCGAGATTTAATGTCAACCCGAGAAAGTCTTTTATTTCAAAGGATAAATGCACAGTATATGATTAAACATCAATAAATTATAATTGCCTACTGTCATCTTCTAACAACTATGTCCATCTCAAAGATTTGTGTAATCCCAGTTGCTGTCTAATTACTATTCCACCATGCATCAACAGGAAATCAAATAAGCTTCAAAGACGATTGCAATTACAAAGAAATTCTATTCACATCTAGAACTAATAACTCACTTCTTCAATCTAATCACTCTTGAAAATCATAAGCAGAAACTGAATATTAATCTAGAAATTCAATTGCAAGGGATTGAGTTCAACTGTTCTAAGAAATTGAATTGCAGGAATGAAAATCAACAATCATACAAGAAAGATAAATTGTAAAAGGGATCATGGGATCACAACTTACTGTAAGATGAACAAGGCTGTGTACAACTGCCAAATGAAATGCATAAAGCAAGCCCTACTCAGTCGACTGTTACTCTGCACTATTTACCAATCTCAAGGAGATATAATCTTAACTATACTAAAAATTCACACAAAAACTACTACTGCTGCATACAAAAGAAATATCATGAACAAAGCATCACACAACAATAATTTAAAGAATCCTAATTTAACTCAGCAATCTCTGTGGAAGACGGGCCCAGCCTTCACACAGAGACGCTGGCTGAACAACGCAAGCTCCTTTAACTCAAGGGTAACTCCTTATATTAACAGAAGAATGATTACACGGTTGCTTTTGCTGCTAATACAATGAATTAATTATCTGTTGTTCAACCCCCTGGGTCGAGGCAACTCCCCATATTTATACATACAAATCATAACATCCAATCCTATAATGGGGCAGCCATGAAGATCTCTGATCTTCAGGCGCCCTAAATAACTAGCTGTTACAATACGTGGCAGAATAGAGACATCAAAATATGAGAACGCTGTCAATTGACCCAAGAGTGGCGATCCTTCCAGATCACAGTTAGACTCGAACAGCAACATACTCAAGATAGCGCATTCTGTTACAGCTGCCCTATCACAGCTCCACCTAGGATGTTGTATTAGAACCATGTGCCTTAATTGATGATTCGAGCCCCGAGGACCCCTTTGCAAGCAACGAACATCCCTTCTTTCACGACTTGCTCAGCCCCATCTTCCTGCAGTCCATTTATCTCAACTACCTTCATAAATCATAACATGTTAGCACAATTGAGAGATACATAGCTTTAATTATCACAATCATAAGCATTAATAAGATAAAACAATGATCAGTCATACCTTGGCAACTTGGGGAAATAAAGTAGGGACAACAGGTCTAATTATCATGATAAGTGGTGTAAGACAGGGGCAGGAAGGATGATTAAAGATGATTAAAAAGGGCCAATTCTGGGCTCAACATCTCCCCCCAACTACCCTGTTGCATGTCCTCATGCAACAACCTGCATCATTCAGAATTTGAGTCCTGTACTGAGCTCTATCCATGGAGAGAGGAAGAATTGTAGGAAACTCAGGCACCTTATCTGTCTTTTGAAAAGCCTTTGTGAGTAACTTAACATCTTCCTCATCACTGTTCTCCTTCCATTGCTACTTGCTGGTGTCTGGAAATGCAGTTGGTGTAGTGGGAGTCTTCCTGCAGTCTCATTATGTTGTGCCTGAGGCTCGAAAGGAAATCTTTAATCTGAATCTAAATCAATGATATTTCTAGGAGGTAGAAGCACTGGTTCTTGTGGGGCAGTGTCTTCTAACACATCTAAATTTAATAAGAGAGTTGCTGGTTCTTGTGTAACAACAACATCTTTTAGACTCTCTTCAGCAGCTACCCTCATTGCTTTTAGAGACACTGGTTCTTGTGTAACAGTGTCTTCCTTGTCCTTCTGCTGCTGAGATTGGATCTCTTTCTCATTGTGCAACTCCTCCTCCAAGATTTTGGTGTCACCTGAGCATGGTGTTTGTACCTATTCATCTTCACTCCACTGTGTATCTGGAATGATATCCACTCCAGGGTTATCTTTTAAATGAAATTCAGGAGTTCCTGCTGCAGCTTCCAAGGATGTTGGTTCTTGTGTAGCAACATCCTGGCTTGCCTCTTCAGCCTCCTTTTATTGCAACTCTTCTTCTATGAGCTTTGTGTCATGGGAACCCTCTGGGGTTACAACCCAGAGTTCATCATTAAATTCCAGAGTGTCCTCTATTCCAGGTTCTTCTTCCATCTGCTTGGCCGGTTGGACAGGTACACTCAGGGTTGCTGGTTCTTGTGTTACAGCATCCTGTTCCAATTTATCAATGTCCTGCCTTTGTGGCTCTTCTCGTAAAATTTCTTTGTCATGGGAGCATTCCGGGGTTGCAGTATAGAATTCTTCATTGGCCTCCAGAGTGTCCTCCATTCCAGGTTCTTCTCCCATCTGCTCTATAATCTCCGTATCATGGGAACATTCTAGAGTTACAGTATATTCCTTATTAAGCTCCAGAGTGTCCTCCATCCCGTGTTCTTCTCCTATCTGTTCTCTAATATCTGTGTCATGGGAAGTGGCAGCTTTAGCAAGGATATTCAAAGATGTTGGTTCTTGTGTGACAGCATCTTTCTTTTCTGTTGCTTCCTCTATTGTGGCCATGGGCTTTTGTGCTGAATAAGTGCTAAGTATAATTTTATGGCCTGCTTCCTTGAAGATTTCTCCACAGGTGGGACAGAGTATTCGTTCATCCTCCTGCCCAGCTCCAACAGAATCTGATCCCTCCAGTTGGTCTGCAGCCTCTATCAATGTATACATTTTTCTTTCACCCTGTTTTCTGCAGGTTTCCATCCAGATTTCCAACTCCCTTCTAAGTACTTGGAGGTCCTCTTTTAACATTGCGTTCTCATCCAGAAGTCCTTCAATTTCGGATTCTTCCTCCACTGGCCTTTGTGGAGCATCCATTGGTCTTGGTACAAGGATTGGGGGCTCAACCTGTGCCTTTAGAGTTGCCCATCTTTTTATGGCTGCCTGTGTTGCTGTAGCTGATCTAGTTCTTTTCTTTCTGATAGGTGAAGTTATGTTAAATTCATTGATTGCTCTCTTTCTTTTCTTTTGTGGTGTCTTCTTTTGTGGAGTTGGGACATAGGGAATCACAGCTAAGGTCGAAGGGATGTTTTCTTGCCTCTCTTGCTGTTCTTCTTCAATTAAATCTCCTCCTTCCCACTCGGGTGAGGATTCAATGGTTACCAGCTCAATGTTTTCTTCTATTTCCCTGGCTCTGTCATCTTCAGGTTCAATTGTTGCAGCATTTAATGCTGCTCCAATTTCACCCTCTGCTGTCAGAACTGACCTATTGTCTGCATTTTCCACCATATTTTTATCTACACCTTCCCCCGATGGCTCTTCCTGTGATGGAGTTTCATCTCCCCCAAAATGGCTCTGTTGGTAATGGATTTTCATCTCCCCCAAATGGCTCAGCTTGTGCCGGAGTTTCATCTCCCCCAAATGGCTCAGATTGTGCCCCCAGTTGTTCTTCCTCTAATATAGTTTCATCCCCCCCAGATGGCCCAGCTTGTGTCCCTGGTTGCCGTTCCTTTTCAATTTCATCCCCCCCCCCCAACTTTAGTGGAGGGACTCCGGTCCCCCTGTTGTGGTGGAACTCGTATCTGTTGTAATGGGACAACTCGCAAGGGAACGGGTTGCTGAGTTCGAAATAGGAATTGTTACTAGGTTATATGATGCTGGGCAAGGGTTCTTACAATGATTAGTTTGATAAGGCCATGGTGGGTGAGAGAGGAAAGTGGGTGCTTAGCAGACTGAACAAATTCCGCCATATGACGCAAGTCGTGCAGTAAATAATATGGAATGTTCAATAAAATGCCATGGCGGAGATTAGAAAGCAAAGGAAGTTCAGAGTTATAAACAGTTTGAAATCTACCTTCACAAGTAATGAACTTCTTGAGAAAGACAGCAACCTGCTACCATGGCCGCGGCAGTGAGTTCAGTGCGATCCCTCTTCTGGATGCTTCAACTTGCTCCCCTGCGAGTAAAAATTCTTCTCGTGCAGTCGTTGCAGGGACTCGTCGGTTAAACCATGGTTTTCCCACCAGCGGAATGGCTGTAACCTTGGATATAATGGTCTCGGAGACTTCTATGTGTAGCCCCCACACCGTGGAGTGATTTTTGGTAATATTCAAAGCAAATTGCAAGGCTGCGTCCCGATCGAATCCATCTAGTCGCTCAAAAAATTCGAGCCAGCCGGCGGCTTGAAAGATGGCGAGAACTTGAAGATTTCTCCTCAGTTCTCGTGTATTGAAAGGTTCATGATGGACTGGGATCCCCATGGTCCTGGCTACAGGCTGAAGTTGTTATCACACAGACGGCAGAATCCACGAATGGGAGTTGCAGCACAGAGGATGCGCGAATCCCTGAGCGGAGATGTTGAGAGAATGGATAAATTTGGAAAGTTGAGCACAGAAAAACGTTCAAAATTTCCATGCCAAATTGGGGAAGGTGGCAGTTATTAGTGTTTACGACGTATGAGGGAAAGGTTTAATCAGGTATAATGGTGGTACGAGTGAAGGTACGACTAATATCGTTTAAATGATATCAATACTTAATCACGTGATAAATGAAATCCATACCTCATAAGACTGTGCGTCGGAATCCTGCGGAGAATGGTGGAGCGTACAGTTGGTGACATTGCGGAGCCGAACTCGTGCACAGTCAAAAGTGTGATCATGATGACTCAGATAAAGCAATAATTTCTTCCGCCAGTGAAACACAAACCATCGCGTCCTCGGGGTCAGAATGATGAGTTCGTCGGCACAACTGAGGTGAATCAGCACCATGATTTAGCAGGTTTAGAACAATTCTTCTGTTAACACAGGAGTTACCACTGCAAGTTGCCAGAAATGATAGCACGGCCGACGAAAAAGATGTTGTAGTCGCCAGGAAAGATTAATGGCCACCGGAAAAAGGATTTGCGGGATCGGGAAAAAAATACGGTTGGCGGGAAAAGTTTTACGGTGATGGGATATATGTCTTAGTCGCCGGGAAAGATGTTGCAGCCGACGAGAAACATGTTGCAGCTACCGGAAAACATGTTGCAGCTACCGGAAAAGGGTTCACGGCAGCCGGGAAAAAGGTTTTACGACAATCAGAATAAAAACAAGTCATGGTTGTCAGAAAGAAGTTTTACGGCGGTGGGAAATATGTTGCAGCCTGTCAGAAAAGTTGTTGCAGCTACGGGAAAATGGTTGCAGCTGCCGGAAAATAGTTCACGTCCGTCGGAAAAAGTTCACAGCTGCCGGGAAAGTGAATTAACAGCTGCCGGGAAAACGATTCTACGGTTGACGGAAAATGATAACACAGCCGCTGGGAAATGATGTTGCAGTTGCCGAAAAAGATGTTGCAGCTGCCAGAAAAGATTCACAGCAGCCGGGAAAAAGAATATTACGGCTGCAGGAAAATGATGTGGCAGTCGCTGGGAAATGAGGTGGTAGCCGCTGGGACATGGTGTTGCAGCTGCCGATGTTGTAGCTGCCAGAAAAGATTCACAGCAGCCGGGAAAAAGGATATTACGGCCGCTGGGAAATGATGTGGCAGCCGCTGGGAAATGAGGTGGCAGCCGCTGGGAAATGAGGTGGCAGCCACTGGGACAAAAGATGTTGCAGCTGTCGAAAAAGGTGTTGCAGCTGCCAGAAAAGATTCACGGCAGCTGGGAAAAAGGATATTACGGCCACTGGGAAATGAGGTGGAAGCCGCTGGGACATGGTGTTGCAGCTGCCGAAAAGGATGTTGCAGCTGCCGAAAAAGATGTTGCAGCTGCCGAAAAAGGTGTTGCAGCTGCCAGAAAAGATTCACGGCAGCCGGGAAAAGGATATTACGGCCGCTGGGAAATGATGTGGCAGCCGCTGGGAAATGAGGTGGCAGCCGCTGGGACATGGTGTTGCAGCTGCCAGGAAAGATTCACAGCAGCCGGAAAAAGGATATTACAGCCGCTGGGAAATCATGTGGCAGCCGCTAGGAAATGAGGTGGCAGTCGTTGGGACATGGTGTTGCAGCTACCAAAAAAGATGTTGCAGCTGCCAAGAAAAATGTTGCAGCTGCCGGAAACAAGCATGTGCAGCCACAGGGAAAATGATTTTATGGTTTATGGGAAACGATATCGCGGTTGCCGGAAAAGATAATGTAGCTGCCGGAAAAGATGTTGCAGCTGCCGGAAAAGATGTTGTAGCTGCCGGAAAAGATGTCGCAGCTGCCGATTTTTTTTTTTTTTTTTTTCAAGGCAAAAGGAAAATACAGCACAGGATGGCACAGGGAGACTCTCGCTTGACGGGCCCAATCTGGTCATTCTCCTGGCGCTTCCCTGAAATTTTTTGAAAAATAACAGCAAACGAAAAGATCAAATTGAAAGAGGAAAAAACAACAATTATACGCTACAGCAGGAAATTATTTATGTACAGCAATTTAAAATACGATTTTCAGTTTAAGGATTGGCAAAGGCAAAGAGAAATTCCTGATCTGGTGCCAGCTGATAATCTGGATCGGCGACAATTTGTGAAACGAATGCATCTTTCGAGATGGGCTTACGATACAGTCGCAGTCTGTGGCCATTAACAAGTAATGGTATACGGTTTTCATCAATGGTCACCAGGCGAACAGTGCCGTTGTCAAATACCCTGTCAACCAAATATGGACCCATCCATCTTGTACGTAATTTACCTTTAAAATCCTTCTTGAATCTGGAGTCGTGTAATAGCGCCCAGTCTCCCTCACAGAAAATTTTCTTTTTAATAAATCGGTCATGCCAGTTGGATCTCTGTTGCTGAAGCAACACAGTCTGATCTACTGCAGCTAACCGTTTCTCTTCTAATTCGTTTAATTGATTCAATCTTCTCCTCTGGGCTTCTGTTACATCCAGACTCATTTCTGTGGCTGTTTTCAGGGTTTTGATCTCAAACTCAATTAGAAAGATGGCACTCTTTCCATACACCAGATCATAGGGAGAAAACCCTGTGGTGTTGAGCCAAGTTGTGCGATATGCCCATAGTGCTTCTGGAAGCCTGTCATCCCAATCCTTTCGATGGCTTTTAACTGTTTTAGTAAGGATTGATTTAATAACTTTATTAGTACTTTCCACCTGACCATTGGCCTGTGGGTGGTAGGGTGAAGCTATCCTATGCTGCACATGATATTTCTAGAGCAAGGATTCAAATTGGTGTGAGATGAATTGTGGTCCCCCATCGGTAACTACTTCCTTTGGTACCCCAAAGCGGGTAAAGATTTCACTATACAGAAAATCAATCACCGCCTGGTCATTAGCCTTAGCCAAAGCTACAGCCTCTACCCACTTGGTCATGTAATCAGTACAAACCAGAATGTAAACCTTCTGTCTGGAAGGAGGGCTGATAGGGCCAACAAAATCCCATGCCCATCTATCAAACGGTTCAAGTACCACTTGGGGCTGTAAAGGCATCTGATCTGTTTTATTAGGTTGGCCCATCCTTTGGCAGCTGTCACAGGACTAAACATATCTTTTAGCATCCCTGAACAGAGTCGGCCAATAGTAGCCCATCCGCATCGCTTTATGCCCTATTCTTTTGTCTGCAAAGTTTCCTCCACAAGGTTCATCATGACAGGCCTTCAGTATATGAAAGATCTCATCTTCCCTTACACATCTCCTAATCTCAAGATCGGGTCCTGTGTAAAAGAGATGACCATTGAGCCAACAATACCTGGCACTTTGCTGGATAATTTTTCTCTTCTCTCGTTTAGACATGTGTGGTGGGAGCTTCCCTACGACCAAATAATAAGCAACGTCTGCATACCAGGGGGAATGAGCTGAGAGTGCGAATAGATGTTCATCTGGAAAAGAATCCTCAACAGGCAAACTGTCATCACTATTAGTAAAACGTGATAAAAAATAAGCAACAACATTTTCTTTTCCGGGTTTATCTATAATGGTAATATCAAATTCCTGCAATAACAAGAGCCACCTGGTTACTCTGGCATTGGTGACAGGTTTTTTCATCAAATACTTAATGGCAGAGTGGTCAGTGTGCACAAATGTAGGATACCCAGTAATGTAATGCCGAAATTTATTAATAGAATAAACAATAGCAAGGAATTCTTTTTCGGTAAGAGTATAATTAAGTTCAATAGGGGCTAAGTTTTTACTAACATAATAGATAGCATAAGGTACTTGACCATCCTTCTATCCTAGTACTGCTCCAATGGCGGTATCAGAAGCATCTGAAGAAATGTGGAAAGGTATGGTCCAATTAGGTCCCCTTAGGATAGGGGTTGTGGACAGCTTCTCTTTAAGCTTATCAAACGCTGTCTGGCATGCTTCACTCCACACAAACTGTGTGTCCTTCATTAACAATGAAAACAAAGGAGAAGCGAGTTTGAAGAAGTTTTCTATAAACCTCCTGTAATATCCAGCATGTCCCAGAAAACTTCGCACTTCTTTCTGCGTTGAAGGAGTAGGTATATTTTTTATTACCTTAATTTTTGAAAGATCCACCTGAATGCCATCGATAGAGATGAAATGTCCTAATACCACCCCCTCACTCATTATCATATGGCATTTTTCAGTGCTTAATGAGAGGCGATCCTGTTCGCAGCGAATTAAAACCTTCTTTAAATTTTCCAGTGCTTCCTCAAAGTCCTTGCCATAGGGAGTAAAATCGTCCATAAAGACTTCCATGCTATCATTAACTAATTCAGAGAATATGCCAATTAGAGCTCTTTGGAACGTTGTTGGTGCATTACATAAACCAAAGGGAAGCACCCTGTAGGCAAACGTTCCCCAGGGACAAGTGAAGGTGGTCTTATCTTGGTCCTCAGGAGCAATCTGAATTTGGTTGTACCCACTGAACCCATCCAAGAAGGAGAAGAACTTCTTCCCTGATAGGGTATCAAGTACTTGGTCAATAAAGGGTAGAGGGAAATGATCCTTTTGCGTAACTTTGTTCAGCTCCCTATAATCAACATAGACTCTCCATTTACCATTTTTCTTGGGCACAATTACAAGTGGGGAAACCCACTCACTATCTGAAATAGGGTAGATAAATCCTGCTTCCAAAAGTTTCTGGATTTCCTCCTTCACTATATCCCTCAGATTGGGGTTCATGCGTCGTTGGGGTTGACACATAGGCCGGGAGTCATTTTTAATGTAAATATGGTGAGTGCACAGATTAGTAGGGATACCCGTCATGTCTGTATACTCCCAGGCAAATGCCCCCTTATGTTCGTTCAAGAGACTGATTAGGTGCTTCTGTTCCTCTAAGGAGAGACCAGGGTTGATGTTCAAAGTCCTTCCAGGTTCTACCTCAACAGAAATACTTTTTGAATTTTTCAAAACTGGGATTATGTTTGTGTCACCAACTAATGCTTCCTCCGTGAGATTTTATTGTTCTTCCTTACCAAGGGTAATGTTCAGGATTTGATAGACCTCTTTATCCACTGAAGCGGGTTCGCTAATGAAATTACTGATGGCATCGTATTCTGTTTCATTTTTAAAAGTTAAGGCCTTCCCTATTGTTAATAGTGGCTGAACATCCTCCTCCTCCTCCTACTCTATCCAAAGAGAAGTTTTAGCCTCTAAACTTGGCCGAGCTGGAGGATACAGGGTGAGGTTTTTAATCTCTGTACCATCAGATATAGTCATGGACCCAGATTGACAGTTGATGCAAGCATCAACTGTGGCCAACCAAGGCCTCCCCAGGGTCAATGGATGTCCTCCCAGCTGTGATTTTGGTTGCAATATCAAAAAGTCAGCAGGGTATTCCCATGAATCTACTGAGATGACAAGGTCGTCCAGAATCCCTTCGGGTCTAATGGTGGATCTTTCTGCCAATTCTAAAATGGTAGGGGTCGGCCTAAAATTAGTGAGTCCAAGCTTCCTTACCGTCTCAATTGTTATGACATTGATCACTGCTCCTAAGTTGACTAGCACGTTGGGTATCTACGTCTATCCTACATGTACAGTGACGGTAGGATTTCCAGGATCGTCATACTTGGTCACAGGGGTTTTTCCTGTTATTAAAGCAGATAAATTCCCTATGACGTGAATAGTGGGAGGGTCTCTGGGTTTCTTCCCTGGTTTCTTAGTGCACAGGTCCCGAACGGTTTTAGCATAAATAGGCACATCTTGAAGGGCTTGCAGAAGGGGGATTTTAACGTAAAGATTTTTCAACTCTCCTAGGAGGTTGAACTGAGGTTGCCCCCCTATTTTTGGTAGCATTAGTCTCTTGGGGTATGGTGGTTGCCTTACCAATTGGGTAGGCTGCGTATTATCTGATTTCTCATTTAATGTTTCAGCCGTCCCATCTAAGGGATGCTCAGCACCTTCAGTGATAGGAACTGGATCGGATGGATGCTGTGAACTCTCTCCTTTTTCATGCACAGAAGGTGGAATATCTTCTGTAATTACAGGTTCTATTATCTTCCCAGATCGTAGACGAATATCATTACAAGGTACAAGGGAGAGAGAGTAGGCCGACATATTGACAGTTTCCAATTGATGGACTCTTTTATTATTCGGGTTAGGATTAGGTTGGGCAAGCAGCTGAGGCCGTATTGGTATATTAGGAACATGATTATTCTGTAGCTGCAGCTGGGACTGCTGAGGTGGGTGTTGAGTATATTGAGGAAATTGAGGAAATTGAGGGTATGGGGGAGAATATGGTGACTGTTGAGGTGGGGGTGGTTGAGGGAACTGGTTCCCGAGAGGAAAGTTCCTCCATCCAGGAGACCATGACATAGGTTGATGTGGTGGCTGTGTCCAAGGACCCCATGAATTAAAATTTTGCATTGCAAGTTGGGGAGGATTCCACTGAGCATAATTTGAAGGGAATTGTGTATTCACATTTTGCATGTTATTATTCCAATTGCTCATATTATTCAAAAATGGAAACGAGTCCAGAGGCATACCTTGATTTCGAGGCTGCCAAGGTTTCTTCTGTGCGATGAAATAGGCTGATTCCACTTCTGGAGTTGATGCCTGCAGAACAACCTTCACTTGGGGAAGTGTGGGACATTCCTTCATGTCATGGTTCAGCTCACACAGCTGACATACTTGTACCTTGTCAAGAGGGAATTCTTTCAGCGGGTGATTCTTTCTACATCGTGGACAGAACACACCTAGTGTGAGATCCTCCACTGCCTGTTTTTGTTTGGCCTTCAGGATGTCAATCTCCGAAGAGATGGAGCTCATCATTTCTGTTTTAAAATTTTCAAGGAGATTGCCTATCTCTGCACGTGTAGCTCCTCCATTGGATGACTTCTGAGTTCTGTCGAAGACATCACGTTCCAGCTTATCCCGTTTATCCCGCTTATTATTCCTGGAAGATCCCCTGGAGTATCTCTTACATAATTCCACAATCGTCTCAAAAGGTTCTTTGGAGATATCTCCCTTTCCTAACAGATTTAACATGTCTAAACAATCATCCCTGATCCCTCGAAGCAAGCTTATCTTGAGCACGTCCAGCCCCATGTTCGTCTTCCCGGCTCTTTGCACATTGTACAACAGCCTTTCTACAAAATCCTCTAGACTTTCATCCTACTTCTGCACCATCTTGAATAATTCCTCTCTTTTTTCCCTGGTGTTGCAATATTCTTGATATTTCTCCAGGAATACTTGCTTCATCTTATTCCAATTAGCAATAGTTCCTCCCCCAAGGCTCATAAACCATCGTAATGCATTGTCCTTCAGGGTGGCGGGAAAAAGTTTCAGCTTTTGGGCATCTGTGACATAATCATAGCTGCAACAAAGGATATCAAATTCAAAAAGGAATTCGCCTGGATCTTCTGCCGCCCTACCATGGAAGCGAGGCAACACCGATGGTGAGATGTTCTTCATAGGAGTTGTCCCATCTGGCTGCTGAATTGGAAATTGTAATGTAGCTGTAGTTCCTTCTGGCAGGGAGTAATTTTCATGATGGTATTCTATCACTGCCTCTTCCTCTTCGGTCTCATGTCTGTTATTCATCTTTTCTTCTGTATCCTCTTCTTCGTTCGTTCCTGCGTTCTTTTCCTCAGTTGTAACAGCTGTACCTTCCTTAGCACGGGTATATGAGGGAGTCACGCGTGCTCCTGTATTTTCCACCGTGGATGTTGGCATTCCAAAATCGGCAAGGTTTCGTTCGATAGGAGTTTCTTGATGACGAGCCCTGGTGGATGAATCAGCTCTGTCAACAAGATCGTCGATGAATGTTCTTCTGCCCAATTGTTGTCCTCGACCACGACCCGAACCACCTGCACTGTTAGTAATTTGTGGGGTTTTGGGAGTTGGGAGGTGATCGCGTTTTACGCTCCTTGTATTTACGCGAACCAAATCATTTCAACAAAGAAAAGACTGACTAGAAACAATTACCAAATGCAACTAATGATCAATGTTTAATTTTTATCCTTCCCCGGCAACGGTGCCAAAATGTCAAGCACCCTATATGCAGATAAATTATCACCAACACACAGAGCATGCGAGATTTAATGTCAACCTGAGAAAGTCTTTTATTTCAAAGGATAAATGCACAGTATATGCTTAAACATCAATTCATTATAATTGCCTACTGTCATCTTCTAACAACTATGTCCATCTCAAAGATCTGTGTAATCCCAGTTGTTGTCTAATTACTATTCCACCATGCATCAACAGGAAATCTGTAGCTATGGTTTTACCCCTAGCTTGTGCAAATGAGCACCTACTAAGGAGAAGGGACTCCTTAGTAGCAGTTCAGTAAATGGTAAATTAAAATGCTAAAACAGAAATGTAAATTACTCTAAACATATGCATGAAACAGAAAAACAAGATATAAAGAATAGCTTTTGTATTGATTTTTACCTCCAATGTGAAGGTTGGTGAATCTCTTGCAATGGTCCAAGAGGGTTGCTCCAAGCTCCAACTTGCTCCTTCTCTTTCTCCAATGGTGGGAATGGGCCAAAAGAGGCTCTCAAGGTGAAAGTAACTCAAGGGTGAGCTAGGGTTTCAAGAGAGATTTTGGCAGAGTAAGGGTGCTTATGACTGTGGATGTGGAATGAGGGGTCTCCATCACCTATTTATAGTTTTTTGGTGGTGGAGTGCTGGCCCATGGTTTTGGGAACCATATGGTTTAGGTCAGCTGTATAGGGTTTTTTCCTCCTTTTCCTCATTATTTTATATTTTTTATTCCCTTTTTAGAGGGTTTTTGCTATTTTTAGAGTAATTTTGGATATTTTTGGAGGAAAAAGGGGGTTTTTAGCCTTTTTGAGGCTTTTTTGATGGTTTTGTGGCCTTTTGGAGGCATTTTAGGCCTTTTGGAGGCTTTTTAGTGGGATTTTTAGGGTTTTTAAGGGAAATATGGTAGGAAAATGGACAAATGAGCCGTGTAATGGGGTAGATGAGGTAGTGAACACTTTTTGGGTGTTAACAGATTGCCCCCTGATGTGCGAGGGCAGGAGCTCATTGTATGGCCGATGGACATCATAAGTCATGTAAGGTTTTCCTGGGGTGTGGAGAAGAGAAGAAACAAGCTGAAGCCCGGAACAACGATCCTGAACAAACTGCAAGAACTAAAAGTACATAACCTCAAAAATGGATGAGGAATCATCTGATCATATGGACGAGGCGGGCATACCCATGCTCGTATCAGGATATAACATAATAATAACAATGGGGTCCAAAAAATGGGGACCTGACATATACATGACCTCAAATACTAAATGAGGAAGAATCTCAATATATGGACGAGGCAGGCATACCCATGCTCGTATCAAGATACATAAACAGAACTGTGAGGCCCGAAAAGGGGGACCTGTAAGATACATAGATAACCACTATGTACATCATAAGAGTCCAGAGGGGACACAAATCTGGGACATACTACTGGGCGGACCATGTGTGAGATGAAGAACCGGTGCACTGGAATATCAATAGTGCTGCTGACGGGGGTACTAGAGGAACTGATGAGCTGCTGGATCATGGTGACAGGGAGTCCTGACCTCAATGGTACACTGAACTGGAACAGAACTGGGTACTCAAGGAAGCATATAACTGGATGGCTGTCGAATACAATCGCCAACACAGCCTGGACATCCACATGAACATATAACTGGGCGTTCTGAAGTGACTCACCAATGTGCTAGAGTCGAGGGAAATCCAGGGTCTTCGACTAAAAACTGAAGGAATATAACCCTACGTGATTCTCGACGATGCGATCAAGGTGCTGAAGTCGAGCGTGTGAGAAACAACCACTCGGAGAGGCAATGATGACTCCTCTCGGAATGGTCTGTAGGCACTTACCACAGATGGTGATGAGTCCAAGGCGTAGGGACCTCTGGGCCTATCCTCTGGAATAGAGGGGATGTCGTCGACAGAGGGAGACTTGCAACTATCAAGGCAATGATGTTTCCTTGACAGGAGCGCGAGGTGGAGAACCAAAATGTGAGAGTACTGATGGCGGGGCTGACAAACTGTGGGGGGACAACTGGGCAAGTAGAGGGGGTGGACTCAAAACTTCCTTTGTTCAGAGTATTATAACGGGGATGATCGGGCAGCATATGAAACTAATTGATGGGAAAGGGAGCATAGCTGTAATGGATCAAGGATGGGGACTGGGCTGAGGGAGACTCAGGCTGATATGAAAAGGCAGGAGGCTGCAGAATACTCTGAACAAAGGTGACCTGATTGGGGGTGCTGCCGAGATGATCGATCATAGTGCCAAGAGGCACGGGAGGGGACTTCTTCATGGGTTAGGGAACTAGAAGAAGTGTGTATAAAATGGTACTGTCGTGTGGATTTATACGAGCCCAAGACAGTTCATGCTCGTGGTTGCTTTCAATTTTACGGAGTCTGAAAGCGATAAGAAGACTCTGAAGGAATGGAATGGTACTGTCGTGTGGATTTATACGAGCCCAGGACAGTTCATGCTCGTGGTTGCTTTCAATTTTAGAGAGTTTGAAAGCAAATAAGAAGAATCCAGGGGGTTGCTTTTTCGTGTGTTAGTCTCCAAGGCCTGAAGAAGCATAAAAGGATGCAATGAAGAACTCTTCTAGCTAGTGTGACTAGAGTATTCCTTTTTTGTAATTAGTCTACCAGGTCCGGAAAAGGGTTAAACTTATACCAGATAGATGCCCTTTCAGGTACTTTAACGAGCATGAAAGGAAGCAAGATTGCTCGACGATCTTTTCATTGTTTTAGGAGTCAGAAAAGAGCTTAACAGAAACTCCCTAAGTGCCTTTTTCGTAAAGGACTTGTCCGGCCTGAAAAAGGGATAAAATTATACCGAACAAAAGGAATGGCCTAGCAAGGAGGAAGTGTTGAATCAAGGAACAGTAATGATGACCAAGAACGAGGGTAGGGGGGGAACACTGGTGGGCCTCCTTGCGGGGTGAATGAAATGGTGGAAAAATAATGAAACATTTGCAGTATGACAGGAGTGAATAGCTCATGTAAAAGGGTGGAACAATATGATGGCGGCCGATGTGGTGCGCAAACCGAGGCAGCAAGGTGTCGGAACATAATGTTGAAATTGTACTAGGTGAGAGCAAGAAATGATCTCAAGCATCATCACGAGCTCGAAAAAATGAATCCGATGATATAAAATATGTGAAAAACGGAGAACGACCGATGTGGCATGCAAACCGAGGCGACGGGGGGCGTTTTGGAAAAAATGCCCAAAAAACATGGGGGTGAGAGCGAGAAATGGTCTCAAGCATCATCACCGGCTCGGAAAAATGAATCTGATGATATAAGGTATATCAAAAATGGGCTACGGACGATGTGGCACGCAAACCGGGGTGACAAGGTGTCGGGACACAATGTTGATATTGGTCCTGGTGAGAGCAAGAAATGATCTCAAGCATCATCACGAGCGTGGAAATATGAATCCGACGGTGCAAACGGTGCGAAAAACGGAGGTCATAAGGACTCCGGAATGGTCAAAGGAACTAACTAGGTTAAAAAATGGTTGCAAATAAAGGTGAGCCCACCAAGCCAAGGATGCAGTGGTGGGGAGAAATGATGACCCGTGGGGGAAGAATACTAGGTGTATCAAATCAAATCAAATCTACAAGTGATATGTGACCTCAAAAATGGTTGAGATCACAAGTGTGAAAAAGTGAGTAGGGTTAATGACTTGCCCCCATGCTATGTGCATGGGGTTTGTGATTATGGATCACATATGTGTGGGTTTGAACAATGGGTTCATTGACATGCTGAGATAGATGTGATGGGGAAGGTTCAAAATGATTGATCATGCCCCCTATCCCAGGGTCGAGGGAATCTATTATGCCCGTTGACTCAGAGGTGTCAACGTGATGCTTTATGATGGCGGGGTCAAGACCGGGCACTTCGGTATAAGACCAGGCAAAGACATCATGAAATTCTTGGAAGAGTTTTTTGTACTCTTCAATCTCAGACTCACTGCAGGAGGCTCCTAAAGTAATGAGTTCAGGTGTACCTCTTGGGGCAGCGATATCAATTTGGATGACGGGTGAAATATTGGCCATGTTACCTTCCTCAAAGGCATCCGGAGCAAGAATAGGGTCCTTAAACCAGTCGACTTTGGTAGGAAGAAAATCTTTGGATTCAACCACAAATTGGGTAGCGGTGCTAGAGGAAGATGCTTCTGGGAGGAAATACGAACGATGGTGCATGTCATCCCAGGGATACTCTGGGGCAGTGAGTGCCTCAAGAATCTCCTCATCAGTACGAAAAGTGTGGGCCGTCAAATCGGTTGACGAGGGAATGGTAGTTGAAGAGATCATGTAAATGGCGTTGATCTCCCCGGATGGGGGTGAGATCGGGGGGTGAATCTCTTCAATGGTGGGTGGTGCTGTCTCAAGATCCAGATTGTTCATATCATAGAGAGCTACTCTGTAATCGGGGATATCGGGACAGTGATGTGAGTAATGCCCGTAAACACCGCATATGGCACAGGAGTGCTTAGTGCGCAGGGATTTGTCGCAAGGCTTAGGGGTTGGATCTATCTTGACAACCGGGATATTAGGGTCATCGTCAAGCATTTGCATGTGTTCCTGTAATGCAGGTAACTGGGGACATTGATGAGTTGCATGGCCTAACTCATCGCACAAAGAGCATTTAGGAGGAGCACGAAACACGGGGGGGTTTTTTATTGTCTTGGGAGGTGGTATAGCAGTGTAAGGTTGAGGGCCTCTGCCCCCAGTGGATTTGGGAGGAGGAGGGGGATTCGTGGAGGAAGAAGGGGTAGAGACACCGGGGGGAGGCTGAGTGGTAGTAGCCATGGGTTGCACCGGTTGTAGGACGACGCTTGGTGTCTGCGGGGGAACGGGAGGCGAAAGATACCATACGGGTAATCCCAAGGTTAACCCAGGGAGGCTAAGGGTAGCCATGACCGGGGTGCTTACTACTCCCGAGGGAGGGACTAGGAAGGGGATTGTATGGATAGGTGTAACACCAATGTGGCTAGGTACCAATGGTGGTTTAGGCA
Organism: Larix kaempferi; assembly: GCA_027924585.1. Classification (NCBI taxonomy): domain Eukaryota; kingdom Viridiplantae; phylum Streptophyta; class Pinopsida; order Pinales; family Pinaceae; genus Larix; species Larix kaempferi. Next base: position 769,612 of record BSBM01000689.1, on the reverse strand, counting down.
ACAAGGGTGGTTGATTGTTAGGTGTTTGGTTATCGTGGGTCAGGGTACATAAGTCAGACACTTCGGGCATAGATGACGGGGGAGGAATGGATTGGAATGTGGATGTCATCGATGGGTCTGAGTAAACTCCAGGTCCCAAGGAGGAAACAAACGAGGTAGCGGCACCACTAATAGGTTGTTCAACCATGGGGAGAACATTTTCGGGTGCAGCAGGGGCACTAGGATCGTAGTAAGTGAGTTGGTCAATCTTGACCACGCGTCCATCATGGGGGAACATCATAGTATGAAAGACAGAGGAAGCTACCACCCGCATAGCATACATGTAGCTGCGACTGAGTAAGAGGTTGTAATCAAGCTGGGCATTGATGACCTCGATGTCAATGAGGACGGTTTTACCACCTAACTGGACAGGGACATTGGCTAGGAGACCTTGGGGCTGAGCCGAACGACCGTCGTAGGCGCGTAATGTAGTGGTGGACTGCTGAAGGGTAGGGGATCCCAACTTCTGCCATACAAATGTGGACATAACGCATGTGGAGGCACCTTCATCGATGATGCACTGATGGATGATAAGATTCCGAACGGAAACAAAAACTTGGAATGCTAAGGTGGAAGGCAGGCGCGGTTCGGACTGGTCCAAATCAAATGCCATCAAGTTTGAATCATTCAGGTCAATAGCCCCAATGGCTGAGAGTAAAGTCTTGCACTGGGAAGGGCAGTTTTTCAAAACTTCTAATGCAGATATGGCTGCGGGGGATTGGGCTAAGTCGTCCACAATGTTGTAGTTTGACGGAGCGCGCGCATTGGGGTTATTGTTGATACGGTGAAGTGGGAAACGAGGTGCTTTGGGAGTGCCGTCTAGTGGAGGTGGAGGTATACGTAACGCTTGATCAGTGGGATGAGAGTTAGTGGGTTTATCAGTGGGAGGGACTTCAGAGGTGGATCCATATTGGTTCCGACGGGTATGGAGGTTGACGTCAGTGGATGACATCATCAACAAGTGGTGGGTCCCTGAGTCGAACATGGGTTGATCAGGAGTGACGTAAGTGATTTGTTGTTGGGGTGGCGCATTGGCTTGAGGGGGAGCCAAGGGCTGAGTGTTCACTATGCCTTGGTTTGGTAAGGGATTTTGCAGCACCAAAGGTGGCTGCTGAGGTTGCGGGGGGTTGGGTGGTGCTTGAGGATCCGCATGCCCTTGGCGATGGGCATCATCAACCCAAAGTTGCCGAGCTCACTCCAAGTGTGGGCAAGCATGTGTGTAGTGGCCATAGACCCCGCAAATAGAACAACTATGGTTTGTTCGCAAATTGGGGTTTTTAGCCTGCTTGGGCGGGCGATCAGGGTTTTGGTTAGCAGGGGCCGCATTATTGTTGTTGGGGGGATTAGGAGGTTGACCAGCTTGGTCTGTAGGTTGGTTGTTCCCATGATTACGGCCCTTGCCGCGGTTTTGTTGGCCCTGGTTGCGTTGGTTGTTTTGGTTTTTTTGCGGGTTTTGTTGGGCGTAAACTTGCCCTTGGGCAGCAGGTGGATTCTGAGGTTGCGCAGGTGCTATAGCAGGCTGCGGTGGACGATATGTAGGTGGAGGCTGTGCAGGTGCAGCAACTTGAGGGGGTTGCTGATATGGCTGCGGAGTGGGTTGTGGGTTTTCCGCAGGGGCTGCCTGCGGTGGGTAATAAGCGGGTTGGGCTTGGGAAGGCACAGGAACTGGTGCATCCTGCTGGTGGTAATAGGGCTAAGGTGCGACCGAGGGGGTGTAAGCGGTGGGTCCATGACTGAAGCACTGAGGTGGACAGGTGGGTCCATGGGAATGGTGGTGATGTGTCATGGGAGCGTACGAGTTGGTTGCTCCAGACTGTGAGGTAGCTCGCGAAAGGTCGGGGCCAGGGTTAGGATGTGCTATGGAAAAGGGTTGGGGATGTGAAGAAACACGGCCGATGATGCCGTCTGCAGCATGGGATGCCCCCAGCGCATCGTGCTGGGAGGAATCACCGTGAGGGGCGTCCGGTATAATGGTATAGAGATAACCTGACTGGGCATAAATGAGGTCGAACTGTTGTGCCTTAAGGATGGCCTCTTCTTCAGACTGGGGTCTATCGGAAGCTACATCCTTAGCAATGACAGGAAGAAGGGATTTGAGGAGCCAATCTAAGAAGATACGGTCGTCTAATTTGATCTTGCATAAGCTATGGCGTCGATGCCACTCATGAATGTGGTCCGTTATGTGGGTAGCCGTGTTTTGTCTGCAAGACAGGAGAATCTCAACGCCCGCGTCGTAGCGAACCGGTAATTGGAAGAACTGCAGGAAGGTCGAGGCAAGGGAAGTAAAGGTGGCATGGGTCCCATGGGGTTGCTCGATATACCACTTAGCTGCAGAGCCAGTGAAGGTGCACTGTAACAGACGAAGGCGAACAGAGTCGTCCACTATGGAGTTGGAGGAACACCATAGATGGAAAGACATAATATGGTTTTGAGGGTCCTCACCTGCCTTGCCCTCGAACTTAGGGATGTTAGAGGGGAGCTTGGTAGGCATGTGAGGCCATGCAGGGTCGTGTTGGATAGGATCGTTAGTCAGTCTGGCTAGGTCAGGCAGGTTGAGGCTAGCCATGAATGGCAGACTGGAAGAAGGATGTGACACAGTAGTGGGTTGGACCAAGTTGGGGCCAATGCTCCCAAGTGGAGGGGCAGGATTTGGGATGTTGCCCCCAAGTGGGGGAACTAAGGTGGTATAGGATGGTCCTGCACCACCATGGGTAGTGTGAGCCACTGATGGAGTGGGGATAGGTATTCCAACTGCGGGAATAGGTGCAGTGAGGGGAATGGTAGATGGGGGCCCCATGGAGGGCATACCCAAAGCAGGTGTGGTAGCTGGTGTAGTGGTGGATGTGCCACCAATGGTCCCAACCAAGAAAAGAGTGGAAGTCACGCCATCCATGGGGCTAGTAGGGGTAGTGTAAATGGGGTTCTCAGACTCTGCCTCAGAATCGGAGGTAAAGTAAGGGGCATCAATATCTGGTGACGGAGTCCTATGCCATTGACGAGTGGAGTCAAGGGACAAGGCTCGATATATATGATAAGTAGTATCAAGTGATGATGATCTGTGTCGATGACGGGTGGTGTCAAGTGAACCGTGCTGTGGGGGCTCGCCCCTGAGGCGCCGAGAATGTCTCGGGGACTCAATGGTGACAGATGGTGTCAAATCGCTGGGGATTGTGGTGAGTGAAAAAACAGCTCAAAAATCCTAATGCAACCAAGTGTGCAGAAGGAGAGCTCAAAAACAAGGCACTCAGGCCAACAACCAACTCAAAACACCTACTGTAACAGCTATGCTACAATAAGTGGAGTACCAACAAAATGGTCAGAATACCAACAAGCAGCAGGTTTCCTAAAAATAAAAAATGGTGGACTCACTAGACCAAAAGGAGGTGAGGGAGCAAGCAAACACCTAACTAAATGGTATTCTGACTCAACTAGACATATCCTCTGCAAGGTGATGAAATCCAAGTCAGACAATATGAATAGGAGAGCTAAGTGGCTAAGATATCCCCCTACCGGGAGGGACACCGGGTAGTCAATCCTAGAAGAATGACAACTAAGATACCCCGTTCATGACACGTCCAGAAAGGTGAATCTGCCGTTTGGTCCTTTTATCGCAATACCGCTATACAGGGATATCCCGAGAACTGCGAAAGGTAGCCCTTCGGTTACTGAATGGAGTGCGGTATTCCACTCAGGCCTCCGGAACCAGTCTCGCGACTTCAACCCTCCTAGGGGAGAGGCCCTCTGGTAAACTGGTTGTGACCATGCCAAAAAGTACTAGGGGATTTTGGTTCCCTAATTGGACAACAGCTATGTCTCAAGTGTCAGTAACCGAGGGGTGTTATTGGAAGCCTATCCCCCTGATCCTACCTAACTACAAAGATTCTTTTGTGTTCCCCAAAGAATATTGGTTGAGTTAAGTAGTTTTTAAGGCTCACTTGAATTATGTGACAGAGTGTGTGATTGTGAGGTGATGAACCCAAAATAAAAGTGCCACAAGGGGGGCAACTTTCTAATTAACAATAATGAAATTCAACATGTAAAATTTTCTGAATTAAAATACTAAAATTTTAAAAAGATTATGTAAAGGGTACAGAAATTATGTTGCAGAAAAGGCTGTAGGGAAGGATGGCTGCAGGTAGGACAGATGGCTGTGCAGATGCATAAAATATTGAAGCAAAGGGGGATGGGTTCAAAACTGGAAAAAATGCAGAAATCAGACCGCGGGTTTGTGGCGAAACTGAGCAGTCGGACCGCGGGTTTGAGGGAAACAGGCGCGGACAGGACGTGGGTTTTTGGCAGACAGACGCACTCAGGACGCAGGGAATACGTAAAACGACATAGTTGGGTTGCGGGAAAAGGGTTGACAGACGCAGTCGGGATGCAGCAAAGGGGTTGAAAGCCGCAGTCAGGACGTGGGAAAATGGCCGATAGGCGCAGTCAGATCGCAGCAAACAGGATGATTAGCCGCGGTCGGATCGCAGGTAACAGACTTGAAACCGCTGGCAGGGCGCCGGAAACAGTCTGAGAGCCGCGGTCGGGTCGCAGGTAAATGCCTAAAAGACGTGGTCAAGACGCGACTGCAGAGGGAAAAGATGCGGTTTCCGACAGCCGAAAGGGACATCCAAAAGGAAAAAGAAAACGGGAAATTATTGCAGAAAAGTAAATTTTTTGTAAACTAAAACCAGAAATTCAAACCTAGGGGAGTCGCCAAAACTGTAGCTAGGGTTTTACCCCTAGCTTGTGCAAATGAGCACCTACTAAGGAGAAGGGACTCCTTAGTAGCAGTTCAGTAAATGGTAAATTAAAATGCTAAAACAGAAATGTAAATTACTCTAAACATATGCATGAAACAGAAAAACAAGATATAAAGAATAGCTTTTGTATTAATTTTTACCTCCAATGTGAAGGTTGGTGAATCTCTTGCAATGGTCCAAGAGGGTTGCTCCAAGCTCCAACTTGCTCCTTTTCTTTCTCCAATGGTGGGAATGGGCCAAAAGAGGCTCTCAAGGTGAAATTAACTCAAGGGTGAGCTAGGGTTTCAAGAGAGATTTTGGCAGAGTAAGGGTGCTTATGACTGTGATGTGGAATGAGGGGTCTCCATCACCTATTTATAGTTTTTTGGTGGTGGAGTGCTGGCCCATGGTTTTGGGAACCATATGGTTTAGGTCAGCTGTATAGGGTTTTTTCCTCCTTTTCCTCATTATTTTATATTTTTTATTCCCTTTTTAGAGGGTTTTTGCTATTTTTAGAGGAATTTTGGATATTTTTGGAGGAAAAAGGGGTTTTTGAGCCTTTTTGAGGCTTTATTGATGGTTTTGTGGCCTTTTGGAGGCTTTTTAGTGGGATTTTCAGGGTTTTTAAGGGAAATATGGTAGGAAAATGGACAAATGAGCCATGTAATGGGGTAGATGAGGTAGTGAACACTTTTTGGGTGTTAACAAAATAAAATAAGTTTCAAAGACGATTGCAATTACAAAGAAATTCTATTCACATCTAGAACTAATAACTCACTTCTTCAATCTAATCACTCTTGAAAATCATAAGCAGAAACTGAATATTAATCTAGAAATTCAATTGCAAGGGATTGAGTTCAGCTGTTCTAAGAAATTGAATTGCAGGAATGAAAATCAACAATCATACAAGAAAGATAAATTGTAAAAGGGGTCATGGGATCACAACTTACTGTAAGATGAACAAGGTTGTGTACAACTGCCAAATGAACCGCATAAAGCAAGCCCTACTCAGTCGACTGTTACTCTGCACTATTTACCAATCTCAAGGAGATATAATCTTAACTATACTGAAAATTCACACAAAAACTACTACTACTGCATACAAAAGAAATATCATGAACAAAGCATCACACAACAATAATTTAAAGAATCCTAATTTAACTCAGCAATCTCTGTGGAAGACGGGCCCAACCTTCACACAGAGACGCTGGTTGAACAACGCAAGCTCCTTTAACTCAAGGGTAACTCCTTATATTAACAGAAGAATGATTACACAGTTGCTTTTGCTGCTAATACAATGAATTAATTATCTGTTGTTCAACCCCCTGGGTCGAGGCAACTCCCCATATTTATACATACAAATCATAACATCCAATCCTATAATCGGGCATCCATGAAGATCTCTGATCTTCAGGCGCCCTAAATAACTAGCTGTTACAATACGTGGCAGAATAGAGACATCAAAATATGAGAAAGCTGTCAATTGACCCAAGAGTGGCGATCCTTCCAGATCACAGCTAGACTCGAGCAACAACATACTCAAGATAGAGCGTTCTGTTACAGCTGCCCTGTCACAGCTCCACCTAGGATGTTGTATTAGAACCATGTGCCTTAATTGATGATTCGAGCCCCGAGGACCCCTTTGCAAGCAACGAACATCCCTTCTTTCACGACTTGTTCAGCCCCATCTTCCTGCAGTCCATTTATCTCAACTACCTTCATAAATCATAACATGTTAGCACAATTGAGAGATACACAGCTTTAATTATCACAATCATAAGCATTAATAAGATAAAACAATGATCAGTCATACCTTGGCAACTTGGGGGAATAAAGTAGGGACAACAGGTCTAATAATCATGATAAGTGGTGTAAGACAGGGGTAGGAAAGATGATTAAAGATGATTAAAAAGGGCCAATTCTGGGCTCAACAACTATGTATGATGATATGTATCAGGTAGATACTTGGTGTGCATCAGATGGATGCATTGTATGATCAGGATGATCGTGGATGACGAGCTTCTCCAGATGACATGTAGCAGGATGTTGCAGTGATGATGATCAGGGTGATCATGTGTACATCAGGATGATGTATGATCAGTATCAGATGATACTCTGTGGCCATGGAACAGGTTGTGCAGGTAAGCATGTAATTTGTGCCCTAGGAGAGTTGCAGATCGTCTTTCGAGGTTTTGCCTATGGCATGTAATTTGTACCCTGGGACATCTGGAAAATGCTCTTTTGAGGTTTTGCTTGGGAGGACATATAATTTGTGCCCTGGGAGATCTACAGATAATCTTTCGAGGTTTTGCCTATGGCATGTAATTTGTGCCCTGGGATATCTGGCAGATGCTCTTTCGAGGTTTTGTCCTATGGCATGTAATTTGCTCCTGGGAGATCTGGACAGGATGAAAAAGGCCTCAGATGCTTCAGCCAGGTTTTGTCATGACCACATGTAATTTGCTCCTGGGAGATCTGGACAGGATGAAAAAGGCCTCAAATGCTTCAGCCAGGTTTTGTGGTGGACCACATGTAATGTGCTCCTGGGAGATTCAACAGGTAGAGCTATGTGCTCGTAACAGCCTGGGATGCTTCAGCCAAGTTTTGTGGTGAGATCACATGTAATGTGCTCCTGGGAGATCCGACAGGTAGAGTTGTGTGCTCGTAATAGCCTGGGATGCTTCAGCCAGGTTTTGTGATGGGTCACATGTAATGTGCTCTTGGAAGATCCTACAGGTAGAGCTGTGTGCTCGTAATAGCCTGGGATGCTGCAGCTAGGTTTTGTGATGCACGTAATAAGTCCTGAGATTTCCACAGTATGGCGAGTGATGACGAAGATCTGCAGGTGGTGGGCCTACATCCAATATGAAAAAGGACTGGCTCTGTAGAAATTCCTATGACGAGTAGATTCAGAGATTGATTGAGATAGCAGTAGCAGTGACGATGATCCAGAGAAGATGACTTGTGCTAGAAGACCTGTGTCGAGAAATACCTTCCTAGTTAAGAGGGAGTGTTGATGTATATGTAACTTCGGAATGTATTTCACATATATGTATATTGTATTCCTATAGAGATGTTATTATTCCTCTATACATAAGTGGTTGTACTCCTATATAGATGTTATTATTCCTCTATGTGGAAGTGTCGTCATTTATATTGTAAGTGTCGTAACTTATACTTGATGGGTTATTAGACCACCTTGTTGGGGTCAGCCCTGTATAAGTCATGTGGGTCAAAGGGTTATTAGACCACCCTATTGGGGGTCGACCATGTGGGTCAAAGGGTTATTAGACCACCCTAGTGGGGGTCGAACCAGTCAGCATTATGTTAAGTGGCTAAGTTGAGGCCGAGCTAGTTGAGTAAAGGTCAAGTCAAGTTAGTGTATAAATAGAGAGTGTGTCTCTCTCATTTTACACATTCCTATTCTCTCACTCACAATGTGGAGAGTGGCGCACTTGTGGAGGAGGAGGCTCTGCTGCTAGGAGAAGACTATCTCTTGTATTCTGGTTGTATCATTGCTCTATCTATCTCCGAGGAAGTTATTGGGGTTTTTCACCTTTATGGTTTTCCCCAAGTAAACTCTGTGTCTCTTGTGTGCTTCCATTATTGTGTCCATGATTGATATGATGTAGATTTGTTGTACATGTTATTCTCTCAGTTAAGATCCTAGATCAGATTGAAGTAAATTCTGAAAATTTAACAGTGACGAGCTCTTAGCTAGTTGGAAACAATTGAACCTTTTCTAAGCAGAGCTTTAAGCCAAGTGTCTACCGACCTAAGATGATGTTGCGCCAAACGAAAATGAACCCCTGCATAATTACTTGGAGTTCCTGTAAAGCTCATGAGAGTGAAAGGACAGTGCAGATTATCAAAATCGTGGGCATTAATAGAGCCATAACCTAGAGTAGGATATGAACAGTGGACAGGATGTTACACATGCTAGAGCAATTAAACCATTGACGAAAAGTTGAGCTCTGGACATCATGGGCATTGAGGAAATTATCACTCTGCATGGGATGCGTGAGAGGTAGAAGGAAACCATTTATAATCCTTGGGGATGGAGCATGCAGACAACACGTGGAGAGGCACATGGACAGGAAGGTGGCTGGAGCTTGTGACGAGTGCGTGGATGGAGCTGTAGGTAGGCATGGGGTGGGAGTTATAGTCTGGCAGCTGGGTGCTAGCATGGAAATCATCCGGCGGGCCCATGGCGGTGCCAGGTGCCGCAGTTTGCACCTGTTGTGGGGGGGATAAGTCCTGATAGGAAATGTCTGTGAGCTAGTGTCTGAGGGTTTGTTCCCTGAAATTGAGCCAGTAGGAATCAATTTTGTTCTTGGAAGCATCAGCTCCATTATTGGCAAGATGGTCAGTGAGCTTGTTGGTCGTGCGGTGGACATGGCTTGTGCTGAAAACCTGGAAGTGATTAATGTTATCATGCAGCTACTCTTTGAGCCATTCTAATCTCCAGTGATTGGACAGCTTGGCAAGGGCGATGGCACAGTGAAGTCTGTGAGCAGTGTTGATAATGATCTGAGAATTGCCTTCAATGGTGATGGTCGACCATCCTTCCCTTCGAGCGATTTTTAGGCCTGTAAGGAGAGCAAGGAGCTCTGCTACGTTGTTGGTGTTAAAGCCTGTGCTTTAATAGTAGATGTGGATGATCTTCCCCGCTATGTCCCTGAAGAATCCACCAATACCTACTGGACCTGGGTTTCCTTTAGAGGAACCATCGAAGTTAAGCTTTAAGGGAGGATGCAGCGGCGGGAACAAGGTGGAGGGGATAGGGAAGGAGGGGGAGGGGGTGGAATATGGGGGGTGATATGGGTCAAGCAATAGGTTCCAGTCTAAAAAAATGAGGCTTTCCAGGGGTTGACAAATGAGATCGACAGCGGTCCAAGTAGTCATTCTCATCATTTGTCGAATACTGGAGTGAATGTGGGGGATGAGGCCCAGCTCAGGAAGAGAACCATTGAGAAAGATTCTTCTATTCTGCTCTTCCCAAAGGTTCCAAAGGACAAATCCTGGGAAGAGCAGCCAGGTGCAATTTAGAATGGGGTTTGCAAAAGGATGAGTAGTCCAGTTCCTTGTAGTATCTCTGATATCATCCTTCTTTTAGTCCGAACGAAAAAACATGGATGCCCCCCAGTCCCAGATGATGGAGGCGTAAAGGAAGTAGTTGAGAAGATGTTCCTGTTTCTCCTCATGCTGGTTACATAAGACACAAACAGAAGGTCCTACAAAACCTTTTTTGGTCGGCTCATCCTAGGTGAGAATTGTTTTACTAGCAACTAGCGAGAGAAAGGTCTTGACTTTCAGCCACAAGTGGGAGTCCCAAATCCTTTTCCAAATGGCATCTTTGGGAGGGGCAGGAGCGTGGTTGAGCTGATAAGTTTCCTTAATGGTGAAAAATCCATTTTGCTGATGACCCCATCTGAGCTTGTCTGGGACATTGGAGGCGAGTATTTTCCTGGAATTGAGAGCAGTCCAAAATGTTTTTGCTTCGTCAGTGTTGAAATTTGCATTCCAATTATCCTAACTAGTCCAGGACCTTCAGGTGTCATTGACTGTGTGCAGCTCCCAATAGTGCTTCACAAAGTGTTTTCCAAGCCACTGAGCGTGGCTTTGGAGCTCCTCTATGCCAGGTAGGTGGTTAAGTGGGGGTAGCTGGTTCCAAGCATCTTCCCAGAGAAGGGCTCTGTCGCCATTTCTTATCTCCCAGAAATTGTGCTTGCGGATGAGATCTCTTTGGGCCCAAGCTGAGTTCCATATTAGGGACCCTTTCGGGAGCGAGTCCTGCTTGATGAGCTCATGGTGATTTAAATTATTAGCATATTTTTGCATCCAGATGTGCCTCCACGGAGTGGAACTTTTTGTGCAGCATCTCCAAAGCAGTTTGGCGCAAATAATTTTGTTAAGGGTGCAGGGGTCCCACAAACCCAGCCCTCCATCCATCTTAGGAATGCAAAGCTTGTTCCAAGCCACCAAGGCCCATTTCTAGTGTTGGGTGGAGCCTCCCCATAGAAAATTTGTCTGTAGATTGCGGATAGACTTGAGGATGAACTTGGGAGCAGCCATGACTGAGAAGAGGTAGAGGGGCATGGCCTGTAAGATAGATTTGAGAAGGATGAGGCAACTGGGAAAATTGAGGGCTCTGAAGGTCCAAGAGGAGAGCTTGAGCTCAAGGGCAGTAAGCAGGTCTTTCCAAGAGGAATGCTTTATGGCAGACGCTATTAGGGGGTTTCCGAGGAATTTGGAGGGGAGGGAGCCTTTCGGAAATCCTAACAATCTGATGATGCAGTTTTGAATCTGCAGGTGAGTATTGAAAAAGAAGATTTTGAAATTTCAGATTGTTGATAGTCATACTTGAGGCCGCACTAAAGGAGTGAAGGATATCTCGGAAGGCCTTGGCTTCCATAATAGTGGATTTACCCATTAGCATGGTATCATCCACGAATTGCAGATGTGCATGAGTGGTGCCTTGACTGTTGATTTTGATTCCCTGCAGATGGTTATTTTTTATTGCGGTGTTGATGCTTCTTCCCAGACTCTCCGCGAGAAGGATGAAAAGGTAGGGGGAGAGAGGGTCCCCCTACCTGATTCCTCTTGAGTGGGAGAAGGTCGAAGAGGTTGTACCATTAATTATAATGGAGAAGAAGGTAGAGGAGACAAGGGAGATGATCCAGTAGACCCAGGGGAGAGAGAGGCCAAAATCCAAGAGGGTGTCTTTGAGGAAGTTCCAGTTGGTCTTGTCGAAAGCTTTGGAGAGGTCCATCTTGATGAGAATCCCAGGAATGTAGGAATTTTTAAGAGTGTGAATGAACTCATGAGCAGTAATAATTCCATCCATGATTTGGAGGTCCTCGACATAACCAGATTGCTCCGGAGAAATGAGGAGGGGCAACAGAGGTTTAAGATGGTTGGCTATGACTTTGGTGATAATTTTGTAGAGGACATTGCAAAGGGAAATGGGGTGAAAGTTGGCAGGATTAGCAGGCTTGCTGGTCTTGGGAATGATAGTAAGAAAGGTGGAGTTGAAAGCCAGGAGAATTGAGCCAGAAGAGCGGGAGGCTTCAACAACTTGCCAAACATCATCTTTGACAATTTCCCAATAGTTTTGGAAAAAATCAATAGTGAATCCATCCGGCCACGGAGCTTTGTCGGGCTTCATATCCATGACTGCAATTTCCACTTCCCCGAGCGAAATGGGACTCATAAGATTGTTATTTTTCTCCTCGGTGATAAGATGGGGGATATGCTGCAGAATGTGCTGGGAGGCCTGCGACCTATCTGGAGTATTGTCATTCAGAAGATTATTGTAGAAGAGGACGATTTGTTGTTCAATGTCATATTTATTGAGGATAGTATCTCCGGTACTGGTTTTCAGCCTGGTCATTCTATTGTTCTACTTGCGCTGGATCATGGCATTGTGAAAGAATTTGGTGTTTCTTTCCCCATCCTTGAGCCATTGAATTCTAGATTTTTTCCTCCAGAGAGTTTCCTCCTACTTATTTCTAATATCAAGCTGACTCAGAAGGTGTTGCTCTTGTTCTTTGAGGTTTTCAGTGAATCCCTGATGGATAGCTTGAGATTGGATATTTTCCACATGGAGCTCCAGCTTGCGTTTCTCCTCCAGAATGTTGTTGAACTCAGTTTTATTCTAGTGCTTGAGCTACTTCTTGATAAATTTGAGCTTTTGTTGGAAGCAGTACATCAGGGTTCCATCCCTCCGTTGATAGGATAGCCACCAATCCTTGATTTTTCCTTTCATATCGGGATGGGAGATCCATAATTACTCAAATTTGAATGGTCTACGAGAGTCAGGAGAGTCCCAGTCAAGGTGCAGACAGATCAGCTAGTGATCAGAACCTGCATAAGGAAGGATGGAGCTGGAGAGGTTGATATGATTCATGAGCAAGGAGTTGGAAATGAGAAAGTGATCAAGATGAGAAGCGACTTGATTGTTACTCCTTCTCTTGTTGTTGGAGGTGTAAATTCCATTGCTCATCTCGAGATCCACCAAAGAGTGATCTCGAATGAAGGTTTGGAATGTTAAGCTATCTCTGTCTAATTTGTGAATTCCTGCTTTTTTCTCATTGAGGGATGAGATGATGTTAAAATCCCCGCTGAGGATCCAGTGCTTCTTCGGGATTTGATCTTTAAGCCAGTAGAGATAGTTGAGGAATTGAATTTTCTGGTCCAGAGCTTGTGGACCACAAACATTAGTGATCAAGCCTTTGTTAGTGGTGCCCAGAATGTGGAACCAACCTGAAAGAGAGTGATGGATGGAGAAAAATCCATCTAAGCTTAGGATGTTGGGATCCCAAGCTATGGAAATGCCTCCATAAGAACCTTTAGCATCGATGGCAACAGTTACTGCACTTTTCCAGCAATTTTTTTATGAAAGAGCAGAGCTTAGGCTCCGTGCATTTAGTTTCTTGTAACATTATAAGAGTGGGTTTTTCCTTGAGAATTTTGTTCTTCAGTAGTATGTGTTTGGAATTGCTGCCAATTCCCCTTATGTTCCAGTTGATGAACTTCAGCTCCATTAATTTAAAGGCAGGAATATGGTAGTGATCTTGGCACTCATGCCCGAATCAATTAAGTGCTCTCCAAGCTCATGAAGAAGTTGTCTGTTGGGATTTCTTCCTTTCTTCGTGAGCACATTTTGGCCTTTGGAAATTTCCTTGCGTTTTAGGATTTTGCTAACCTCCAGTTGATTACGATTGGAGGGAAAAACATCAGCATCCTTTAGAGGGGGGAACTTTTGTTGAAGAGCTAGGGACTGATAGGATTCTTTGAAAAGGTCCAACTTGATTTGAGGGATGCTGCAAATGTCAATTTTTTCCCATGCTTCTTGAATGGCTTATAAATTAAGTTCTCCAGTTTCCATGTCATCTAGTTCGGCAAGATAGTCAACAGAGGGGGAGTGGAGAATCAGTTGAGGGATGTCCTTGTCGATGGGATCCAAGAAGGTTCATGAAGTCTCAGTGGGAATGGGAGCAGAGGAATCCGGGAGATCAAGGATCTACTGAGAGAGGACAGAAAAGTTGTTGTCGAAATCTGGGTTGGTAGAGGTGCTGGCAAAAGAGGTGCTGGGGAAAGAGGGCTTCTTTCCAGTTCTTCTGCGATTGGTAGCTCTGGTGAAACCCTCGTCATCTTTTCTATTTTGGTCAGGAGGAGGGGGGGTTTGGCATTCAACGGACATTCACGGAAGAGGTGACCATGTTGGTGACATTTTCTGCACCTAAAAGGTATGTTCTCATAATCTAGCAATTGGATCCACTCCGCGTCCTAGTAAGAAAGACATATTTCTTCTGGGAGGGCAGCTGAGATGTTAATGAAATACAAATTCTATCATAGGAAGTGTAACAGGCAGCTAGAGTTGCGTAAGAGGCTTGAACAAAGGTTCCAAGGGTATTGCTGATGCTAGGAAGAGTTTCCAGGTTCCAATATTCTTGGGGGAGAGAGTAAAGCCTCAGCCAGACTGGCACCACATTGAAATCCTCTTTATCAGGGATGAAATTCTCTTTCCAATTTCGCATGTACAGTCCTATGGAGTGCAGGAAGTACAGTCCTCCTTCAAATATACGGTGTTTGTCTTCAAGATTCCAGAAAATAACCGTAAAGAAGCCTTTGGATCCCAATTTTAGCTCGCATTGCCCTTTTGGTTTCTAGGTATTGGTGATCCACCAGGTGAGATTCTTCTTCGTTGGCCATAAGCCTATGAATTTACAAATAATGGCATGTTCATGCATGTATTAGATATGTTGGCTGACAAGATTAGAAGTTACTTCATACCTGCGGATTTGAGCCAACTTGGGCTTGCATTTGTTGGTACTTTTGTTCGGTTCCGTATTCCTTATTGGTTCTTCATGTTTCTGGTTTGTCGGCTTCTATACAGCTGATACAGGGTCGACCGTTTCTTCTTCTCCTTTTCCATTATTAGGTCGAGGTTTTACAGAATGCGGTCCTTGACCTGTTGATGTCAAATTTGACACCATCAGGAGGAGGGGTGTGAAGGTTTGGGTTCGGCGGGAAGCCATTTCGCTAAAGGACGGTTTGGAGCGACCTCCACTCTAGGCCGCCATGGCAGGAGTAGAGTGGAAAATGCAGGCGGCGAGGACAGGGTACAAAAACCCTAGCAGAGCAAAAAAATCCAGCTAAACAGGAAAAACCACACAGAATTTAATTAAGTTACACATAAATTTCATTTTTATTCCATATTCAATAATTTTCAACACTCAAATAGATACAATTAATTTGTATGTGCAAAAAAAATAAATCTCGCAACAAGATAGCCACTTCTTGTTTGAACTTCCATCAACCATCATATCAAAAGTAAATGAGATAGATTTATAGCATCTCGGTGAAGGAGTAACAAGTCTAGGAAACAATTATGGCCATTGGGCACTCAAACATTATCGTATAGGAAATTTTACAACTACTCATAAACAAATACATTCTATGTAAAACACACCACAACTAAGAATGCAAAAATTCCCTTCCCTTGAATTTATAATTGAGCACAAAGACTTTAATTTAAGGAATGCACAATTTAGTTCCTTATGGAAAATAAAACCCAGAACTACATTTCCACACTAAGAATTTTCACCAATGACATTATAATTTTAAGCAAATACTTGGCAAGCACATTCAAACAAAAATTCCATAACAAATTTAACAATGAAAAAATTGAATTTTAAATACTAATTGAATTTCCAATGGAACACTTATTTGGGAAATTGCTTGAAATGGGAAAGTGGTTGTGTGTGAGGCACACTCCACCCAACTGTAGGAAATTTCGCTCATCTATCTCTCAACAAAATGACACCCTCGAGTTGATACTCATGCATTCACCAAAGAAATACCTCTCCATTTCTAAGACTCTTCCATAATTAACATTTGGCAATCAGGAAAATTGAGTTGAATCCAATTTCATGCAAAATAGTGCACTTAACCTCCTTGATTTCATTCTGACTGCACAACAATGAAACACATCACTGCCATCTGTGCTCAAAAATCCATCAAGTCTGGTACTTACACCATTTTCCACTTCACTGGAATGACCAGAGACAAAATGGACAACATTTCAACAAAAAATTATTAGCAATTTGGCTCATGGTTGAGGGATTCACATCAATTTTCATTCTCAGATAATATTTCCCTTCCCTGTTTTCTCAAACATGCCCCATACATGGGTAAGTTTTCCCAGAGATCAATTTTCTTACACATTTTTCCCGAGAATGGTGCACGCTGCATGCAAACTGGAAAACCACGTGGGCTCTCCGAACCATTTAATTAAAACACGTAAATACTTCCCTCAATCCCACATATTCTTAATTAAGATTTAAACCTAATTCTTAACTCATTTATATGGAATTATGACTTAGCCAAAACTTTGGGTATTTTTAGGGACTTAGGATTATAAAAGGGTCATAGCAAAGGTTTCCCCACCTTAGGCATTTTAACCCCCTTGCTGACTCTGGTAAATACACAAGTAATCGATCTTTTTAGCATTCTTCCTCAGCCACAACCTTTTATAATTTTTTATTATTATAATGTCGGAGTGTACAATTGTCTCGCCTTTCATGCATTACATAATAATATTCACATTGTACTTAAGATCAGTTCAGGGTTCTTAACTAGGGGTATTACACATACCCCTTGAATGGGTTTTAGACATACCCTATCCTTCTTCTTGGAATTGTGCCAAGTGTCATCATATGATTGCGTTGAAACTTTTATGAAGTAACCTCAACATCGGATTGGGAACCTCCTTAGGACCAAGGATCGACCTCCTCCTCACTTGGTGCCTTTGAGGTAGATCTCTGTGTGAAACTAGCTTACAAAAAATGAAGACGAAAATGAAATTCAAATGTTTCTTGCAAATATTTAGCATCTAATTTATGCATTTGATCAGGAATTTGCAGCCAACAATGTTAATTTGTAGGAAAAAGTTCTAGCTCCTAGCGATTTAAAAATATATATTCGGTATTAAAAATGCCACAAGAAATTATACCTAGGATATTTCGTATAAAAAAGGGTTTTTTAAAATTAAAATGATGTATTGGGCGGGGGCATTAAAAAAAGGTTTTTGTGAGATAGTTTTCAATATTTTGTGAAATTAAGGGTATTCTTTAATATCCTAAGAATGAGCGTGCTATGGTGCATGTTCACTCACTGAAACCTTCGTTGCTTATGGAGACTATGCATTAACTATTAATTGGATGAAGGATTAGATACTAGTGTACAATACACGACTTCACCCTTTTGGCATTGCACATGAAAGAAATCTCAAGGCAGTTTCAATAGGAGTATTTTTCCCATGTCTTCAAAGAGCTCAATGCGCTAAGATATCCTCTTCAAAGAATGTCTTCACATGTTGGAGACTGAAATCACTAAAGAAGAATTTCAAGGGGTGAAATTAGTTTCTTCCAATTCTATTAGTACCTTTGAATTTTAATCACATTTGGGTGGGTTAATTTGTATGTATGTCAACCCTTTGATTCCCTTTGATTTATTAACTTAGTGTGTTTTTTTAAGTTGAAAGTAACTGTGATCATGATGATCTCATATCATCTTTCTTTCCAAAAAAACCTTTTAGATACTCAACTAGAATAGTAGTTTGAAAACTCATAAGTTTTAGCTTTTGGATCTATGCAACTTGCACCATGGAGATTGTATTTTGAATTCTACTTGAATGAAAAACACATAAACCTTTGAATCATAGCTTTAGCTTTCAACCTTTTCCTCTTAAACTTCAATTTTAAATACTTCACACTCAAAACCTATTAGTAAAACTTAAGCTTTAAACTTCAATTTCAAACACTTCATACTCAAAACTTACTATTACAACTTAAGCCTTAAAATTTCATTTTCAAACTCTGCACATTCAAAATTTACTTTCAAAATTTAACCATAAAGTTACTGTAATCTCAAATCATCAACTTTCTAAGCCATTGACTCGAACTCTAACTCTTAGGTCATATCCTTTTACCATTCACCCCTCCCTTAGTCATTTTTAGTAGTTAACCCTCACCTTCACCCTTAGCACATGTCCACCTTCAGCTCATATCCTTTTACCATTGACCCTTAACCCTTTAGCAAGATTATACAAACATTGCAAGTGGTGTTAATGAACTAAATATAGTTTAAGAAAGCCTTTTAACTAAAACGTAATAGTGTAAACAGACAAGTTTTTATGACCAAAAGACAGAAATCAAATTGGAAACTTCATTTGCCATATTCCTTATCCCTCTCTCCAAATAATCAAAGGTTTTTATGACTTTAAAAACGACATTACCATTCGACAATTTAAGCCTAATGGACCTACAAAGATTTCTACTATCATGGATGATGTCTGGTGAATGTGAGAGCCGCAGCCAGGAAGGCGATGGCCTCGAATCCCATGGCTATATACGTCACTCTGCTACACAGCACAACCATCATCGGATCTTTTGATCTGCCCTGCAACAACAACAACACAACGACGCCCATACCAGAGAAGAACGTGGCCGCGTCCATGACCACAAAAACTCGAAACTGAAAGCTCTCCATGGCCACTAATACGGCGTCGTGGCCCATCATTGTCTCCAACCCCATCGGCACGCTAAACATCGCCAAGAAACTCAAAGAGGCCACCGTCATTGCCACGACTGTAATGAAACCATGGACACCGACTCCCTTCCCCTCGATCTCGCCGCCCTTTGAAAGAAACAACTGCGCTTCCACATCTTTGTAAACGCTCGGACTCTTGAGCAGATGAAAATCCATGTGAACGATGAGGACAAACAAACAAATAACAGGAGGCTTCCTCTTTATAGACGCTCCAATGAAATAAAACTGAGGCTGCCGAGATTCGATGGAATTAGATGCGGTGTAATAATCCCGAAAAAATCTGATTGTCTAAATGCTTGTTGGGCATTGGGATAATCTTAATAAATATAACGTGCAGGCCTGCCGAGGTGTCCATGGCCTTTACGCTTCTCTGCAGCTTCGCAGTTGTTGCTGGGCAGCGCGTAGGCAGATTCTAAGAAGCAATCCGATTGCTTCGACGAAGGACTGAGACACTATTTTCTGACAAAGAATGAACCATTCATTTAATTTAGACATCTAGTTTATTGTACGCCATTAATACGAGGAAACATATCGACACGACTCACTGTTGTTTCCATAAAATACAACAACCAGTCGTATCTTATTTGACATGGGAGCCTATTTAGTATGTAATATAACTTCAGGAATTATATCGAAACAGTGTCACTTGGCCGGTAGTTGAGATTAAGAAAGATATTATATTTTATGCTTTCTCAATCAGGAAATTCTATTCAATTAAAGGATTGCATTGACTAATATGCTTTTAATATTTTATTTTAAACCTATTTCCATCGAATAACCAACGAGTTACTTTCAATTTTTTAAAATTTTTTCAAGGAGAAAAAATTCATAACTTGATATTTCTATTACGAAATCAAAGTTATAACGAGTAGTACATATCCAAGCAGTCAAAACTACTTCCATTGTTTAAAAATGACCAGATTATCCAAAATAATGAAAACATATGTAATAGATAAGTACAAGATAATTGTTACAACACAAAGCTCAAAATATCAGGTAACATAATGACAAATCCAGGTGTCCAACAAAGACGAGAAAGAGAGGCCACTATGCACCCACATCGATCTCGAATCCGGATATCCAAGCTGGTAAAGCGCCCACATCGATCTGGTATACACAAAAGAGTCACCTAAGAATTCTTCAAATAGGAGATAACCATCCAAAGGTCCCATCGCATCCTTATATAACATGCCCACTCCTCATGTACCTCCCATCAGATATGCTAAAAATTTAAATGCTCGAAGGAGTTGATCAAGGTTTAAACATTCTTTATCCATGGGCACAATGATAGGGAATTGATATCCAATTTTCGCTTAGTCCAATGAATAATGACCTGAGAGTCATCATAGATATCCAAAGTGGCACAACCCATCTTCCGAGCAAACCAAATATTGTTTTGTGTGACCCCATCAAATAATCTTGGAGGAATCCCACTTATTTCTACACCTCCAAATGACTCCAATCAAGTGCAGAGGCAGGGATTTATACATGGTCTTCCTGTGAAACCAGTCAAATAGGAAATCACTAAGTGTAGACCCATACCATTCCTCATCGAAATTCAACCATACCTATAACTCAGCCCAAACATTTCGGAAAAACTCACAAGTAATAAAGAGGTGATGAATATATTATGCATCTTTTTTACACAACGAAAAAATATTTGGGCTGTGGTAACCCCTCTTCATTAGATTGGGCCAAGTTAAAATATTGTTTCTGAGACATAACCATAGGAACCATTTATATTTCGATGGGATTTTCCATCCTCAAAGCTTCTTGTGCCACCAATGACCTTCAGGTGGCATCATGTTATCCAAGATAGACCTGTAGACCTTTTTGACAAATAATAATCCATTCTCTCCAGCCTCATTCCAAACTAATAAATATTTAGTAGTTGGAAGGATGACCCCAGCAAAGCTATGATAGTCCACATAACGATTCCAATCATCTACCATGAAATCGGGAAGATCCACCCTAAGTTAGTGTTGACTGTCAAATTCATTACCGAAATGATATACTCGTGACAGTGTTACTAGTTTTCTGTAATGCAACTCCTGTATGATCCTCGTAGGAAGAAGAAAATTATCCTCCATTCCTACTACAGGATCAATACCAATAAAGGTATTTGAACCATCACCAACTAGCCAGCTTAGATTTTCCCCAATGAGAGGGTAAGTGGAAATAAGGTTGCACCAAACTATGGAGGCCTTCCTAAATGTTAACACCAGATTTATGATCCACTCCAAGACTGTAAAGGTCTTCAAATATTTCAACCAAATAACTCTTCTCCAAAGGCCTCCATGGAACAAGGCCCTCGATAGACTTTTTGTTCTCATGACCTCATTGAAAATACTCAGATTCATCAAACCCCACCCTCCTAGCTTCTTTGGCTAGGAGAGGCTATGCTAATTTGATAAATGAAGCTTCTTCACTTTCAACTTTCTAGCCCAGATGAAATGGAAAAGGCGACTGCGAATCACATTGATAATAGAGACCAGGATTTTCATCAACCCGAACCAATAAATTGGGATACTTTGTATAATCGACTGAGTTAGTGTAATACGCCCACCAATGGACAACCAATGATAGGCGCAGTTCTTAATACGACCTTCAATTTGAGGATGAGCTAGCACCAATCCTCCACATGATAGTTGGTGGGCTTGAGAAAATAACCAAGGTACTTAATACCCGAATCAAGTGGCTCCATGTTGAAAGGAAATAGAATCCTCATCTCTTCAATAAACAATGAGTCATGACAATTAAAAAGAAAACAAGCTTTAGTTGGACTTATGGCCATTCTAGAGGCAAGCCATAAGATATCAAAGATACCTTTATAAGTTTGCCATTCATCCAAAGATGCATAACCAAAAACCAAAACATCATCTACAAAAATAAAATGGGAAATGGAGGATGCTCTAGAAATATTTATACCTCTAGTTTTCTTGTGTGCTTTTTCCTCCAAGATCAATCTCCTTAATCTTTCAATCACAATTATGAATAGCAGTGGTGAGAGGGGACAAACCTGTAAGATTCCTTGGTGTTGGCAAAAAATCTGGTTGGAGAGCCATTGATCAGTAAGGAAAAGTTTGCTGACGAAACACATTCCAATATCCAGTTGGTGACTTCAATAGGTGATCTGCGCATATCTTTTGATAAACTTCCTGTAGTAGCCTATGTGCCCCAATGTAGTGTGTAGCTGTTTTACCGAATTAGGTGCTAGAAAATTCACAATAATTGCAATCTTAGCTGGATCAAACATCAGCCCCTGTTTACAAACAATGTGTCCCAGTAGAATTCCATAGGGAACACAGAAGATGTTTTTCTTCAAGTTGAGGGAGATCTGATGTTGTCTACACTTTTCTAACATTAGTCTTAAGCTGGCATAATGGTTATTCAATAACCCAAATACTGTCCAATCATCAAAATATACTTCTAAAAATTTATGGATGAAATCCTTAAATGCAACAACAACTACTCTTGAAAAAATAGCAGGTGCATTCTTAAGACCAAAGGGCATAACTGTGCACTGAAATGAGCCCCAACCATTGGAAAAATTGGTCTTGTGCTTGTTTGCTGTGTCAATTCTGATATGATGATATCCATAAAATACATCAATGAAAGAGTATGCTTCATTCCCTCCAACATTGTCTAATACTTCATCTGTGAATGGAGCAGGAAATGGGTCATGCAACGATGCGTCGTTTAACATTTTGAAATCTACACACATCCGAATTTCGCCTTTAGTTTTCTTTTCTTGGATAACCATCATAATTATCTATTTTAACTCTTCTATAGGTTCAATAGTTCCTGCATCTAGCATCTTATCAAGCTCTTGCTTTACCCTATCTGTATATCTTGGATTTAGTCAATAAGGTCTTTGCTCAATGGGATTTGCATCTATCTTGAGAGGTATTTTCATAACTCCGAAGTTGCCCAAAATTCCTTTCATTTCGGAAAACTTCGTAGGAAATAAGCCTTTGTACTCATGGAGTAAATCAACTATCTGCGCAACCGTCTCCTCGTCCCAATAATCCCCTATAGAAGTGAACTTCAGTTCTTCAGTAGTTCCAATGTTCACTTTCCGAGTTTTTACAGGATTCCTTAGATCCAGAATTTCCAATGGAGGTCCTTCTACTTTGCGCTCTCCTTCCGACTTAGGTATGTTAACATTGTGTGGGTCATCCTCATCGCTTTCCTATTCATCTTAATCTAAAGTGAAGTTGTAACATTCCAGAGCATGTTCTAGCTATCTTTCCCATTCTAGTTGGTGATACACAGGTTCTGGTGTGTCGTTGAATACCTTATGTTTGATGATATGCAAAGCCTCATTTATACTCGAAAAGTCATCCTCAAAATTGAAGGTCACTTGGAAGTTCTTAATCATGATAGACCATTCAATCGTCCCTCTGCGAAGTTCTGTTTCTGTGTACCAGTTCTTCGGCATTTGCTCCAATGTGTGCACAAACTGATGGACCCATTTTTCTTGCGGTGTGTATGTCCATTCTTTAGTGCAAAGGTCTATGTGATCTCTAGGATCAGTTAGTCCATTATATTTCACTTGTACAAGCTCAGCATGTTCTATATATATCATCTCCATCATGTACTTGCATTCTTCCCATGTGGTCAGATTCTTCTTATGCATAGCCCACCATCTACCAGGTGTAGCGCGTAGTGTTGTATCCAATGCTACTATCTTGTGTTCATATGGAACTAATATAAGATATTCCTATAAAAATGTATGAATATTACTCAAGCCATCATAAGTAGGGATTGGAATTACCTCTGTTCCAATCTAGCATAGTGATATCATGAGCTGCGCACGTATTCTTGCAAATACTTCATGCATTCTGCTCTGCTAGTTCTCTAGTCCTGCATCTGAGTTCTGCATTCTTTTCTTATTGGTTCAGTGTGTCTAGGTCCTTGTGAAGGATCCAAGGGTGCAATGACCCTGATATCTGGTCCTTCGAATATCATCTGCTTCTTTTTTAGGTTGATAATCACGAGGTTATCCATTTCCCAATCTATCCCCAATAGTGCAGGATAGGTTTGGCTATAATCTACGATCTCAATCACTTCAAAGTCTTCTCTACTCGCACTCCATCAATGTCAACAAGGACATTTGATAATCTTCCAAAGGGTAAAACCTTTTGCTGATTGGCTAGCCTCAACTATATTGGTGACCATGATAAATTTGGATTTCCCATTTGTTCCCACGTCTGCTTTGTCAATACATTTACTTATAAGCCTAAGTCAAGGATAATCTCCTCCATTTAAAAGTCCCCAATCTACGCATTCAGTCTCATTTCTCTTCCATTTCTTTTGCGATTCTTAATATGATGGAGCATTCTATGTGCTTCATTTACTACATTACGCTGTTCATAATGAGTCCGCGGGATTTGTACTTCTTCTAAGGCATTTTAATGCTTCAATAGCTTCATGCAGCTCTATAAAAGTTGTACAGCAGGACTCACCATGTCTGTTGCAGTGCATGATTGATCATACGAAGCTGGCATATCCTTTACAGGCATAGTCTCGCTTCGCAACTTGATTCTTGGAGTTAACAGTTCTAGCTCTTTGAAGGTCTCTCTGGCTTCCATGAAGACTTCTTTTTCTTTGTTCAGCTCCAAAGGAGGTATTTTCTAGTCACTTTTCTTATCCAAGTCCCTTTAATAGGCTTCTTTTTAGCTTGGTGGTTCTCAGAAATCGAAGCTTCAGTTCTTTGATCTTCACCTGTCGTGGCTCCTCTTCACGTTACAGCATGAATGTTGCAATCTGTATTCCATTTTTCAGCTGCGATCATATGTATGTTCTAATTTTGTGCTTCTGGTCTTCTCTCTTTCATTTTTGCTTGCAAAACATGGCATACATCAATTACATGTTCAAATGATTTACAATATTTACAAGTAGTACAAGGGTTCCTACAGTCTCTATCTATAAGTTCTGGTTGAGTGCAATTATAACACACAATCTTGCCTCTTCCTCATCCTTGTCCAGTGTTTCGTCCTCTTCCTCTGAATCCTCCACGTCTTCTGTACGTGCCTTGGTCATACTGTGCATTTTAGTGTTGTTATGTGTTTCCCCTTGAACTCTGTAGACATGTTGTTTTCTTTCTATCATAAGGTCATATGCTCTATAGTTGTTATCACCATGGCCATTTGACTTACAAAATGTGCAGTATAGGTTCTTTGGTGTTTGCACATACTTTTGAAGTAAGTAGCAGTCTTCTGAGCAATGTGATCTACATCGAAAAATCTCACACCATGGTCCTTGTTGTTGATTCAATGGGTTTGGAGCTCCGCTAGCGATGTAATATCTAAATACCGGACAGTGTTGTTTGGAGTGACCTTCTCCCTTTCACTTTGTACACCAAACTTCTTCTTGGGTCTCCTTTCCTTTATTCATATCTTGCAGTTGTAAGGTCAAATTTTCTAGTTGGGTCTATATTTGAACCATACTTGTGCTCGTCTCTCCTATAGGCGAAGCCTCTAGTTTCATCGCAATTTATACGGCCTCAGTTTGTGAAGTAAATTTTTGCTGCATCAACAGTAACCTAATATGTCGCAACAACACAGCTATGAAACATTCTTGGTGCTATGTCAAATCTCACTTGATATAACAACACTTTGAACTTTTGATCAAATTCCCACATTGACTCACTCAGTTTCTGCTTCATTTCTTTGAGCTCTGTGATACACTACGATTTTGACTTAGGTTTTTTAAACTCTCTAATGAGCGTAGTTCTAATCTCTACTAATGTCCTATTCTATCCAACAGAGTGCTTCATAAACAATGTTAAGGCTCTGTCCCTAAATGTGGTAACGATTTGTTCTTGTCTAATAGCATCATCTGTTTGTTTTTCATCATTTAATTCGATATGATCCAAGATATTAACTAAGAGAACAACATGTACAACATATCAAACACAAGAGACAAGAGACACAAAGCATTTCACCGGGGAAAACCAAGAAGGTGAAAAACCCCGCAACTTCCTCAGAGATAGAATGAGCATCAATACGAAGATCACAAAGATCAAACCCCACAACAAGAGATATTCTCCTAGCAGCTCCTCCTCCTCCACTTGTGTGCACTCCTCCTTTTTCTCACTAATTCAAAGTGAGTGAGTGTGTGAATGAACAAATGAGAGAGTCACACTCTCTATTTATACTTTACATTGACTTGTCTTTTACTCTAAATGGGTCGACCTCCCTTAGGAGAGTCTAATAACCCATTACCACTTGTCAGTGGGCCAACCCCACTAGGGAGGTCTAATAACCCTTTGACCCACACAACTCATACAGGGATGACCCCACCAAGGTGGTCTAATAACCCATCAAATATAAGTTGCGACACTTACAATAATACTTGCGACACTTGCAAATACAAATGATGACACTTCCAATCAGAGGAATAATACATCTCCATTGGGGCTACAATAAAGTACAAATGTAATACATACAATATACACATGAATATCTTTCGAAGTTACAAATACATCAACACTCCCTCTTAAATAGGAAGGTATTCTCTTGACACAAGTCATCAATACATATGGACAAAATTCTTCAATATAGGAGTTGGATCATCGTCACTAGATCACTGGAGCATCATCGTCACTGCTGTTGTACTCTTCATCTCGATCACTGGTTCTATCTCTCAATTATTCTCATCATAGGAAGTTCTATAGAGCCAATGCTTTTTCATGCTGGATGTAGGCCTAGCCTCCTGTAGGTCTTCATCATCTCTGGCCATCTTGTGGAATGTGTGTCAAAAAAACCTCGAAAGAGAATCCCAGGACTTTTACGAGCACAGCTCAACCCATCGTATCTCCTAGGATCTTTTACATGTGACCACCACAAAACCTCGAAAGAGCATCCGAGCTCAAACTATCGAATCTCCTAGGATCTTTTCTATGTGGATAGGAAAAACCTTAAAAGAGTGTCTTGCAACCTGCAAGATCTCTAAAGAGCATCCCAAGACTTTTACGAGGACGCAGCTCAACCTATCGGATCTCCAGGACTGATTACAGGCCTCCTGTAGCAAAACCTTGAAAGAGAATCGAGCTCAAATTATCGGATATCCCAGGATCTTTTCTATGCTACCTGTAGCAAAACCTCGAAAGAGTATCCGAGTTCAAACTATCGGATCTCCCAGGATCTTTTCTATGCTACCTGCATAATATGTCCACGGCCATAGAGTATCGACCTGATACTCATGATCCACTTGATCATCCTCACATGAATCATCCTCTTGATGCTCATGATCGTACTAATCATCATAATACAATACATCATCCTGATGTACAACATCTGGAGCATCAACCTGATGCTCATCACATATGATCATCCTAATCATCATCATACAATACATCATCCTGATGTACAACATCTGGAGCATCGACCTGATGCTCACCACACATGATCATCTCGATCATCATCATAGCATCATCCTGATACATATCATCACATGATCATCCTGATCATCATCATAGTATCATCCTGATGCATATCATCTGGAGCATCATCCTGATTCTCATCACACATGATTGTCCTGATCATCATAGCATCATCATGATCCATATCATCATCACATGATCATCATATTCATATCATCTCATTGTCCATGGAGCACATTCCAGATGCACATCATACAACACTTACACCACCGAGTACATGGGAGAACACATCTACCACCATTCGGGGAAGGCTCCATCCCTTACTTTTTCACCATGGGAGAACACATCTACCGCCATGTGAAAAATGGCTTCAACCCTTACATCTACACCATGGGAGAACACATCTACCACCATGTGAGAATGGCTCTAGCCCTTACATCTACACCATGGGAGAACACATCTACCAGCATGTGAGAATGGCTCAGCAATTACATCACAACCATGGGAGAACACATCTACAACCATGTTAGAAAGTCCCATGTGCATCTGGGTCTTCCAGACTCATCACTTCCCCTTGGAAGGAACCTCGATTTGAAGTACCCCAAGCCTCTTTCTGAAGTACTCAAACTTCACTTTGTCTAGCGGTTTGGTCAACGCATCTGCAATCTGCTCATCCGTCGCAACATACAAGAGCTTCATGCTACTCTTTGCACCAGATCCTTGATATAATGATATTTGATCTCGATATGCTTCTACTTGTCATGGAACACTAGGTTCTCTAACAACTTCACAAAACTCTGGTTGTCACAATAGATACAAGTAGCATCCTACTGGAGATCAAATAAATAAGACAATATCTTCCTTATCCATACTGCCTCACAACTAGATGAACAAGCTATGACATACTCTACTTCGGTTGTAGTTAGTGCTACGTAGGACTACTTCCTGCTAAACCAAGAAATCACACCTGATCCCATACTGATGCAGCACCCCGAAGTACTCTTCCTATCTCTAGCACTTCCTGCCCAATCTAAATCAACATAACCCTCCACGTTAACCTTTTGATTCGCATCATACTTGATCTGTAATCAACGTACCCTTAAGGTACCTCAGAATATGCTTTACAGCAATCAGGTGAACATGTCTAGGATCCGTCAGGAACTGGCTCAAGGTGTTCACCACAAAGAAATTATCTGGTCTCGTATTCGTTAGGTACATCAAGGACCCAATCATCTGACGATACATTGTGGCATCAACCAGATCTGATGAAGCATCACTCAATAGCTTCAGGTTAAATTCCATAGGTGTGGCCATGGCCTTGCACTCCATCATCCCAAACCGCTTCAGGATCTCTACTGCATACTTCCCTTGTCCAAGGAATATTCCATCTGTACTCTGCCACACCTCCATACCTAGAAAGTAATGCATCAAACCCAAGTCCTTCATCTCAAATTCGGCAACAATCTTCCTCTTCATGTCGGCAATCAACCCATCCTCACCTGTCACAAACAGATCATCCACATACAATAGGAGTATCACTGGGTTTCCTTCCTCAACCTTGTAGTAAAGGTTGGAATTTGCTTTACTCTTGGTAAAGCCCAAACTAGACAGGAAGTTGTATTTCCTGTCGTACCATGTCCTGGGTGCTTGCTTTAAGCCATACAAGGTTTTCTTTAACTTGCACACATATGACTCCCTATCATGTGTCTCAAAACCAAGTGGCTACTCCACATACACTTCCTCTTCGACTACACCATTCAAAAAAGTTGTCTTGACATCCATCTGGTGTATCTTCCACTTCATTGCTGCATCTAGAGCAAGTACTATGCTGATAGAAGTGTATCTGGCTACAGGTGCAGAAGTCTCTTCGTAATCTATCCCTTCTTTCTAGGAGAAGCCACGAGCCATAAACCTTGCCTTGTATTCTCTATGCTACCATCTGCAACATGCTTGATCTTGTGGATCCACTTGGAAGTCACAATAGACTTCCCTTCTGGTCTTGGGACCACATCCCAAACATCGTTCTTCATAATCGATTGGTACTCCTCGATCATGTCATCCTTCCATTACTGCATCTCGGATCCTGGGAACTTCAGATTCTTCAATATCTTCAATAGATAGTTTTCTTGAACTTCGTTGTTGGAACAAATGTTGTAGTTGAGTCTTCGTCGCTTGTTCTTCAAAAGAAGTCTCTCTTGTAGGTGATGGTACACGGTCTTTCCTACAAAACAAGTTCAATTGCATGATTAGAAACATCTCATAGATTTCAGAACAAATTCTTACACATAAAGACATATGTTATACAGCCATGCAATTATCTTAGCCAATGCTTCAATACAACATTTATCCATATCCCATAACTTTCTAGATGCCTTCCATCTCTACCAAAACATTTATTAAGAGTGTGCACAACTACCAACATGTCAGCAAAGAGGTTTCATTCTAGATAATTAGCAATGGAATGTTGTACAGTACCATAAGCCACTTACCTATTACTATATTAGTAGTATTTTGTTCATTAATGCAACCTTTTCTAAAATGCATAATATACATCCTAAATCTAGGAACATAAGTATGTACATGATTGAACAAAATCATATATATAAGAAATGACAATTTAAATACTTATCTTTGTTTGCTTGTTGGGTGGACTCCCTCTCTGTCTTTGCTCCCTTGCAGGAACTACTGGAGTGAGCTCCCTCTTGATATTTGCTTCTTGGATTATCTATCTTTGAACTTATATCCATCCTGGACCACTATGCATGCTTAAGTGTGCACTAATGTGATCCTCAAGATCTCATACATAATCATACATGCATTAGTATAATCTCAATACTATCAAAACTTTATGATTCTAAATAATCTTAAACATGTATGGTTATGGTCATTTCATACACAAGTCATTTATCACAAGCGTTAGTATTTCAAGGTTTTAGGGAGTTCTTCTTTTACTCATGCATGTTCTTATTTGACCCTGGGACTCCTCTAGTTTTTTATATCATTAATAAAACTAAGAAGCATAATATGCGTAAACACATGATTATTCAAACTTATAACTTCATGAATAATCATTATCAATCATACAAAAAGTATACTTATATAAGTGTTAAATTTACAGAATTTACTTCAATCTCATCTAGGATCTTAATTGAGAGAACAACATGTACAACAAATCTACAGCATATCAATCATTGACACAATAATGCAAGCACACAAGAGACACAGAGTTTACTTGGGGAAAACCATAAAGGTGAAAAACCCCAATAACTTCCTCAGAGATAGATAGAACAATGATACAACCAGAATACAAGAGATAGTCTTCTCCTAGTAGTAGAGCCTCCTCCTCATAAGTGCACCACTTTCCGAATGAGAGAAGTGTGTGAATGAATGATCAAATAGAGATCTCCCGATCTCTATTTATACTTGTCCTGTCCTACCCAATAAACTAATGGGGCCTACATGTCTAGCTTAACCCATGGTTAACTTAATATGGGCCGACCCCACACTTGGTGGTCTAATAACCCTTTGACCCACATGGCCGAACCCCAATAGGGTGGTCTAATAACCCTTCGACCCACATGACTTATATAGGGTCGACCCCAACAAGGTGGTCTAATAACCCATCAAGTATAAGTTACGACACTTACAATATAAATGACGACACTTCCATATAGAGGAATAATAACATCTCTATAGGAATACAAACACTTCCATATAGAGGAATAATAGCATCTCTATAGGAGTAAAAAATACATATATGAAATACATGGGTGAAATACATTCCAAAGTTACATATACATCAACACTCCCTCTTAACTAGGAAGGTATTTCTCGACATAGATATGCTAGCACAAGTCTTCTTCTCTGGATCATCATTAGTGAATCATCATCCTCGAATCATCGTCATCATCACTCCTGCTGCTATCTCAATCAATCTCTAAATCTACTCGTCATAGGAAGTTATACAGAGCCAGTCCTTTTTCATACTGGATGTAGGCCCACCACCTGCAAGTCTTCATCATCACTGGCCATACTGTGGAATCCTCAGGACTTATTACATGTGTCACAAAACCTGACGGTAGCATCCCAGGCTATTACGAGCACACAGCTCTACCTGTCGGATCTTCCAGGAGCACATTACATGTGACCGATTACAAAACCTGGCTGAAGCATCCCAGGTTGTTACGAGCACACAGCTCTACCTGTCGGATCACCTTGGAGTACATTACATGTGATCTCACCACAAAACCTGGTTGAAGCATCTGAGGCCTTTTTCATCCTATCTAGATGTCCCAGGAGCAAATTACATGTGGTCCACCACAAAACCTAGCTGAAGCATCTGAGGCCTTTTTCATCCTGTCCAGATCTCCCAGGAGCAAATTACATGTGGTCATGGAAAAACCTGGCTGAAGCATCTAAGGCCTTTTTCATCCTGTCCAGATCTCCCAGGAGCAAATTACATGCCATAGAACAAAACATTGCAATAACATCTCAGGATGTTACGGGTACACAACTCCGACCTGAAGATCTCTCGGGGCACAAATTACATGTCCTCCTAGAGGAATGTCTCGAAAAATCATCCCATGCTGTTACGGGTACACAACTCCGACCTATAGGATCTCCCAAACATGCTCATCTGCAAAACCTGATCCACAACCACAAAGTATCATCCTGATACTCACCATACATCATCCTGATGTAGACATGATCATCCTGATCATCATCAATGCATCGTCCTGATGCATGTCATCTGGAGAAGCTCGTCATCCACGATCATCCTAATCATACAATGCATCCACCTGATGCATACCAAGTATCTACCTGATACATATCACCATATACAGTGTATCCACTTGATACATAGATACATGATCCACACAATGTATCCATCGACATACATGATCTACCTGATCATACCTGATATATATCAACATACATGATCTACCTGATCATACAATGTATCCACCTGATACAAATACAGATACATGGTCTAAGCATCCAACATGATGCATAGAATACACAAATGATCCAACTGATCATACAGAGCAGAAACTAGAACATCATCCTGATTCTCATCATCTAGTGCTTACATCCACAGCCATGTGAAGGATCCCCATTCCACCATGCTAGGAATGGCTATAGAAAATGTCTCCATCACTTCTTCCTTGAAGTGTCGTTGATCTGAAGAACACCAAGCCTCTCTCTGAAGTACTCGAACTTCACTTTGGCTAGTGGCTTCGTCAACACATCTGCAATCTGCTCATCTGTCGCAACATACAAGAGCTTCACTGCTCCTCTCTGCACCATATCCCTGATATAGTGATATTTGATCTCTATGTGTTTTGACCTGTCGTGAAACACCGGGTTCTCAGACAGCTTCACACAACACTGGTTATCACATAAGATACCAGCAGCATCCAATGGGAGAACAAATAACTCAAACAGTAGCTTCCGAAGCCATACTGCCTCACAACTAGCTGAACAGGCTGCAACATACTCTGCCTCAACTATACTCAGTGCTACGTAGGACTTCTTCCTGCTAAACCAAGAGATCACACTTGATCCCATGTTGAAGCAGCACCATGATGTGCTCTTCCTATCTGCAACACTACCTGCCCAATTTGAATCAACATAACCTTGCAGGTTAAACTTTTGATTCACTTCATACTTGAGCCCATAATCAACTGTACCCTTCAGGTACATCAGAATATGCTTTACAGCAACCAGGTGAACACTCCTTGAATCTATCAGGAACTGACTCAATGTGTTCACAGCAAAGAAAATATCTGGTCTAGTGTTCATTAGGTACATCAAGGACCCAATCATCTGACGATACATAGAGATATCAACTGGCTTAGATGAAGCATCACATAGAAGCTTTAGGTTCGCTTCTATAGGTGTGTCCATGGCCTTGCAATCCATCATCCTGAATCTCTTCAGGATATCTACTGTGTACTTCCCTTGACCAAGGAAGATCCCATCTGCACTCTGCCACACCTCCATACCTAGGAAATAGTGCATCATTCCCAAGTCTTTCATATCGAACTCAACATCAATCTTCCTCTTTGTATCTGCAATCAATCTGTCATCTCCTGTTACAAATAAGTCATCCACATACAGGAGTAGAATCACAGGATTACCTTCCTCAACCTTGTAGTAAAGGTTGGAATCTGCTTTACTCTTGGTAAAGCCCAAACTGGATAGAAAGTTGTCTATCCTACCATACCAAGTTCTGCACATATATGGCTCATGTGTCTCAGAACCAAGTGGCTGCTCCACATACACTTCTTCTTCAAATACACCATTCAAGAAACTGTCTTGAAATCCATCTAGTGTATCTTCCATTTCATCACTGTAGCCAGAGCAAGTACGGATCTAATGGAAGTATATCTTGCTACAGGAGCAAACGTCTCTATGCTACCACCTGCAGCATGCTTGATCTTGTAGATCCTCTTGGAAGTCACTACAGACTCCCCTTCAAGTCTTGGTACTACATCCTAAACATCTTCATGATCGACTGGTACTCCTCGATCATGGCATTCTTCCCAGATCCTGGGAATTTCAATATCTTCAATACTTTCAATGGATAACTTTGTTGTTGAACAAATGTTGTAGTCCTTCTTTTGTAGGTGAAGGTATACGATCTTTCCTACAAAACAAGTTAAATTGCATGATTAGAAACATCTCATAGTTTTTAGAACAAATTCTTACACATAAAGAAATATGTCATACAGTCATGCAATTATTTTAGCCAATGCTTCAATACAACATTTATCCATATCTCGTAACTTTCTAGATGCCTTCCAATCTCTACCAAAACAATGTTAAGAGTGTGCACAACTCCCAACATGTCAACAAAGAGGTTTCATTCTAGATAAGTAGCAATGGAATGTTGTACAGTGCCATAGGCAACTTACCCATGTATATTAGTAGTATATTGTTCATCAATGCAACTATTCTAATATGCATAATACACAACCTAATTCTAGGAACATGAGTATATTATTGAACAATATTATTTAAACAATAAAATATGTAAGGAATGATAATTCAAATACTTATCTTTTTTTGTTTGTCGGGTTGACTCCCTCTCAGTCTTTGCTTCTTTTCTGCAACTCCATTATGATGTGAGAAGTGGTCAACTCCCTCTGAATGTCTTCATCCTTGCAGAAACTACTGGAGTGTGCTCCCTCTTGATCTTTGCTTCATTGCAGGAACAACTGGAGTGTGCTCCCTTTTGATATTTGCTTCCTTGCATGAACAACTGGAGTGTGCTCCCTCTTGATCTTTGCTTCCTTGCAGGAACAACTGGAGTGTGCTCCCTCTTGATCTTTGCTTCCTGGATTACCTGTCCTTGAACTTATATCCATCACTATGCATACTTATTAGTATCATCATTGTGTTATCCTTGAGGTCTCATACATAATCACACATTCATTAGTATAATCTTAATACTATCAAAACACAATAATCTTAAACATGTATAGTCATGATCATTTCAAACACATGTAATAAATATTAGTATTCAAGGTTTCAAGGAAGTCTTCTTTTATGCATATTCTTATTTGATCATAGGACTCTACTAGTTAGTTAAATCATCAATCAAGATAAGAGACATAATATGCATAAACCCTTGATTACTTACATTTCTAACTTTATGAATAAACATAGCCAATCATACCAAGTATACTTATATAAGGGATCCTAACACAAGGTAGGATTCTAACTTGATATAGGAAAAACATACATGGATTGGTATGTTAGCTAGTTATGTCTAACATACCTACATGATGTCTTCTTGTTCTTTTAAATGACTTGTGCCAGTAACCTTCATATCTCATAGGTTAACCATTATAGAACCAAGTTATACATACCTCGCAAATAGATCTTCTATGTGATCCATGACAATGGATGAATCTTTGTCTTCATGTCACCATGATCATATGTTCTTGAATTAGAACATGATTTGTCTTTCTTGGTGTACCTTTTATGTTAGCGAACAACATAAACCTCATACAACATCACAATGCATTAGTACAATCATAAGTGTCAAAAACTTAATCAATGAATATCTTCTATTAAGGTGATACGACAAGTCTGGTAATTAATCAAGATTGTATTGTAATGATATGAAGACAAACATATCATAAACTTAACCATGAATAGAATTTGAAACATACCTGTAAGCCATACCTGTCAAGATTGCTTGTAATCTTCTTATGGAAGGCCTTAGCCTCATCTCCCTCCGAGATAGGAACGTTTTCACTTATGCAGGTGACCAATCCATCTTCTTCTAGGATTAACCCAATCCACTTGATTTGCAAGAACTGGACCTGGAGCTGGATTAGGGTTTGTTAGAGAAACCCCAAAAATTCAAACTTCCAAAAGGATAGAAATATGCACCTTGATGAGTTGATCAAGCTGGTATATTCAAAATTTGAAAACTGCAAAGTTTCACTCCTCCATTTTGCCTTTGAAACTTTCGGATTCACTAGACGGAGTTTGATGAAGCCCACTCTTCTGCCCAATCAAAATGTTTGATCCAAAGCTCTTGGCTTCTACTTTTCTAAGGAGCTTCTAGCCGTGGTCACAGATTTCAAAAATTCCCATTTTTGCAAAAGCCCTAATTTTCCACTTTTCCAATCAAAGTCCCGACCTAGGGTCTGATCAAGCCCCGTCTTCTGCCCAACCAAAAATTCTGATATTGGTCTCTAAATTCCTATTTTGATGAGTAGTATTCAGCCATAGTCTCCGATTACAAAAATTCCAACTTTCTCCGAAACCCTAAATTCCGGAAGCCATGAATGAAGGTGCTAAAAAATAATTTTGTTTTGACAGAAATATGTACTTGATTGTTTCTAGTGTCACTCCGTACTTTTCGATTCACAGGGTCTGAAATTTTTTTTTGTGGTAGCCTGACCTGTCATCTTTCCATCCCGATATATCTGACCTCAATTGGATTCTCTGAGAAAGAGTTATTCCAAGTGTCGCAACATGACTTGTTTATGGGATAAAACAGGAGAGAAAACTTGTACGGCATTCCATGTGTCACTGGTTCAACTTCGGCCTCTGAAAAGGTTTCTTGAGATAGTACAGTTTGTGTACTACCTGTCACTTTTTACAAAATTTCATTTGGATCTTCCTATCCCAAGTTATGACCTTTTTTCCAAGGTCACCTTTTTATGACTGAGTTCTGGAAGAGGCAGAAACCCTATATTGTACATATCATAAATCACAAAGTACAACGAATTAGAGGTTTTTCTTTGGACACAAGGTACATGGGGATCTTATCTTCGACCTGTAACAATTTTCAATCCGAAAATTTTTCCAAAATGGATTTATAGTGAAAGTTCTACGATGACTGGTTTTTGTTATATCAAACCCTAGCATCGTAAGTGCAACAAGTGTCATACATGCCATATCATGCCTTCTTTCATGCTAGCTCTGATGCCATGTTAAATTTTCAAAATTTACTTCAAATGATCTAGGATATTAACTGAGAGAACAACATGTACAGAAAATCTATAGCATATCAATCATGGACACAATAATGCAAGCACACAATAGACACAGAGTTTACTTGGGGAAAACCATAAAGGTGAAAAACCCCAATAACTTCCTCAGAGATAGATAGAGCAATGATACAACCAGAATACAAGAGATAGTCTTCTCTTAGTAGCAGAGCCTCCTCCTCATAAGTGCGCCACTTTCCAAATGAGACAAGTGTGTGAATGAATGATCAAATAGAGATCTCTCGATCTCTATTTATACTTGTCCTATCCTACCCAATAAACTAATGAGGTGTACATGTCTAGCTTAACCCATGGTTAACTTAATCTGGGCTGACCCCACACTTGGTTGTCTAATAACCCTTTGACCCACATGGACGACCCCCAATAGGGTGGTTTAATAACCCTTCGACCCACATGACTTATACAGGGTCAACCCCAACAAGGTGGTCTAATAACCCATCAAGTATAAGTTACGACACTTACAATATAAATGACGACACTTCCATATAGAGGAATAATAACATCTCTATAGGAATACAAACACTTCTGTATAGAGGAATAATACCATCTCTATAGGAGTACAAAATACATATATGAAATACATGGGTGAAATACATTCCGATGTTACATATACATCAACAATAAGATCTTAACACAAGGTAGGATTCTAACTTGATACATAAAAGACATACTTGGATTATCATGTTTGCTAGTTATGTCTAACATACCTAAACAATTCTTTCTTTGTTCTCTTCAATGATTTAGAGACCTTGTGCTAGTAACCTGCACATCTCATAAGTTAAGCATTGTAAAACCAAATTATACATACCTCGTAAGTAGAGCTTCTATGAGAACAACAGCTATGGATGAGTCTTTGTCTTCATGTCACCATGGTCATATGTTCTCGATATAGAATTTGATTTGTCTTTCTTGATGTACCTTTCATGTTAGCATACAACATCATCCTCATACAACACCACAGTGCATTAGTACAATCATAAGTGTCGTAACCCTAATCAATGAATTCACACGCATTCATATTTTTACTAAGGTGATAAGACAAGTCTGAAAATTAATCAAGATTGTACTAACCTCAATTCATATGAAGACAAACATATCATAAACTTAATCATGAATAGATTTCAAAAAATACTTGTATCTCCTCAAGCCATACCTAATTTATGTTCTTTCCTTCAAACAACTTGGTCAAGGAATCAAACATCTCCTTGGGTGTCTTTAGAGAAGACACATGTGGTATGAGATAGTCTTTGATAGAATCTGCAATGGCTCTCTTGGCCTTGACCAAGTTCTTCTTATGTAAGGCCTTAGCCCTATCTCCCTCTAGAACTAGAATCTCTTCACTTATGTAGGTGTCCAAATCATTCTCTTCTAGGATTAACCCAATCCACTTTGATTTGATGAAGCTGGATCTGGAGCTAGCTAGGGTTTGACAGAGAAACTCTAAAAATTGAAACTTTGAATTTCAAACTTCTGATTGGATGAAAAGATGTGCCTTGATGAGATGATCAAGATGGCATACTTCAATTTTGAAATCTCCAAAATTTGACCCCTCAAAATTGGCTTTGAATGTTTTGGATATGTAGCTTCTGTCAAATTCTAGTTTTCTGGTCAAAATCCTGAAATAGGGTTTGATAGAGCTCGAGGTTCTACCGAACCAAAAACTTTGATCTTGGTCTCTAAATTTCAATTTTTCTTAGGAGAATACAGTCATGATCTCATATTCAAGAAATTCCAACTTTCCCCATAACCCTAATTTCCTGCAGCAGTGACAAACTAAAAATGAAAGTGCTCAGAATCCAATTATGTTTGGACATAAATATATAACATATTGTTTCTGACGTATCTCTGAAATTTCGACTCCTTAGGGTCTGAAACTTCGCCTTATGGTAGACTGACCTGTCTTATTTCCAACCCCACATATCTGAGCTCAAATGGATTCTCTAAGAGAAATATATGCCAAGTGTCGCAACATGACCTGTTTATAGGATGAAACAATATAGTGAACTTATATGACGTTCCACATGTGACTATTTTGACTTCGAGCTCTAAAAAAAAACCTGTGAAACTAAAGTCTGTGCCCTAACTGACACATTTTATGGAATTCCATTTGGAGCTTCCTATCCCGAGATATGACCTTTTTCCCTAGGTCACCTATTTAGGAATGCATTCTGGAAGAGGCTAAAACCCTAACTTGTACGGATCATATCACACAAAGTACAATGAATATGAGGCTGTCCTTCGGACACAAAGTACATTGACATTTTATCTTTGACCTGTAAAAGTTTCAAATCCTGAATTTTTGCCAAAACTGAGTTATAGAGAAAGTTCCACGATGACTCGTTTTTACTATACCAAGCCCTAGCTTCCAATTTGTCGCAAGTGCAACAAGTGTCATAAATGCCATACCATGCCTTCCTTCAGGATAGCTCTGATACCATGTTATTTTTTTATCATTTAATTCAATATGATCTAGGATATTAACTAAGAGAACAACATGTACAACATATCAAACACAAGAGACAAGAGACACAAAGCATTTCACCGGGGAAAACCAAGAAGGTGAAAAATCCCGCAACTTCCTCAGAGATAGAATGAGCATCAATACAAAGATCACAAAGATCAAACCCCACAACAAGAGATATTCCCCTAGCAGCTGATCCTCCTCCACTTGTGTGCACTCTTCCTCTCTCTGACTAATGTGAAGTGAGTGAGTGTGTGAATGAACAAATGAGAGAGTCACACTCTCTATTTGTACTTTACTTTGACTTTCCTTTTACTCTAACTGGGTCGACCTCCCTCAGAAGAGTCTAATAACCCATTACCACTTGTCACTAGGATGACCCCACTAGGGTGGTCTAATAACCCTTTGACCCACACAACTCACACAGGGCCGACCCCACCAAGGTGGTCTAATAACCCATGAAATATAAGTTGCGACACTTGCAAATACAAATGACGACACTTCCAATCAGAGGAACAATACACCTCCGTTGGGGATATAATAAAGTACAAATGTAATACATACAATATACAAGTGAATATATTCTTAAGTTACAAATACATCAACATCATCGTGTACTTGTTTAACATTCCATACGGCTTCACAAAGAAACCAATGTTGCTCTGGGTCCTCAAGAACAGTTCCTTTGAATATAAGCAGCTTTATGTCGTCTGTCATTCTTCTTCTAGGAGGCGTAGTGTTCTGTGATTTCTTAGGTAGACTACTACATGGAACGTTTTAAGTACTTGCTCCTGCGGTGTTACTACTACTATTGTTCTAAGGGTTAACAGTATTTTTGTTGTTCGCCGGAGGTTTCTGCGGAGTGATTGGCTGATAGGTAGTTACTCAAGGTTCTGCTTCAGTATCAGTGTCAATTTGATATGAGTCCCTATTACTTCCTAACTCAGTTTCTAGAGAAATGCGAGGTTCAAGTTCATTGGGCGTCTTCTCGGTGCTAAAATTGTATCTTTTACCACTTCGTAATGTATATATGTTTTCCTCACTATCACTATCTATGTTACTGAACATTACATTTTTAAATCCTAGGAATCTTATTGCATTCTTAAGACACCTTTCTCTGCTAACAAAATTTTAATACATAAACTGAGATTTTTCAGGTACTTACCTCTGAATCTCTTGTAGAAATCTAATTTTGTTGCGTTGTAAGACTTCAAAGTGTCCACAGCAAATTCTATAATGTATCCTTCTAGTACGCTATCGATCCATAAGTCTACTGCTCTTGAGATTGGGATATCCATTGCTTTAAGTCTCTGAACAAGTTCTGGAGTCCACATTGCAGGTTCTCCACTTCTAAAGCAATTTTTACGCTCTGCGAGCCTTGATATCCACTCGTGTAGCTCGTTGCTGAAGGATGCGAAGAAAATTTCATGTATGTCAGAGAAAAGATATCTCTATAGCCACTCTTGCGTAGATAAGAGCGGATGTTTGTTTTCCTTCTTCGTAAACTCTTCCTCTGTCTTAGTTACCCAATGTTGTCTTTGTCCACTCGGGATTCCAGTTATCAGAGCACATCACCATTTCAAGCATGAAAACAGAACCATTTGTTGGCTATCTTCTTTGTTTTTTAACTTTCTTGTATTGACCCAAGTTCGGCGTAGTTAGGAAACCAACAAAACCCTTATTCACCAGCCCTTTCGGAAACAACTTGCGAACAGGACCCTTTCGGCAACAACTTGCGAACAGGATGAGATATCACCCGAGGCGAAGTTATGGGGGATTACGGAAGCAAGTTTCTGTAACTAGGTGATGCGCGGTTATGGGACAGTCTCTAGCGACGTTCTCTTGACTTCGCATATACTTTGTTCTTATTGCACACATATAGGACTGCACACTTTGCAACTATCACAATGCAATACAACAACTCAAGCCCAAGACTGCACTACTATTCAATCACACACATTACAGACTCTGCTAACTTAGTTTTATTTGTTTACTATGCATTAAACATATTCAGAAATACTTGCACATTCATTTATACATGTTCAACACTTAACATATCATTCTCATCCATCATACATGTGAAAATAAACATAAAAGGGCGAACATGCACAACCATAAACATAAACATAAGCAATCTCACAAATTCAATCACACAATATAAGTATTTACATGGTTCACCCCCCGGATCGGATCTATGTCCACGAGAATTATTGTTTATATTAATGGGAAGGGTTCAACAGTTCTAGTCTGGGCACTCAGTTGCAGACTCTTCTCTCTACAATAGGTCTTTGCGCACACAGCTGCAGAGCCTCTTTCCTCTCTTCTTGCTCTCTACAATGCTTATCATTTCTCAAAAGACTTAAGACTAAAAATAAGACCATGAGAGATCAACCCTTCCCTTATAAAATTTCCCCTTTTATATATTATGCCCAAGGGTCACGTCTTTACAATCATTGTGGGCCAAAATCCTATGTTACCCAAAAATCCCCCAAAAATAGCGTGGTTACCCCTCTAACATGGTCTGTCGTAGTCAAAAGCTACCTTACTTGAATTCAGTCGCCTTTATGCGCCACTTCTGGATCTGACGCTCTTATGACAACCACGATTTTTCCTGCACGGATCTGACTGTGTACAGGCGCGTCCCTTTCCGTCATTCTGCCTCTTCTATCACCATCGGTCCGCCACTCTTCTAACGATTTACGCCTCTCTAGCTATCTTCGTCATTTGTCTGTACTAAAGCGATAGGTCGCTTTCCTCCAATTCCGCGCCGCTCTTCACCCTGCTCCCAAGATTTTGCGGAATCACTTACCCAAAATAGGTCATTGATGGACCTTACTTTGCCTATACTTTGCTACCAAAAATAACTATTGTGCGGGAGCCTTGCTCCCCGAAAACTGTCTTACCAAAAAGTGGTCGACTTGGGCCACACCCAACAATAGGAAGCTTGATCTATAGTAGAATTAACCTTAAAAATGACCAATCAATGCGATGATACACCTTGATCAAGTCCAACTTTAATAAAAAGGCTTTTGAGTCCTCAACTTTGATCGAAAGTAAACATTCACAAGCAACTCCAACAATGTCAAGTAGTTCTCTACTAAAGAGAAACCCAGTTGTTCCAATGAAATAAATTTATCCAGGAAATGTTTAATTTTGGAGGCAATAATATTAGTAATAACATTGTACAACAGATTGCATAGTGAAATGGCGCGGAAGTCATTAAAATTGTCTGGTTTATCTTTTTTAGGGATCAAGGTTATATAAGTAGAATTAAGTTTCTGAGGCATGGCCTTCATTCTAGATTCATCCACTACATGTAAGATGTCACCACCCATGATATAAAAAAAATGGAGAAAAAATTCGATAGTCTAGTCATCTGGGCTAGGAATCTTTTCTTTGACAAAACCTTTTAAAGTGTTCTTAATTTCCTCCAGTGATATCTCATTGCCAATTGATAAAACTTCCTCAACCGAGAAACACTTTGGATATAATTTAATGATCTGTAATTGAGCCTCCATATTATAAGCAACCTCCTGCTTGAATGTCTATTGAAAATGATCAACACCTATCTTTTTGATGGATAGGTCCTTAGTGCAGATATTTCCTTCAGAGTCCTTAATATCACAAATCGAATTAATGATTCTCCTATGACTTGCATATCGATGAATTTTTTTTGTAATTTTATCATCCTTGGTGATCCAAAGCGCCCTACTTTTTAACCACCAGGTATTATACATCTATGATAGACTAATGGATTTCCTTCTTTCTAATGATAGTTGAGTCTCCTTTCTACCAGCTGAGAAAATGTCCTCCACCACCGAGTTTTCCATGTCAAATATATGGTTCTTTATATGGGATAATTCTTCCATATTAGGTTTCTTCTTATTTTTATCCTAGGTTATTTTGTATGGGAGAATGATGCGAGAAGTGTGACATTTGATTCTACCTCTTGTGAACAAAGGAAGTAAACCCATTATCGTCTATCCAAGTGTTGTTGAAATTGAATGGATAAAAGTTAAATTTCATATCAAATTCCATCTGTAGAAAGATCACTTTTTGATCATATATCCCGGTCGGTTCACACCATGAACGATATCTGCCAATACTTCCAACCAGATGATCACTTAAAAAAATCAATCTAGTCGCTTAGCGACTCCACGGCCACTAACCCTACCATTGCTCCAAGTAGGAACACGATAATTCGTACAAACATGAAATAGACCCAAGACCTCGAAGTTCTCTTTAAGGTATGGGGCTAATGGACCCTCCAATTTACCGGAACCCCAAATCTCGTATGAATTTAATGTAAATTTAAAGTCCCCACCAAGTATGATTTCTAGGTCATGCAAGATACAAGACATAAAGATCCATTCCCAATATGGCTGACGATCACGATAAGGGCCATAGACATTTATAATACTAAAGATCCCATTAACTCTTCTGGAATGTCGAACAATTTTTAATCCTGCACAAGTAAGAAAAGCATTAAAATCTGCCACCTGTGGATTCCAAGAAATGAGCAAACCCCCGGAATTCCCATTGGAATCAACCCCACAACACTGGTAGGTAGGTCGAATTTTCAAGAAGTAATCACTGTAACTATCATCCGAGTGCATCGTTTCCTGTAACATTATCACTTCATGTCTGACCGAGTCCAACAACCTTCTCAAGGAAATATTTTTGGGTAGACTGCCAAGCCCAAGGACATTGAGGGAAGCAATGATCATTGGGAACCATCGGTCGGGCCTTTTCTAGCTCTAAGAGGCCGAGAGAGTGTTTCTAAATTCAAATCCAATGAGATAGAAGTGACAGAAGATAGTTTAGTGTTTATTTGTTTCCCACTGCATTGTGATCCCAGTCGATCTGGTTTTTTTCCCCATTTCTTTCTGGTGGTCATATTTTCAAATCTAATCGACCCCAATGTGACCCCAACCTCAGAATTGGTTTTTATCCCCCCATGTATCATGAGTGTAATATCGTCGGTCAAAGAAGTGACCCTAGGTATATCCTCCTGTAATGGGAAACTAGTCCCATTAATTGTGAGTGAACCCACCTTAAAGGAAGAAGTAGGGGTGGACCCAATAACACAACCATTTGACAAGCCCTGAAGAGGGGAGTGTGATATCATAATCCCCAAGTTCCCATAACTCCCAAGAATATGAGGCACCGAACCATCTAGGCCCCCCTTAGGGTTATTATCCATAG
This sequence comes from Larix kaempferi, assembly GCA_027924585.1. Taxonomy (NCBI): domain Eukaryota; kingdom Viridiplantae; phylum Streptophyta; class Pinopsida; order Pinales; family Pinaceae; genus Larix; species Larix kaempferi. Next base: position 725,635 of record BSBM01000689.1, on the reverse strand, counting down.
GATGGGGATTCAACACAGGTGAACCCTCAACTCCCATAGGTGAAAAGATAAATTTTCGGACAGGGGAAGGAGTGGGATTTTCATGTAAGGGGGATACCATATCTCTAACAGACAAAGCCTCTAAAATGTCATCAGAAGATAAAGACTTTAAAACAAGGGGTAAAATCGACCAAAACTTACCCAAGAAATATTTTTTGAATCTTTGTCTAGTGGAATAGGGACGGAGAGATATTGCTCCTCATCGTCAGATCCCCTATCAGCCTCCGACTCTGAGGTCTCGTCCTTAAAGAGTTCATTGTAGTTGGAGTGCAAGTGACCTATTTTTTGGCACTAGAAGCACATGAATGGAACCCTCCAGTAATCCAACTACTGAATGAATGCACCTTGGCACCATTTGAATTCCACTTCCTTTGGCAAACCCTCTGTAGCTTCTATCTCTACCAAAACCCTATGACATCTCTGATCATATGCTAATAATGTACTTTCCTCAATCAGTATAAAGAGGCCTATGGAGTTGGAAAACTCCATAAAGGCTTTGAAATACCATCAAAATAATGGAAAACCAGGAAGCAAAACCCATAGGTGACAAGTCCTAGGAATCTCCCTCCATGGATCAAAAGTAGAGTGTCAGCGGATAAGCACCAGAGAGTTGGTTTCTATGACCCCAAACCTAGTGAGGATTGCTTGCAGTGATTCTTTCCACAAGAAATGAAAATATATCCACCCATTAACAAGCATAATGACCCTAGGAGAATAGTTAATAATAGGATTCCAACATTTGTTGATCCACTCCACTATATCAACCCAACTCAAATGGATATATTCAAACCTACCGATGAGCACTTAGGTCGATATATTTTTGTAAGGTTTGTCTAAGATAGTAGCGTGGGTTTCTAACCAGTCCATGCCCAGGATTAGGTCATAAGTTCCGAGGGTGGTCGCATAGAAAGAAGTTCTAGTGCGACATACTCCTATGTCTAACTCACAATCTTCTAGTTTCAGTCCCATGCTCTAGGTATTTCCGGATGCCATTTCGACTAAGTCGAAATCGTCCTGTGCACATGCCATCATCTTGCTTTGTTCTAATGCAGAATAAATAAATCTTTCAGGAGCACCAGGGTCAATGAGTAAAGAGAATTGCATACCTTTAAGTGTACCAGTTGTTTCTAGTATAGTAGACTGATGTTCCGCTTGACGGTTGTTGACTGCCGCATGTATACGATGTGCTCGACCCAGATATGCAGCAGTAGTCTGAGGTGGCCTCTGTCCTTGTCTCAGTCCCGTCTGCTGCTGAGGACAGTCAATCTGAAAGTGTGAACCTCCGCAAACCCAACATCCTTCCTTTGGTCCTCTTCCCGATCTTCTAGTGGGTGCGTTATTGCCACGTGGTCCTGACTGTGCTGGCTTCCCAAATGTTTTGGTGTTGTCTCTTCTAGGTGGTGGTTTGTATGGCATTCTGTTGTTTCTAACTGGCTTCCCATGCATAGGTCCTTTGAAGTTATTTTGCTGACCAAAATTCACTATCGGCAGGTCAGAAGGTGGTACTGCCCGAGTCCGAATGGAAAAGTTTTTCCTAGATGGACCTATGTTTACCAGTTCTTCTTCGACTAAAAAAGCCTTTTGTACCACATCATGCAATTTAGGCAGAGTAAGAATGCAGACCTTGTCTCTAATATTGTCGTTCAGTCCATAAATATATTTGTTCACCTTCAGCTTTTCTGTCGAGATGTGAGGTGCATACCTCAGAAGTTCCATGAACCGGATCTCATACTCCCGCACTGTTCTTCCTCCCTATCGTAGGGCATTGAACTCATTGAGCTATCTCTCAATGAACTCTTGAGACATGTAGTGTTTGTGAAAATGTTCTTCAAATAGTTCCCACGACACTTCGTTGGCCTCGACTCCCAACTGTGGTTTCAATGTCTTCCACCAGAGTAGGGCTTCCCCTTTCAGCTGCAAAATGGCCATGTGTACCTTCAGGTTCGAGGTGTAGTCCCTCAAGGCAAAGCACATCGCCATGTTCTCTAACCAAGCTTCTTCTGCGGCTCCTTTAGAGGAACCCCAAAATTCTGGAGATCTTACTTTTTCCAGTTCTCTATGAATGTTGGCAGGAGGTGGGTTCTGTGGTTCAGTCGTAGGTACTATGGGCCAATCTTCTGCACGGTCCAATCGGCTCAACAATGCTTCCGACATTCTTTGGAAGTTTCTCATCATGTTCATGACTTCGCCGGCGGGCAAGTTAATTGTCTCTTCGGCTCTAGGTGGAGTAGCTACTGGAGGGTTTGGTGGACGTGCTGCCTGCGCTCGTCACCTCCCAGTCCTACCTTGGCGAGTCCGTCGATCCATGGAAAATTTTGATTTGGCAAGCAAGTAAAGTTTTGTTAACTAAACAGTTTATCAAAGTATTGCGGAAACATTTCGGTCCGAACTAGGTTCGACCGTCCTCTGATACCAAATGTAAGGTCTGTCTAAACTAGCAAGTGAATTTTTTATTTTTAAAGAAACAAGATTTATTAAATTATCTAGATATATCATCCTAGAGAATTTATTTTTATCATTCCACATATTCACAACTTAAACTTAAATCCTAAAACCTGAATTTTCTATAGATACCTCATGCAAAACACAATGTACTTCTATCAGAAATTAATGAGCCATTAAAGAGATGTTTATTGAGCATAGGCATAAAATTCAAAGTTAAATAAAAACTCTATCCTAATAATAATCACACATTTTATTGAATATACCTTCCCGAATGATATATAAAGATTTTGCATTTAACATATGCGCATATAAAAAGAATTCCAAGTAATATTATAATTGATAAAAACCAGATATTCCAAGCAATAACAAGTCATAATATGAAATATAATCATAGATTTTGATAGTTTAATGAAATGGCAATTCCAAATAATAAAGAAGGATGTTATTAAATATACTGATAACCTTTCAATAATAAAACTAAAGGCATCTCCAGCAAAAGTCAAGACATCATATAGACAATAAAAAAAAAAAAAATTTAAAACCTAAGGAAGATCTCCTATTTAAGATGAGGTATTAGTTATCAAATAATATATCATAAAATTTACATTCGAATTATATAAAGTGCAATTTGAAAATCTAATTTCATCAAACAAAAATTCTAACAATAAGAAAATGTAAAGTAATTTCTAAATAATGAAGCTTATGAATTAACTTGAACTGACCATATCTGTAAAAATAGAATAATGTATTATGATTGTATGCCTCAGTGTTCGCTAGCTGCACTCATAATGAAAGAAGAATCGAATGTCCTTATCCTTTCAAACAAATGAACAATAAAGCAAAGTAAGTTCTCTCCATAATTAACCAAACGTTCTGTGGACGCGAGTGGTAAGATTACCGTAGGGTCCACGTCACCCAACTGAGACAAAACGAACCAAGGTCCTACGAACTCGGATCTGAAGCAGGTATCGGCGGACGGTTTTTCTCAGGCTTAATACAATAGCAGAGTATAGTTTTGGGAAGTCTGGACGAGCCCCAGGTTGGTATTGCACCGACAATTTGACTTCCTCCAATGAATGTGAGCAGGAGTTACGATAAGGTTACCCCTACAATATTGAAGTTAATCCTTAGTTGGAATTACAGGTACCTCTTAGGGTTTTGGCCACTGGGTTCGTTGTCATACTCAACTGAAACATCAAGGTTGAATGCCCAATGGGATCTAGCTCAATACGGTTCTATACTGAACCATGGACATAAACACAGGTCAGAAATTCCAGCTGAAAATTTAAGCAAACAGCTATCTAAAAGAAACAAGGGTGATTACCTGGATCAAGAACAATCAGGAGAGAAATCGGATTACAGCAAGAGATCTCAACCCACCGTAACCAATTGAGCAATTAAATTTAATCCAGGAAAAACAGAACAAATACAATATTGGACATGCTGGAAGATCGATCCAAAAGAATATGAATTAAACTGATTGTAGGATTTTCTCTTAAATGACTGCAAAGGTTTAGTATGGGCTTTTAAAGACGGAGCCCTGTAATTAATGTACAGAGCCGATCCAAATCCACATGTAGCGATTGATTTATAATCAAAGGAAAATCGAAGCTCAGCAAGGGAAGCATGGCATCGATCTTTATTTAGATTTAAATCTAGGCTACAAAATTCGTAAACATTCCCATTTCTAATGTTAAAGAAATCGATCTAATCTTTCATAGATCGAAACCAATCTCAAAATTTAAAAAGCGTCACACTGTAATTATAACTGCAGAGTCGACCTAGATACTTAAGACAAATATATCGGATTCGAGATATGGGAAACACCAAGTGAATTAGTACGCAGAAGTTGCAAAAAGGAACCAGTCATAGTAAAAATAATTGTGAAGTCTGGAAATCCCACTCGGATTGTAAAAAAAATTTAATAAAATATCTGTGATCTATTTGAAATTGAGATGGAGTGTTTTTAGATTGGGTAGATAGTAGTATGAAGAAATAACAAGACAATCTGGTGGATGTAGTATGATTAAATAACAAGACAGAGATAAACATTCTCGCAGAATTCGCATAATGTGGATCTACCACGATCTGTGTTTAGTCAGACAGAGCTTTAAAGCAAAGTAGGGCGATCCATTTTAATTTTTTTTTTTTTACATAGATTTAAAAATATAATTCAATTTTAAGAGATCGAAATATAAATGCTCCATTTCAATTTTTACAGAGATCAAAATGTATTTCGATTTGACAGAGATCAAGAAAATATAAGCGATCCGTTTTATGACCGAGATCAAATTATAAATGACACATTCAATTTTTATAGAGGTCCAAAAGAATGGGGCAATAGTTCACATTTTCTTTTTTGCTCAATAATATAAATTTTCTATAAGTTTGAATCATAAGAACTTTATACAATACTTGCATTTCGTATTTGACGGAGAACAGATTACTATCTCTCCTTTTAAACAAATAAAACTTCTTAAAGCTTTTACCATTGATAAATATGCAATGTAATCATCATATAACAGTAAATACAGAAAATGTAACATGTCCCGAGGGTCGATCCAGCTGCCGTCGAATGTTTGCTCTGATTTAGATCGTCGAATTCAAGGTTAAATGCAGGGATGATTTTAGGGGCGAAATTTAGCCCAATGGCGAATTTAGAAGGTTCCAATTTTTTTAGGGCGAATTTTTATGTAAAAGAGGTTTTTGAGAATTAATTTTAATAGCCCACTATTTATTGTTTTGTAAATATTCAAAAATTATATAGCCAAAATCGTATTTAGCAGGAATTTATAGGAGAAACCAGTGGCCCGCGATTTTTGTGGAAGAAATAAGGGAAAATTGATTTTCGCCAGTTTATTTTACTTGATTTTTCTTTGGATGCACTAGTCGCCCCCGATATTTAGGGATGTTGTTTCTTGTAAATTTATTCGCCGTGATTTCTGGCATGGCGGTTTTTGGAGCTATTGTTCGCCCTCAATTTATAGCATGGGTTTTTTGGAGCTATGGTTCGCCCTCAATTTCTGGCATGGGTTTTTTTGGAGCTATGGTTCGCCCGCAATTTGAGGAAATAGCAGTTTTGGAGTCCAATTCACCTGCGATTTGGCTACTAGAGTGCCAATAAAACCCCTAGAATCGCTCATGGCTCATTTTTACTGTTTGTTTCAAAGAATCGTGTTACCAGTTTGTAGCCTGTATCTGGAGGTTTGGCTGTACATTTCAGAAGAGTTTCGAGCATTCAAAGGTATGTGCTTTTATCCTCAGTCTACCTTTCCCGTAGCACCCTTGGATGTGTCCCTTCATGGCTTTTTGTTGTTTGGGAAATTATCTTTCCGATATATTGGAATTTTTTAGCTAGTTTATGTGTTTAAGTTCCCAAGTATTCTTTCTTCTCTTAAAATCTCTTTGCTTATTTGGTTGGTATCCTTATCAAGCACATAGACACCAGTGTAAATCATAGCCTCCTATTGAGACAGTAGAAGCCCCCATTGGGATGGCTAATTTATTCCCATTCCGGAACACCTCTCTCAAATGGCGGATAAAGAGCAGTTACCTTCTCGACACCTCGACCAGTTCTTTGTTTTCACTTGTATGTAACTGGAACTGGGGTTTTTATCCCTGTGTCTGGTTTTCATCAGCCATACTGTGTGTGAGTGCAAACTTAAACTCAAGCAGACTGACATCCCCAAACAATAAAAAATGATTAAACTTAAGGCACCAGAATTACACTCTAACATGCATGTCTGTAATACTTAAACGAGATCAAGCAACAGTAAATTTTATGAGTAAACCTGTGCATTATAAAATGGAAAATATGGAAAAAAGATAAGCAGGAAGAAGGGATGCTGGCAGCAATAAAAACCTCGACAAGGAAGACCAACTACACTAATAGCTCTTGTTCAATGTCAATACCTTTATAAGGAGCCATTGTATTCAGAGAACACCTATATATAAGGAGCTCCTCTACTTCTCAAACAAGACCAAGATTCTAAACAATGTAAATTGGTCTAGTTTATATGGATACTGGTAGAGTTGAGGCTTAGACTGGAGGAGAGTTAATTGTAAACAGGGCAACCCTTAGTTGGTGTACGGGGCAACCCAAAGATAACAATAAATCTAAGTTCAGTTTCCCTAATACACAGGAGAGAAAAAAAGCATGGCTGGACCTGATGATGCTAGATTAAGTTTACTATGCAATTGGCAAGGAAATGGAAGTGGAAGTAGAGAAGTCTATTGCTCGATATGGATATCCCTGGATATTATGAGATAATGAAAACAAATTGCCACCGGCTCCTCTTCCTCAATTAGATCCTCTTCCACTGTACTCGATTTGTTCACATTTATGTTCTGATCAAGTTGATCAGCAGTTGCAGCACCTAATGCTTGGGAATTATCCTTTTTTCTTCCAACAGAAATTGGAATTCATCTCCTCCATCAATTTCCAGTTCCTTTATTTTGCTGGAAATTTCATTTGTTTTCTGATCTTTAGATTTGATATCTGATATTTTTACTCTCTCTTTCCAGTCCTTCAATGCATCACCAATACTATGGAAAGGATTTGCATTCATTCTTTCCAATGATTGCAATTCTTTTCCAGATGAAGAGGACAACTTAGGATCAGAACTAGGATCCATTTCCATGACATTATAAGGGACTGTTGATGGCTCGGAAACACTTTCACTAAATCCACCTTTCGTAAAATCATGCCCCTCTCTATGAATATCTCCAAGAATAATATCATTCTGCAGATCAGAAATAACACCATCTGGTAAGGCCTGGTTTACTGCATTTAGATTTTATAAAGCTGAATCCCTGAAAATTGATAATGTACAAAGCTGATAGCAGATGATTTACACTTATATAACACAATTTTTCCTTTAAATATTTTTCTTTCTGCTGATAGTTTCATGGAGTACATAGATTGCAATTACATGACAGAAATTTTTGTTGTATATGACACATATTTTCCTGTAAATATTTCTCAGATTTTCTTTCTTGTAATAGTTTCATAAAATTTAAAGATAGCTTAGGAGCCTTGCCATAACTAGTTTTACCTTACCCATAATGAGTTAGAATGAGTTAGTTCCGCCTGAGATAGATCATGACATCTCATACACTACACATTGTGATTGATTGATGAGCTACTCCTTATTCATGAGCCATGAGCTACACATTGTTTTTAGGAGTTATGAGATAGATAGTTGCCTGAGAGAGATAGCTTAGGAGTTATTCGTTATAATGATCTAGTAAGCCTGATTCATGACTAATTCATGAGCTACCCTCCTAGCTAGTTTCTGAGTTTCTGAGTTTCCTTTCCTTTCCTTGTTTATTTTATGGGCGTTCAACTGATAATGATTCTTAAGTATGCCCCCCCATAGTTGTTAGTTAGTTTATTTTATATAAGATATAACAACTAGTTTCACCTTACCATCAACTAGTGCTAGGAGTTATCATGAGGGAGTGAGTTATCCTAATTCATGAGCTACTCCGATTGATAAGATTTATATAGATGGGAATAAGCATTACGTAACCACCAAATAGTGTTTTACTGAGTGGGCAGCTAGTTGCCAAATAAATATAAATAGATGGGTATCGGGCTCCGCAGGACACAATCATGGGAGTTAGTTTAATGAGACATATAAGAGTAATTACGTCACCGCAATCTCTCACTCAAGGCTCCTTTTCCTCAACCTAAATAAATCCTTTGTTACTAGTTCAGGAACAAAACGCATTGACAATTAGTTGATGAGATTGAGTGTATGTGGCGAAATGAAATGCTTATTAATGAGGTTCTGGATCACTTAAATATGGCTGCTATGGCCCACCCATTAGAAGTAAGGAAGGCGTTTGTCAGATTTGAATGAGATGGCTTGCTGCTATGGCCTATTATATATAGATGGCTGCTATGACCTATTTATATGGCCGCAATGGCCAAAGCCTAACCAATCATTTATTCATGGATTCGTGGGATATATGCCATGTAAGCACATCATGAAATTTAGAAATCTTAGTTTCTGTTTCCAAAGTATCTAAAAACATCTTTAATGCCATTACACTTCATCCGCATTAGACAACATAGAGAATGGGATGCGCATTAAAAACTTTTTTTCCAGAACCATTGAACAGAAAGGACAAAAATTCAAACACTAGTTAGCACTGTCCTTTAAAAGACTTTGCTAATGCCACCATTTCCAGTCCCTTTAATGAGCCTCTTTAATAAAGTAGTTGACTCGATAGCCAGTTACAATTTCTACATTGAAACATATATGCCCCTACAATTAAACACCTCTGCATGGGCATGCTGCAAGATGGCATTCTCAATGCCTTGTTCTCATCATTAATGTTCAAGGACAAGCTGTAAAAAAAATTCATTCCTACCAGTCCAAGCTCAAAAATCTTACAGCTTTGAATTATCAGATCCAAGATGCATTTAAAGCCTGTACATCAACAATGATTTTGTTGTGTAGCATTCAAATTAAATAATAATCCAATACTTTGAACTCCCTTTGACAAATTTTGATTCAACTTTTCACCGGCATTTCATTCTTGTGATAACCTGAAAACCTTGGATTTACAGCAGGGATAGATAATTTGTTTACATATAGAATATGTTATCCTAGGAAAAAACTAAAATTTCGCCATTCAAGCTCTTTGGTTGGTGTTACCAAGGAACTTGGGAGCTGAGAACTCAAGGACAATGATCAATATTTTTAGCACTGTACAAAACAATATCCTATATCAATGGATTTTAGTAAGATCCAAGCATTGTGTAGAAAGCAGACAGCATCAGCATTAGTAATTGAAGGGAAATGTAAACAGTAAATGTTGTCACCAAATTGACCATTATCACCTCACCGATTACAGCAATAAATAAAATTTTCTAATTCCCGGGGAATAGGCTACTTTCTGAACTTGTAATATTGACCTTTACCAATGATACAAGTTCCAACTTGGAACCTAGAAACTGCATGGTATCGTTCTCTGATTTCACCAGATTTAAAAGCTGCATTGCAGCACCTCTAGAAAATTTCCTTGCAAAAAGGAAGCATGGAAGTGGTTTTCCATTGCTACTGCACCATTCTGTTCTAAACTCTATCTCATAATAGACATGATCAGTGCCCTGTACATAAGAAACACTTGTAAGTAGAAAAGAAACACTTCTAAGCAAAAAAGGTATTTTTTATATGAGTAACAGGTATATTATGCAATAAAACAACAATCTTGAATTCAAGAGCACATCGGATAAATAAATTAAGCTGCAATACTATGTTGTTGTTATGGTTTACCTAGTCATCTTTATGTAGGGCCATAACTCCTTGATGAAAGTGCCTTTAACTACTTGAGTTGTGTATAAATACACAACTCTCTCATTTGTAAATCAACTTGTGGTCTTCTTGATCATTCTTTACCCTAATGGCATCATTCTTTTAAATATGTGTTTAAGCCCACCGACACGATATCAAGTAGAGCTTGGTGATCCTCTTTGGTGCACTTATGGTTCAGCTCTAGCGTAGTGCTGTTTTTCCCCTTTTCTATTGCAGGATTTTGAGATTGTTGTTAGTTCCATTTGATCCCCTCTATTCTCTTGTGATCTCAACATGGTATCAGAGCTGGTGTGAACCTTTCCCTACTCATCTCACTACTGGTTAGGGTTTCTTTTTCTCTGTTCATGCTAGTATGTTTTGAGATTAGATTTTGACATGTGGAAGAGTACCTAACTTGGGGACTTTGGGGGCAGTTTTCATGGTGTATTGTTGGTTGGACAAAGGTGCCTTATTTACAGCTATTTGAGCCTATTTTATGCATTTGTTTCAGAGGTCTTGTCCATAGATTGGAACTGACAGCATTAGGGTTTACCTGCTGATTAATTTCAGTTATCTTTTCTTGAGCTAATCCAAGGCTATGAACCAGTGGCATCACTACTTTTTATGAATGTGGAACCAAGGTTTCACGGCATCACTTCTATTCTTATTTCCACCAAGAGTTTCGATATTTTTGGCCTAGTGGCATTGCCCTAAGTGCTGTGGAACTACAGTTTGCAGATCTCAATATTTTCAACAGCTGATCAAGAGATTTTTGGCTAGTGGCATTGCCCTATGTGCTAGAGAACTAGAGTTTCCAGATATGATATTTTTGGCAGCGGATCTAGAGATTTTTTCCTAGTGGCATTACCCAAAGTGCTATGGAGCTAGGGTTTCCATTTCTGATTTTATTCAGCAGTCTATCGGAAGATTTTTTACTAGTGCCATTTCCCTAAGGGCTACAGGATTAGGATTTCCAGAACTAAATTTTTCAGCAGCTGATCTAGAGATTTTTTGGCTGGTGGGATTGTTCTATAGGCTGTGTAACTAAGGTTTCCAAATCTAATTTTTTCATCCACTGGTGAAAAAAAAATTTCACTAAAGGGATTGCACTTAGGGCTTCCGAACTAGGGTTTCCAGATCTCTCATTCTGGGTTTTAAAAGCCCCTATTTCAAACCCAACACTATCCCTCTTGTTCATTTTTACATAAGATTTTTTCTCTCCAGATTGCACTCTTTAGCTAAGGCTTGCACCATCCTATTGTAGATTCCATACAATGCATATTTTGGAGAAGATGTTGGTACTATTTTCCTTCTTTGGCCTAAGAAACCTATATGCAAGTTGCAACTTATGTCATTTTAATCTTTGAGATTAGAATGAAGCAGATGAAACAACAAGACAGGGCAGTGCACAGCTTGAAGCTATAGAAGGTATGATTCATAACATAACAAGGATTAACCCTCATCTAGGATAGTCCTCATGAAACCTCCATATTTTTCTAAGAACCTAAAGCAGGCCCTCCTCCTCTTCCATCATTTGATATCAAGTATGATATAAAAAAAATTATGATTCCTATGCCTCTCTATCATGTTTTGAAATATCCCTCTCCTAGAAAAGAAGTCGCATCCTACCTAGGGTTCAAAGAGGCCACCAATATGCCTATTTCTAAGCCTCTTAATGCTCAATATAATCCTCCCCCTCAGTATTCAAACGTAATGATCTTGAGTGATGAGACCCCCTTGAAAGTTAACCTCATAAATATCCAAGATGACACGCCTAATATTGTTTTGGGAAACCTTCCTAATGAGATTGATCAACTTACTCGACCATTCTATATAACCCTAGAGATTCAAAACTTACATGTTCATAATTGCTTATATGATTATGGTGCAAATAAACAATTGCTTACATGTTCTATATAACCCTAGAGAGTCATACTAATTGAGGCAAATTACAAAGGGGATAATGGATTTTTGGTTCGATAATGGGATAATGGATTCCATGTCCATCTTGATTCTTAGCATATATAACTTGTCTTGTTTTCTCTGAATAGTTACAGATATTCTTGTAGTTTATGAAGCTTGGATTTCTTTTTTAATTTGAGTAGAAGTCTGGGCCTTCGGGGCACTACACCCATTAATATGATAAAAAGTTAAAAAGCCTAGTTGACTACCCCTCTGTTTCTACCAAAGTATCTCCTTATTGGTCTTCAATAAATATCTTGTGAAAGCTATTATGCCACCATCAATCTTCAACTGTCCTGGTTGTAACTTTGAGCATCACCAACCTTGAAATTTAATAGCAAAAACAGAAATTGTTAAAAGAGAAAACAGAAGAGAGATCCAGAAATAAAGGGATCCAGTCTTTTGGGAATCAATTTTGATATTTAATTGTTTTACAGTAGAAGAGAAGTCCTAAAATCCTCTGGATAATCACATATTGTTTTCTATAGATGGAAAGTCATAATGCATCAAATTGAAAAAAAATCGAAAACATCTTCATCACCTTTCAAAACTGATTTGGTAGATTAGAATATGTTAATGGATTTGGCTCACAGCTGCTGGCCATCATCTCTTCAAAGATTGCATATGCACGATCCACTATGCCCACTATGCTAGATGCTCGAATTAGTGCATTGTAGGTAGCGACATTTGGTTCATACCCCCTTGAAAGGAGTTCTGCATATACCTTGCTAGCTTCCTCTATCATACCAAGCTTTCAAAGGTGATCTATCAAGGAATTGTAAGCAAACAAGTTTGGAACAGAATCATTGTTCTTCATTTACTAAAAACAATTATGTATTTGCAACAATTTTTTTGCATCAGCTGGATACTTGTGTGGTTTTACAATTGTTGTGAAAGTTGACTTTCTGTTATTGTTCATTGCAAAATGTGAAGATTTTGAAAGATTTCAATATGGCCATTAATTGAACAAACTCCAATCGATAACTTATGATTAAAAAATAATTGAAATTTATTTGAATTCTTATGGAAATATCATGTCTCATAAAATTTATGCACCATTGTGCCAATGTATCCTGCAACTTGCAATATCACCACAATTTGCTTTGTCTCATTACCCATAACATCTTAGAAGCTTGCTACAACATTTCAACTACCTCTTTCAAACTGTGATCTCGTCACATGTCATCACAAGCTTGGATTGCTTGTGAACAACTACGTAACTTTTAATTATCCATCCTTTATGTGATCTCCTTTAGAAAAATTATGTGCTCTAAAGGGATTACATTGTGCTTTACACATAACAAATATAATTGTAAACTAGATATTCACCCTCTTATTTTACATTTCAATGAGTTTGTTTCTTATAATCCCATTGCCTAAAAAAATGATCCTATTGTTCCTTACACTTGCCTGAAAAGATGATCCTATTGTGTGCCAAAGTATGTTGCAGGGCTACCAGAACTGCAAGGCATCCATAGAGTAGTCCAATATATAAAGTGTCTACCAATATTGTTCTCACCAAAGATGAAATCGTTTCCAACCAACCAAGTTCTATCCATTAAATCAAAAGCTATGTTGAATGTGGTACAAGGTTGAGATTATATTCTGCAATAATAGGATTTGAATCTCAAACTTCAATTCTCCTATTGCTATACTCTTTCAACTTCTTAGCCCCAGAATTCTTAGAGCATGCCCAAATTTAGGGGAAATATGGGTTATTTGCTAGTTTAAAGGGCCCAGAATTGCTTCCCTTGTCCAAATTCATGCCCATAATTTTTTTAAGTCTCTTTACCACTGATATGATTGTCCAGAACACACAAATAATCACTTATTAATGTTGGTTTAAGGTCCAAAAAAGACCCAGCATTGATGGCAAGGCTTCAGTTGCAATCTGCTTCCAATCTCTACTTAGAATTTCATGAACATATTAGAACTATAGCCTCAATAAGACCCAAGTGAACACTTGCAGGGCACATGAGAATGTGAAGTTAAAACATTCTTGAACATATCATATTAAAAAGAATGGAAATTATTGACAGAAATGGCATTTAAATAGAAAAATATTGAAAGTGGATCATTGAAGGTTAACCCCTATTTGTTTTAGATCATTGTTCACCCTCAAGAAAACATCTTCACTATTCAAAATGTAAAGGGTGTGTATCCTATGCATATAAAACATGAGCATGAAAATATTCTTCAATTGTTATGGGTGAGACCCAAACACAACTTACATATTGGCTTGCAGGACTATGTGGTTTAAAAAGATCATACATTTGAGCATGATAGTCTCAACTCTCTCATCATGAGATTCTGAGAAAATTCTGCTAATGTCAGACTCAAGCAAGTATTGATTGAACTGCGAGGAGTTTGCTTAATGTCAGATAAAATCTCCCAGTCATCAGAAAATACAGAGAATGATCCAAACAAAAAGGCATTCTCAAGGGAATAATTTTGAACCAAAATGAGGGCCATATGGTTAAGGGACATTTTGGCACAACTAAGTCCAAAGGCTATGAAGAAAGAAGCAATATTTTATGACCTAGTATTGGGTTAAATTATTAGTCCCATTAAGTATAACTATAGACCATATAGACATCAAGCATGCCTTATACCTCAACATATAATGTTAGAATATAATTTATTACATTTTAGCAGAAATGACACCACTTGAAATCCAATAAGGGTATGTACTTGGGAGTCAAGGACACCATATAGACACATGGAATGACACTTAGGAGTCAAAGACACCATAGAGAGGACATGTTTCATGATTGGGGCTCGACTCACAATGTGTAAGTCCTAGAAGGTTAATCTTCTCGTGAAGGACCTTTTTTTCCTTTTCAACCATGGTCTATGCCCCTGGACCCATCACGGGTCCCCAAAATGAATTAATCATAACCATATCCCAATTAGAGGCCAAATATTCCATAGAAAGGTCTTATGTGGTGTTGCAATGCATATTTCACCACACTTGAGCCAAATAATATTTGTTAAATGACCAAGGATCTTTTTATACTGTCCTAACCATTATCAAGATGCATACACCCATCATTGTTACTAAAAACATTATAATGTCCTTTGGTAAACTATTCATAGTTGAAATATGGCCATGAGATGCAATGCTTTATGGATTTTAGATGTTTTTAATGGAAAATGAGTCTAAGAAGGATTATTTTGGGAATAACCTCATTATTTTGGGAATATGGCCAGACACTTCAATATTTTCCAGCACTTTGTTTAGTGATTGATTCTTGTACTTAAACATTGTTTGTGGTCAGTTTATTGAATCATAATTTAGTTGATTGTTCTTTTATTCTTTCCAGTAAATGAAAAAATGAAAAAGAGCTTTGTTGTAGAAAGTTTTGATTTTATGGCACTTTTGTTTCCTTGTTGCAACCACGCCACACAAAAGCACTACCATTTTTGAGTAATAACAGCCCTAAAAACTTTTTAATAAAATGAAATAGAAACATTTTTCTTTTTTAGGGTACACTACACCAATTAGTTTTGGTTAGGATCTTGAGTTTAAATTACCTTAAACCACTCAAGATCACACATTACGCAAAAATCATAGTGAGACTATCACAGGTAAACCCATTTCACTCAAAACTTGCCTGGGATCTATGCAGTAGGTCATTGCGAGATCAGATTGTTGGGAATACTCCTCCTATTTTCTGTTCGAGCATACGCCAGGATTGGATTGCGTATTGGGGACTCTTTCGAGTTTCGGGCTTAGCTACCCTGCCCATGCTTCTGATTCGACCGATGACTGTTCCCCCAGGAGTTTTCGGTGTTGTGGTATCCTTAGTATCTGACTCTAGGTTCATACACAGGTGACAGCAGAGGGTATATCTATTGTACCTAACACAGACGTGGGAGGAAATCCCTTGCAGGTCTTTGGGAGGGCGGTTGGGTGATTCCAGTGCTTGCACCCTTAGTCATTGTATTGTGGACCCCGGGTAACTGTCTTTCTTCCTTCGTTGATCTGTTCTGGGCCCTCATCGTCCCAGACTCTTCTCCGGAAGTCATCTTTGTTTGCCTGGTTTGTATACTTAGGACTTTTTAGTTGGCGTGCTGTTTGCCCCCTAGTTGTAGTGACCACCAGGTTCTAGTCTGTTATTTTATATTTATAATCATGGAGAATATCACTCAGTCTGGGATTTCACTCAGTTTCATGGGCATGAATATCTAGTTGAGGGGTTCAAGTGCATTTAGATCATATGCTAGAGTCCATATCATGGCATTGGATACCTCCTAGTTGGGATGATTACTGCTATATTCCAACTATGTTTATAGACTAGAATTGAATCACATACCTAATGCTAACATAATAATATATGCTAGTTATATACTATAATACTTATAACGAGCCTTACAGATGTTACTTGTGAGTATGAGAATTGGGCACCCTTGAGATGGATAAGCAAATCATTAATGTGAGAAAATGGGTATCAATTTTTTATAGTCACTTCATTGAGATCATGATAATAAGTAACAAGATGCCATGCACCAGATTCCTTTACAGAAATGAAGAAAGTAGAGGAACCATAAGGAGAGGAGTTAGGTTCTATATGTCTAGAGTTTAAGACATATTGAAGATGTCACTCAATATCAAGAAATTCGTGAGGGGCTAAATGGTATATTGGAGCAATTGGAAGAGAAGATGCTGAGACAAGATCAATAGTGTGCTAGATGAAATGAATGGGGGGAAGGCCAACAGGAGGTGTAAATACATACACAAAATCATCTAACAAGGGATTCATATAGGGTGTGGAAGGATGGGAGTCATTATCAATCTTAACCCATTTAACCACACATAGTGACATGAATTTGTGAAGATTGACATGGAACACATCAACATTGTTGGACAACAAGGAAGGTGAATGGGTTATAGAAGATGTGAGATCACAAGCCTTTCCATCTTTAAAAAATTTATAAGTGTTGTGGTGAGAATCATATAGGGAATGACGAATAATTTGGTAAGGGAACCCAGTAGTAAATATACACAATTGAGAGGAGACACATCACATTCCAAAGTATATTGAAATGCCCCAATGGAAATGGTGATAACATAATGCTCAGTGACATTTAGATGAGGAGCATATTTTGTAACCAAACCTGATATGGAGTTTGATGGTCTGTAGTGGGGAGTTGCAGATAGGAGACTAAATATCATGGGAAAATATATTTATTTGGCTACCATTATCCATAATTAGGGTGGTGATTTTAGATTTAATTTGATAATTATGAACATATAGGAAACCTAGTTGATGCTGGAAGGATTTGTTGTACATGAATGATAGTGTAGGATCTGGGGTGGTGGCATTGGGTAAAAAAATTGGAGGACTCAAAAAATTGGTAGAAGAGTGAGATGAGGTACTAGGAATAGGCTTTGATAGGAACAATAATTATAAAAGTTATCTCCAAGTAATTTTTTCCCAAGCAAATAAATAGACCCTTTAGAAATATCAATGACAAAGTGTGAAAATTAGTGTCCAATGTTTAGCTTGGATTTAAGATATGTAGCAATTCCAGTTAAGTTTCATAGATATAGCAGATTAGGAAACAGACGGATCATACCACTATCAAGGACATAATAAATTAAAAAGTCCCTATGTTTTCCTAGGGGATTTGAATATTTACTTTGATAAGTTCCCAGGATTGGATGAAGGCTACCATAAAATGAGAACATTGTTATCTTTCTATTTAAATGAAAACTTTCATGAGTATGGCTTAACTCTACACAAATAGTTGTTGTGACCTAATAGTTGCTGTGACCTTTTTTTCCTTGGAAAAAGTCATAATTTTATTTCAAAAAGATGAACAAAATTAGATTCTGCACATGTATTAGGATCACTGTGATCCCTACATTAACACATATTTACTGTCCCATATTAATATCAAGTCTAAATTTCCATACTACTTCAAAACAATGAGTCTGGCTGTTCATACAGCCCGCATTTATCCGATTGCAGATAGACTACTGTATTAGACCATCATATAGCTGCTATCTACAGCCGGCATATATCCATACAGCTAAACAAAAACTGTTACAGAAATTAAAATAGGCGTCCATCCCTGGTCATCAAAATCTGAGCTATTGCTCAATTCCGTGCCTCTATAGCTTCATGAAATGGTCTGTGGTAATAACTGTAGGTGCCCCCAATAGAGTGAATAGTAATCCTCCAAATGCCAAGTTCCCAGGATTGGATGAAGGCTACCATAAAATGAGAACATTTTTATCTTTCTGTTTAAATGAAAACTTTCATGAGTATGGCTTAACTCTACACAAATAGTTGTTGTGACCTAATAGTTGCTGTGACCTTTTTTCCTTGGAAAAAGTCATAATTTTATTTCAAAAAGATGAACAAAATTACATTCTACACATGTATTAGGATCACTGTGATCCCTACATTGACACATATTTACTGTCCCATATTAATATCAAGTCCAAAGTTCCATACTACTTCAAAACAATGAGTCCGGCTATTCATATAGCCCGCATTTATCCAATTACAGATAGACTACTGTATCAGACCATCACATAACTGCTATCTACAGCCAGCATATATCCATACAACTAAACAAAAACTGTTACAGAAATTAAAATAGGCGTCCATCCCTGGTCATCAAAATCTGAGCTATTGCTCAATTCTGTGCCTTTATAGCTTCATGAAATGGTCTGTGGTAATAACTGTAGGTGCCCCCAATAGAGTGAATAGTAATCCTCCAAGTGCCAAGTTCCCAGGATTGGATGAAGGCTACCATAAAATGAGAACATTGTTATCTTTCTGTTTAAATGAAAACTTTCATGAGTATGGCTTAACTCTACACAAATAGTTGTTGTGACCTAATAGTTGCTGTGACCTTTTTTTCCTTGGAAAAAGTCATAATTTTATTTCAAAAAGATGAACAAAATTACATTCTGCACATGTATTAGGATCACTGTGATCCCTACATTGACACATATTTACTGTCCCATATTAATATCAAGTCCAAAGTTCCATACTACTTCAAAAAAATGAGCTGTTCATACAACCCACATTTATCCGATTACAGATAGACTACTGTATCAGACCATCACATAACTGCTATCTACAGCCGGCATATATCCATACAACTAAACAAAAACTGTTACAGAAATTAAAATAGGCATCCATCCCTGGTCATCAAAATATGAGCTATTGCTCAATTCCGTGCCTCTATATCTTCATGAAATGGTCTGTGGTAATAACTGTAGGTGCCCCCAATAGAGTGAATAGTAATCCTCCAAGTGCCAAGTGCTAAATATTGTTGCGTCGCTTCTTTGGAAAGCTGATCGGCCATCCCATTCCTCTCCCTGTAGACAAGTGTAAATGTAATATGATTAAATGACTGTTTTAACCGTATTACCTCCTCCAGTATAGGTATGAGTACCATCACATGACAATGAATAATCTCCTTTGCCCAGTCAATAACTATCCAGGAGTCGCCAAATATCTGAAGAGATAGACATCCTTGTTCAAGTGCAAATAACAGCAGCAGCCTAAGAGACATAAGTTCAGCATAGTTTTTAGATCCCCTCCCCAAACCAGCCACGATATGAAAGAAATGAGACTCGGTTTTGAAAAGGACTCCACCCCCACCACACTCCGATCGATGGTCAAGAGAAGCACCATCAAAATATGCCCACGGCATGGTTTTATCGATCATTTCCTCACTCACAGGTCGAGTTCTAATCTCTTTGACAGGTGTCTTGTAGTGTTGGATAACAGCCACAGCTTGTGCCACTACAGTCTCCTTCAGAATCCTGCAATCTTGAAATATGATCTTATTTCTGGTAATCCATATGCCCCATGCGAAAATACAAGGGGAAGCCCGGATGGGAGAGGATTTTTGTAAAGTCCACCACAATTGGAATGCTTCATGGACACTCGCTCCCCACCATCTCACATTTAAATCAAGATATTTGCATATATCAGCCCAAACTGCCTGAGTAAACCGACAATAAACAAATAGATGATTAATGGTCTCTTCCACATCTTTACAAAGTGGACAGAACCCCGGTCCCTGGAGGAAGCGTTTTTGTAGAATGTCCCAGCTTGGAGCCTTATTTTCCAGAATAGCCCAGAAGAGTAATTTTGCTTTACTCGGACACTTTAACTTCCACGGATATTTCCACCACCACACCAATTCCCTGTTATGTGCTTCCACATTCAGCTGGATATATCCATTCCTTGGGGTGTAAATTCCAGAGGGATGGTGATCCCAGATAAGTTCATCATTCCTATTGGTCAGTCATATATACGAAAGTCTTAGGATCCGGAGAAAATCCTCCCAAACTCCTTGCATATCTTCAGGAATATCAAGACGCTGTGCAGAGATCCACCCCTGATGCCAAAGAGTAGATGATCCCGGATCCTCTACATCATCCAGAAAATGGCAACCTCTAGCTGCCAAGAAGTTCCTCAAGTCCACAGGCATGACATGACCTCCCCTACAGCCAATCCAAGGGTCCAGTCCAATACGAGTGAGTCGCCCATTTCCTATCCTCCACACTAATCCAGAGCCGACCAAAGGAAAATGCTGCACCACCGCTTTCCAGACCACAAAGCAATTTGCTTAACTCTACACAAATAAAATCTATTGCTTAAATGCTACAGTACCTTGCTTGTAGATGTGAATCAAATTGCAAGTTAAGTCACCATTTTCTCCTTTATTTTGCAAATAAACCTCAAGTGTTTTATTGACTAAATGATCTTGGATATGTTTATGATGTTCTTTCATATCTGCATACAAAATTATCTCCTTTTTCCTAGGCAGGGACTCTTCAACCTTTTCCTTCAGCCTTCTGAGAAGAAATGGTCTAAGAATCAAATTAAGCTTTGAAATTACCTAGAAAAGTACTTCTTATCAATTTAAACAAGGGAATTTCTTTACCTAGATGGGCATTTGATGTGGGTACCTGAAAAAGGGAATCTCTTTACTATTTATTTATTTATGAATTTTCTAGTTTTCAAATTTTATTTTAAGACGAACAAATATAACTTGATATTAATCAATGGATTTCAGTCTAATTTCCCTCAGTTATTAGAAGCAAGAGCTAACAGGAATGAGTGCGACAAATGACCAATAAGGATAGGAAACTTGGGATAGACTTCTTAATAAACTGTAAGAAATAGGTCTAATGGCAGCATTCTATTCCTAGAAATGGAAGCAAAAAGTAAGATCTGCTCTTTGTTATGAAAAAAACCTGGTCAATGCTTTTTTCACTGCTAGGATACTGCACTTTTCTGAACATATAGAATCTGAGATCTCTTTATTGAGAAGTTTTATGAGTTAGTGGGGATTTATGTTCTGTTAGGGATTGTGTGGCTATTTAGGGTTAGTTCAGTGGTCTTTGCTCATGTTTATCTATTATTATTTTCTGAAGTAAAAAAGGAGAAATAATGTTGGAATCCTGGAACCAATAGGTTTTGGTAGTTTTGTGAATTTTTGAGAAATTGCTAGGAGTTTTTTGAAACAATGATAAATTGTTGAGTAGTTTCCATATGTTTGGAAACGTTGCTGAGGTAGTTTGTAGTGGTTTGACATATTTCAAAATTTGGCTATGGTCTCAAGGTACGTAGTTTCATTATGCAATCTACATCCTATTTGGGTTGCAAAAAGAAGGAATATTGAAAGGAGTCTATGATGTTGAACATGTATTGGAATGAATGTGGGGCAAGTAATGCACTTGAGCCTTGATTTTAGGTTTGATCAATTTCGAAAAATTAGATTTAGTCTTGTACTATTTTCTATTAATAAATTGTCATCAGTTTGCAATGAAGTTAGGTAACACCAACTACAATTGAAGTCACACAATGATCTCATTCTTAGATATGGGTATAGCACCTTATGCATAGTTACTTGACTCTTATGAGCTTGAGTCAAGTCTTCCAAGTTTAATCTGGTCTTGGTTCATATGCACAATTTTGTTGAGTCTAGAGAGCCATAGGATTGTTTGATTATATTTTTCAAAAATATTTTTAAAACACATCCTTTTATCAAAATTTCTTCAAAGTGGCTACTCTCCTGACCCGCCAGTCATGGCGGCAGCGAGGTGAGTTCATCAGGAGCACAAGGGACCCCATCACCACAACCTTAGGAAAATTTTTATTGTGGTGTGTTGTTTGTTCCCTGTTGTTCTAGTGGCCCCTAGGTTAATCACTTAGTATATTTTTGGTGCAATTGTGGAGGACCAACCTCCTCGTAGGGAATTGCAGTTGTACTAATTTTATATCATTTTTCTCATGCAGGCCTCCTTCTGGTTTCTATATTGATTTGGAATATCAATTGTGGAACATTAAGTAAGAAACAAGATGTCAAACATGGATCATGGAGAGAAAAATAAAACATTAAGACAAAAGGATGTAATGTCATATTTTCAAAAACATCAATCCAATCATCGACATCATATTCATGGTTCAAGCTCTCTTGAGCAAGGTATCGGTGAGAGAGATGTCAACACTTTGGAGGATGCATCTGCAAAACATACAATGGATGGTAGAATACATTCCTCTAGTGATCAAAGTGAGGCAAATGCATTTTCATCAGAAATTGGTAGCTCAAATGTTGAAGATTTTTCCTTGCAAGGTGACATAGACCATTCACTGAAGAGGAAAAAAGGCCGATGCGACTTCGGGAGACAATTCCAATCTGATTGGGTATCAAGATTCCCATTTATTGAACCGATACCTCCAACAAATAAGAATGAGACCTCACGAGAAGTTAAATGCATTTCATGTAGTTGGAAACTTGGCAAGGTAGTGAAATTGCAAATGAAGCTGGACACAATAGAGAAGCATGTTGGGAAGGTGTATGATAAGAAAACTGGAAATGATGAGAATAAATCTACTGCTAGATGGAAATATGATAGCCGACATCTCCAATATGAAGAGGAATACAATAAATACTTAATAAATAAGAGAAAACTAGATGAAAGTGGAGGAACCATCACTTCTCAATTCGGAAAGATGATGGAAAAAAATTTGTTATCGAAGTCGATACAATTAAGCACTGTATTTCACATCCTATCCAATGGTCGTCCTATGACAGATTATCCAAAAATGATGAAATATCTATCTTTTATTCAAGTGCCAAATTTTCCATCTTCTCATTGGTCTTTAACGAGTGGTTGGGAATGGGGAAAATATCTAGCTCAAGTAGAAAAGGATGATATGAAAGAGAAGATTGTGAATGCAACATTTTTGTCACTGTCCTTGGATGAAGTTACATCTGTTGATAATACTGCATGGATTTGCATGAGCATTTATATGGTCAATTACCATATTAGGAATTCCTATCTACTTGGAATTCATAAAATGAGCAAAAGTTCTACAGCAGAAAACATTTATGAACTTGTTATTAATACTTTGAAGGAAACTAGTGGTATGGATCATTCAATGATCGCAAAAAAGTTGGTATGCGTTGGAGCAGATGGGGCATCAGTAATGCAGGGACAAAGGAACGACCTTTGTGCTAGACTACAACTCTCAGCTTCACCGTATATGATTGGTATTCATTGTATGGCTCACAGAATGAATCTTGCATTTAAAATAGTGAGCAACTTTCCATTGGTTTCAAAAGTTGAATATCTTGTACATAAGGTTCATGCATACTTTTGTCGGAGTCCCAAACGGTTTTCAGAGTTTAAAAAATTTGCTGACGGTGTTACAAATGGAAACAAACTATTAAAAGATGTTGATACAAGATGGATCTCACTGAAGGGACCAGCTCAAAGACTATTCAATGAATATGCATCCTTGGTAGGGGTGATGTATGAACATCGCCTAAGTGTAGAAAAAGCTCAAACTCTTCTCTTTCTATTAACTGATATAGAGACATATTTAACATTGGCTGGAGTTCTTCCTCTGCTTCATGAAATGAATAGCCTCGTGAAGATGTCTCAGAGTCACACGATGTATATTGCTGAATACACAAATGATAGAAAACTAGCATGCCTTGCATTAGATAATTTGTATATGATGGCAGATTCTTTTACAGGTTTAGCATTTACAAATTGGGCTAAGATAATCAATATTGAAAATGATGAAAATTTATTAAAGTTTGATGAAAAAGGGTTTCTATGTATGGCAGTGCGTGGGTATATGGTTCCTTTTTATTATAATGACAAAATAGGAAGAACCACCAAAGAGTGCCCTGTGTCAAGAGAACAATTTGACAATGTTGTGATTTCAGTGAGGCGCAGCTTGATAGAAATTGCAAAATCACTATCATCAGAGATAAGAGAACGATTTCCTCGAGATGAATTGTTGGAGGCCATGTCTGTGGTATACCCTCAATATTGGAACCATCGTCAATGTTCAGAAACTATAAAGGTTGACTTTATAGCTAAAATCAAGATTTTGCAGAGCCATTTTTGTCGAGAGACCGAGATACAAGGAGAACATATTCAAGGTATTTTAGATGGAAAAAAATTGAAAGATCAAGCCCAATGCTTTGCTGATACAATGTGGGAGCAATTTTCTAAGTTGGATAATGCTCTAGAATATGGTGCAATTACAAAATTGTGGACTACACTCAGTGGTAGTGACTTTCTACTGCAAAATATGTCAGAGTATTTCAAATTAGTAGATTTATGTCAAACCATGATTTTGGGATCAGTGGAGGATGAGAGAATGTTTAGTGCATTAACATTTTTGAAGTCAAAGTTGAGGAATAAGCTTGATAAAAATGTGGATACATGCTTAAGATTATATGTAACAAAGTATGAGGTTGACAATTTTCCATATGAAAGAGCAGTAGCTCTCTGGCGATCAAATTGTGAAAGAAGGGGAGAAAACAATCTGGCAAATTTATCTAATGAATTTGATATGTAACATAATGTTGTTGAGGATCATAATGAAGGCTCATTCGAAGAAGGTCATGTTCAGAGTGCCGAAAATGAGGACCAGTCCCAGAATGTGAATTGGGAAATGGATTTCACCTAAGATTGTATATGATCCAATACACATGAGAGACTCTTGAGTCTTATTTTGGTATAGGTGTTCCATGGACCCTTGCGGTTGATCATTATATGTAAATTTGAGCTAGCATTTTAATTAAAAATAGATTCTACATTGTACTTTTTTGTTATAACATTGATGATATGACATACATTTCCTTGATGCAGTTTATTTTAAGATTGATGTTTTTATATTTATCTTTTACATTGTCTCTTTTTTTATGTGATAGGAAATGACACTGGAATTTGACAAAGCTAGGCCTAGGAGCTATCTCTTCACATAGATAGTGTCCTGACATTGAAGGATAAATAACTAATTTGACTACACTTTCGCTAAGCAAGAATGAGCTCATTCAAGTACATGAAACCATGTTGGTGTTTATCTCAAATATTTTGTGCAAATTTTTATGGTTTGTTTATTGCTTTTATTTGAAACATTTTGTCGATTTGTGGAGTTTGCATGTATTTTGGTTAATTATTGTGTTAGACCCTTGAATGCTTCTAGTTCTCATTTGATGCTTGATTTAACCCTTTGTTGTAGCTTGAATCAATATTAGATTTAGTTGATTTCCATTGATTTAGTGTTCGAGAAAATAAGTTTTTAATACCTTTTATTTGCATGAATTAATTGTCTTCACTTTTTCGATTTGTTTATGCTGATTGTATATTTTCTTTGTAAATACTTATCGTTATTCAGAAAAATAAATGAGCTCTACATAGCTAAGCGAAGAGAAAAATGGTCTATGCACTAGGTTCCTATGCATTGATCATAGGAGACCTATTGGCAGGAGACCAACATTCCTCTAGTCCAATTGGCTCAAAATTTTCCTAGCCTCCATGGGCATAATTGGCTAGTGAAGGCCAAAATGATGCATAATGTCCGATTCTATTAGTTTATCGTTTTGTCAAGGTCCAAGTCCCCACATGTCATGGAAACTCTAATCAATAGAAAAAAAAAATTTGTAATAAAAGCTCTAACATGTGTTATAATAACATCTACACACCAATATCAACAAAAAATACAACATCTACAATCAAAATCAACTACTAGACACATTTAGATATGGTATCAACAAATGGTATAACATTTAGATATGGTACTAGTGTTGAGGAATTTAGATGGAAAAAAGTTACATTGTCCAAAAGTATGACACAACAATAAGATAGCCCCCAATAGTCGACACTACAGGATGCCAACAAAATCACTATAATGTTATTCAAAGTATGTGCCAAGAAAAATACTTAAGGAACATGCCTAGCTTAAAACCTATGTACAAACTTGCCTTGAAGTATCAAAAACAGTCTAGGGTAGCCACACAATCTATTGCAGGATAGTCTGTGGGTGCAATTCCTTTGTTGATTTAAGCAATTCAAAAAAGTCATCTCCCAAGACTATTAAAGAAGAAAAAGAAGAAATCTATAATAATTGCAGGGAGGACTACAAATAGATTCTAGAAACTCAAGTAGTAGAGGAAAAAAATGTAAGTAAGAAGAAGATGCAATGCTAACGTCATCAGAGCTATGAATGACAATCTCCACCCGAAGAACCCCTCTGATAATGTTCCTCCCTACCATGTCCATGTTGAGCACATCTTGAAAGCATTGCATTCAATGAGGCTATATTTCACTTTGGCACTTGGCCAAACACTTTATGTGCATCCTCCAAACACCCACATTTCGAATACATGTCTCCAAGATCTACTCGGCTTTGCTTGGATATCAAGGCTTCATTAAGGCCAACACCATTTGGTATTGAGACCAAAACTTGAAATAGAGCTATTGAACTCAACATTTGAAGAAGCCTTGAAGTCATAATTAACAAGCAGACTGTCATTCAATGTGTTTTATAGATCAATGAAAGATTCGCCAAATTTTTACAATATTTTATAATTCAGTGAAATATTCGCCAAATTTTTACAATATTTTATAATTTAGTGAAATATTCGTCAACTTTTTACAATATTTTATAATTCAGTAAAATATTCGCCAAGATTTTACAATATCTTATAATTTAGTGAAATATTCGCCAAGATTTTACAATATCATATAATAAAATGAAAGATTCGCCAAAAAATTATATATACATATTATATTATTGATAAAATCGCTTTCAAATTTTCCTATATATCGGGGAGATTCGCCAATTTTTTTACCATATAAATTTGGGGGGGGTTCTTAAAATCATCCCTGGTCGAATGTCTGTTGTAGTTGCAGCTGAATCCGTGCTCCAGTCGATCCACTTGACGAAGGTATCGACAACCCCTCGGTTAACCACCCTACCATATCAAGGCTACTCTTCTTCACCTCGAACCCCCGAGCTAATAGGGTCGTAAGAACACACAAGCTAGCCTCCCGAAAGGATTTCCCAATCACCATTCCCGCTAATCCCAAATCCAAGGATCATAACATAATCAGAGATTATGATGACCATCCAACATTAGGGAGCAAGAGATCCCTTTCTCCTTCTCCTCCATTCTTTTATAACAAAATTCGAGGTGCCATGTGTCTTCACATGCACATATATTATTTAATTTAATATTTTATTAATTTTATTCTCAAGTTAGTAGTGTCTGTTTCTAACTCAAGTGTACACCTAGTTCCCTAAATCAGTGCAAGGTAGGTGTAGTTGTCTTTAAGAGAGTCCGAGTTGTGTTTGTCTTCTCAAATATAGTTGTTGTATTTAACCACATGTCCATCTAGATTTCTTTCCTCTTTCTTTTTATAAATAAAATATTTTATTCAAAAAGAAATGTTTTCTAATTTATTTCTTTTATATTATTTTTCTTTTAAAATAATAATTAAAAAAATAAAATTATTCAAAACATTTTCTATTTTATTTCTTTTCTTTCTTTTTCTTTTAAAACAAAAAGAAATATATTTCAACTAAAGATAAAAGAATGATCTTTTCATCTATTCAATCTCCTTTCTCATAAATAATAATATAATCATAATGATAATAACAATAAAATATTAACTCCTTTATTATTAAATTTTCTAGAAACTCCACACATATTTTATTTTTAATTATGCATGCATGAATAATTTTATTTTTCCACTTTTCTTTGTCTAGGTACCTCTTCGACGGGCCCTTCCGACAGTCTCTTTCTTTCTTCTTATGGGGAGCACTGCGTAGCGATCGGGAGTCGTTACCACAATCTCTCAACTACGCTCCTTGGAGACTAAGGGATGTTGAGGGATAAGGCTCTCCTTATTGCATGCCCCTCAACTCATCGTACGCGACTAAATCATTATGGTCTTTCCCGTACAGCATACGCTTCCCCGGGTGAGCTGAAACGGCTTCACCCGTGCGTGGATTACTAATTCAAGGTCAACAATCAGTCATCGTACCCCTAAGTGTTCTTTCCGTTCTTACGACCCCGATAATTCCATTGTGGGTCAGTCAGTAAATTGTCTCACCTACCACTACAGACACTCAAACGCATATTAGTAGCGCTGCACTATAAAACATTTGTATCATTCTTTTCAGTATCTCAGTCAGTTGAGTCTACTAAGTATTCATCATTTTAACATTATATCTCTGTCAATTGAGCATTCATAATTTTTATTTCAAGTAATTTTAACCTTCATCATTTTCCATTCTAAAGCATTTTCATCATTTCCTTTTTTTTATTTTCTCAGTCAGTCGAGTATATTCATCAATCATCATTTATCTAACTATTTTCATTTCACATATAAAGTTTAAGGAAATCATTCATGGTCTAAGTTTTTATAATTCTGGGTCACTTCAAACCATTGCCCTCAATAGTCAAATCAATCGTAGGCCTCAAAAAATAGTCTGATCAATCATAAGTCTTAAATAATCAAATCAATCATAAGTGTTGAGGCGGGCATTACATACACCCCCTCTTATTAAAACTTCATCCCGAAGTTTAAAACAAAAAAAGGAAAGTCCCGATGCATCTCAGTTGCATCCTCCGAAGTCGCAGAACGGGGACTATAGCTATCCCATTGAACCTTGAACTAATCAATCACACGGTGCCTAAGCTGCCGTGCTCGATGGTCCAATATGCATATCGGCTCTACCGTCACAACCCCTTCGTTCGTTATCTGTAAGTTACTCATTTCAATGATATGTGATGAAGCAGAAATGTAATGTCTAAGTGTCGATACATGAAAAACATTATGCATCCTATGCAATGATAATGGTAGTGCTACATGGTAGGCAACCGGTCCTATCCATTCCAATATTTTGAAGGGTCCCACAAACCTAGGAGATAGCTTCGTCCCTTTCCCAAATCTGATAGTACTCTTGTGCGGTCTTACTCCCAAAAATACTCGATCTCCAACCTGATACTCTTTATCGAGTCTACGTGCATCGGCATAACTCTTCTGTCAATCCTATGCCTCTTTCAGTCGAGTACGGATATCTTCCATTTGTTCCTCCATTTCTTGAATCACTTCGGGCCCAAGAAGAGTCCTATCCTTTAGTCTGTCCCAGCTCAAGGCTGTCTGACATGGTCGGCCATACAAAAACTCAAAAGGTGTCATTTGTATAGAACTCTGATAGCTGTTGTTATATGCGAACTCTACTAGAGGTAGAAACTCCTCCCAACGAGTCTGCTGGTCCCTCACATACATTCTCAGCATGTCCTCTAGTATCTGGTTCACTCTCTCGATCTTCCCATTGGTCTCTGGATGGTATGCGGTGCTAAAGTTGAGTCGGGTTCCCATGGATTCCTGGAAGCTCCTCCAAAATCTACCAGTGAATCCGGATCCCCGATCAGATATTATCTTCCTCGGCACTTCGTGCAGTCGTACAATCTCATCGATGAACACTCTAGCAATCTATGGGGCTTGATAAGTGTTCTTGATGGGTATAAAATGTGCACTCTTCGTGAGAGTGTCTACTACCACAAAGATGGTATCATGCCTCTTGCGGGTCAAAGGTAATCCTATAATAAAATCCATGGAGATGATCTCCCACTTTGACTCAAGAATGGCATGAGGCTGAAGTAGTCTGGCGAGATGTTTATGTTCAGCTTTGACTAGCTGACACTCCATGCATTTGGCGACAAAGTTTACCACATCTCTCTTCATGCCATGCCAGAAGAATAGAGGATAAAGGTCTGCATACATCTTCTTCACGCCAAGATGTGCTCTATAAACAGCTCGGTGAGCTTCTTCTAGGAAAAGGTTCCTGAGCTCATTGTTCTCTGGTACATAAATACGGTTTTTGTATCTCAACAACCCATCATTTTCCAACGAATAACCCTTATACTTGGGTAGTTCCATCTGTTCTTGTTCTATCTCGGCCTTTACCTCGTTGTGCCACTTGTCTTCCCATTGTAACCCAAGCACCTTTTCTCTCAGGTTGGTCTGCATCAGAATCACTGAGAATATGCAGGGTCTATGACTAAGGGCATCTGCTACCTTGTTCAGGGTCCCCTTCACATAGGTAATGTCAAAGTCATACTCACTCAACTATTCTGACCATCTCATCTGTCTAGCATTTAGATCACACTGAGTAAAGATATACTGCAATCCATGGTGATCCATCTTAAGTTCAAAATTTCCTTCCTATTAGGTAGTGTCGCCATAAGCGTAAAGCATGCATTAATGCAGACAGTTCCATGTCATGTGTCGCATAGTTTTCCTCATGTGGTTTGAGTCTCTGAGAAGAGTAGGAAATTGCTCTCCCTCCTTGCATTATCACACATCCGACTCCATCCTTGGATGCATCAGTGCATACCAAGAAATCTACCTCCATGTCCGGCACCTTTAGAATCAGTGCCGTTGTCAATAGCTCCTTCAGTTTTGCGAATGCCTTGGCACATTTATCCATCCAAATAAACAGCCTATCCTTCTTCTGCAAGTCAGTGATTGGTCCTGCAATCCTCGAGAACCCTTCAACAAACCTTCTGTAATATCCCGCAAGTCCCATGAAGCTTCTCACTTCATGTATGTTTGTCGGCGCTGGCCATTCCCAAATGGCCTCAATCTTGGCGGGATCTACTGCTATACCGTCGCCATAAAGAATATGTCCCAAATAGTGGATTTCCTTCTGGAAGAAGGAGCATTTCGACAACTTCCCATAAAGTTGGTTTTCTCTGAGACACTGTAAAACTAACCGGATATTCTCTTCATGTTCCTCTGGTGTCCTAGAGTAGATAAGAATATCATTGAGGAATACCTGCATGAATTTGTCGAGATACTGGCGGAACACGTCATTCATTAAGTTCATGAAGACACTAGGTGCATTGGTCAACCCAAAAAATACCACTATGAACTCGTAGTGTCCAAACCATGTTTTAAAAGCAGTCTTCGGAATATTAGCTTCCATGATTCTCAACTGATGGTAACCTGATCGTAAATCAATCTTTGAAACGATTGTGGCGCCTTTCATCTGATCGAACAAGTCATCGATCCTGGGTCAAGGATACTGATTCCTTGCAGTAGCCTTGTTCAACTGGCGGTAGTAAATGCAGAGTCGCCACGACCCATCCTTCTTCTTAAAAAAGAGCACTGGTGCTCCCCACGGGGAGATGATTCGTCTAATCAGCCCTAGATCCAAGAGCTCTTGTAATTGCATCTATAGTTCCTTCAGTTCCAGCATGGACATTCTGTATGGAGCTCTCGCGATCGGTTCTGCCCCTGGATTTAGTTCTATGGTAAAGTCTAGCTCTCTCTGAGGTGGTAGTTCGGGTAAGGCTTCAGGAAATACATCCATGTATTCCACAAATAAGGGATGGTTGGATATGTCGGCTCTGTCTTTATCTTTATTCATTGCTATTACCGCATAGATCTAACATCTTTTCCTCAGGCTTCTTTTCAGCTGTAAAGCGGAAATCATCTGTAACGATACCTTGTTTTTCATTCCCCTTACGACTTTCTTATGACCTTCATCGTCATAAACAGTTAGTTCCTTGCTACGACAGTTCCAGGTGCCATGTGTCCTCACATGCACATATATTATTTAATTTAATATTTTATTAATTTTATTCTCAAGTTACAAGTGTGTGTTTCTAACTCAAGTGTACACCTAGTTCCCTAAATCAGTGCAAGGTAGGTGTAGTTGTCTTTAAGAGAGTCCTAGTTGTGTTTGTCTTCTCAAATGTAGTTGTTGTATTTAACCACATGTTCATTCTAGATTTCTTTCCTTTTTCTTTTTATAAATAAAATATTTTATTCAAAAAGAAATGTTTTCTAATTTATTTATTTTATTTTTCTTTTAAAATAATAATAAAAAGAAGAATATTTTATTCAAAACATTTTATATTTTATTTATTTTCTTTCTTTTTCTTTTAAAAAGAAATATATTTCAACTAAAGATAAAAGAAATGATCATTGACTTTTCATCTTTTCAATATCCTTTCTCATAAATAATAATATAACCATAATGATAATAACAATAAAATATTAATTCCTTTATTATTAAATTTTCTAGAATCTCCACACATATTTTATTTTTAATTATGTGTGCATGAATAATTTTACTATCCCACTTTTCTTTTTCTAGGTACCTCTTCGGTGGGCCCTTCCGACAGTCTCTTTCTTTCTTCTTATGGGGAGCACTACGTAGCGATTGGGAGTTGTTACCATGATCTCTCAACTACGCTCCTTGGAGACTAAGGGATGTTGAGGGATAAAGCTCTCCTTATTGTGCACCACTCAACTCATCGTATGCAACCAAATCATTATGGTCTTGCCCGTCCGGCATACGCTTCCCCAGGTGAGCTGAAACGGCTTCACCCGTGCGTGGATTACTAATTCAGGGTCGACAGTCAGTCGTCATACCCCTAAGTGTTCTTTCCGTTCTTACGACCCCGATAATTCCATTGTGGGTC
Source organism: Larix kaempferi (assembly GCA_027924585.1). NCBI lineage: Eukaryota > Viridiplantae > Streptophyta > Pinopsida > Pinales > Pinaceae > Larix > Larix kaempferi. Next base: position 693,095 of record BSBM01000689.1, on the reverse strand, counting down.
AGTCAGTAAATCGTCTCACCTGCCACTGCACACACTCAAATGCATATTAGTAGCGTGCACGATAAAACATTTGTATCATTTTTATTTCAAGTAATTTCAACCTTCATCATTTCCTTTTTTTTTTTTTCTCAGTCAGTCGAGTATATTCATCAATCATCATTTATCTAACCATTTTCATTTCACATATAAAGTTTAAGGCAATCATTCATGGTCTAAGTTTTTATAATTCCAGGTCACTTCAAACCAGTGCCCTCAATAATCAAATCAATCGTAGGTCTAAAAAAATAGTCTGATCAATCATAAGTCTAAAATAATCGAATCAATCATAAGTGTTGAGGTGGGCATTACAATTTTGCACCATATCTAATATCACATCCTTACCCAGAGAGAAATAAGCTCGAGTCTTCTGAGCTTTCTCCAATATGATTCTCCGTCTTAGTCTTTCCTTCGGGCCAATTGAATGCCGATCATATCCACTCTCAACCAAAAAATTAGGGTCTTTTTTAGTAGAGCCACATTCCAACCCCGACATACCAGGAGCCATAGGGGAAGAATGTATCAAATGGGACTCTAAATGAGAATCTTTTAGCGGAGAATGAAATACCACAACCAATTTTGGGTTTGTTCTAACATGTGGTGGTGAGAATAAGTAAGGATTATTTCTAACAGATGTCGCCATCAAACCCTTGTATACAGTATTACATGTGGAACCCATGTCTCCAGACCGCATCACATGGGAAGACATGCAAATGGAGGAGAAAAATGGAACAGTAGCCAAGTAAAACGGGTCGTAAAACAAGGTTTATCCAGGAATAGTAAAACAGACTATAACCAGTAATAGTAAAACGGATCGTAAACAGGAATAGTAAAACAACCGTAAGACAATAGCCAATACAGTAAAACTCAAATTACAGCAGAGGTATAACTTCCCACCTTTTTTATATTTGGTTGGTACTAAGCCATCTGTGACAGATGGTGGACTCCAAGTAACCTGTGATGGTCAAATTATAAACCTATGCTTACCAAATAATCAAACCACAACATCCATGAATGCTCCCCAGAATCCATTAGGGTTTTCCTTCGTTAGGGTATCAACCTCTTCTTATCCACAAATCCAATCGATTACGTAATTCCCTACAAGGAAAGGAATAATAATCAAGAAATTCCTCTAACGAATCAATTTCACATATATATATATATTTCATAACATTGAATATGATACAATCGTTACCATAATATTGATTTGTGTCAACATTTTATACTAACCAAAAATTACTGTTTTTTCTTCAAATTCTTGTTGATTTCAAGAACATTACTTATTACACTAATATGTGTTTACATCTTATAGCTTGGGGTGGATTAGAGCCTATGATTTTCCTAGATTGCACCCTGATGAGACAAGTGTTTTGTCCAGAATGATTTTATGGTTTCGTTCCAAATTCAAAATAAACAATTGTAAAAAAAAGAATATAAAATTTGAAATAAACAATTGTAAAAAAAGAATATAAAATTCAAAATAAACAATTGTAAAAAAATAATATAAAAAATAACTAGTATATATCTATGTATAACTAGTAGCTAATGCATGAATAACTTGGAGCTTATGCATGAATAACTCGAAGTTGATGCATGATTAACGAGTATGCATGGAGAACAAGTAAATTGTTTGTGGCACTTAACTTGTGACCTAGTGACCACAAGTGAAGTGGTTGTTCTAGTATTCATGATGTTTGTATTATTGAGCAACCTTTTATTTCATATTCAAAATTCAATTCCTATGCCCATTAAGGTGTAAAGTTTCATTTCATAACTTCACTTGATGGGAATTAAGTGTACACTTACAAAATCTAACAAGCATAATTAAACTTAACTTAAAAACTTTGAGAGGTGAATTTGTTGCTAGTTTTGACTCAAGATTTTGATACTCAAGTGCATAGTGAGTAAATGGATTTGGGAGAAGGGATGAAAAACCCAACTCAATAATATGTCGACTAGAGTTATAATTGTAGGAGTTGACTAAATAATCAAGTTAATTCACCAACTTAAACTTAAGTAGCTACAATAGTTATAACTACATTCCCTTTGTGTAAACAATATAAATGAAGAGAGTATTATTGTGATAATCTGCAGGGATCTAGCAACTATAACAATCTCACAATCAAACTCTCAAGATTATTTGCAAAGAAGAAGAGAAGCATGCACTCAATAATCACTCATAAACACAGAATAATGAACAATAACAGTATCATACAATGAATAATGAATGTCAAGAATGTGATACAATAATCAATTATGAGGCATCATATAGGATTAGAATTAGCCAAGTAGGGCATTCGAATCTAAGCTCAAAGTCTAGCTTGGATAACTATGGAGACATCATCTAGTCTGCAGTATCAGTCATAAATGGTAAGATCCAGTCAAGTGTGTCCAACTGAGTCTAACAAAACCATGTAGCCATGAATCAGGGAATGGAGACTCCAAGGGGGGCGCATGTGATCCAGGTGGATATCGGTGGCCACCCACCTTTTCAGCTGGCTCAAAATAGTTTTCTGGAAATTTTGGTATTGTACTATTTTTAGCGGTTTTTCGGGTCCTGAACTTCCGCGGCCATTTTGAGGCCCTAAATGACCTTTTTTGGCAATTTGGGGGGCCTAATGATTTCCATTGGCATGCATTTGGCCCCAGTCGAAAGTTGTAAATCTCGGATAGACCTTTCCAACGGGCTACCGAGCGCCCCAAACGGAGATAATATGCAAAATTTACAACCTCGGGAAGTTGATGTACTAACTTAACCAAACGGGCCCCACATGACTTTTGGCGCTTCATATCCTAGGGTTAGGTTTCTGGATGTCTAGGGTTTTTGACATTCTTGTTTATTGTAAAATGCCTTGAGAGCCTCGATTGTAACCATATTCTTGCGATATGAGCGCAGCCATCACATCTCTTCTCAGAGATAAGCCGCCACCATTCCAACAAGCTTGTTTTCCGCTGCATTTTACAGTTTTAGCTTATTCCCTTATTGAATAGAAAACCAGTTTTACTGTATCTCTGTTATTTTGTGTTAAGCATCTGATAATAATCTGTATTCATTTCGTTCTGCTCATAAAATATGGATTAGCATGAGGCTGTCAAATAGTAAAGTGGAACTCCAGAACTAGCTAACTAGAAGCTACACGTAGTCAACCTGAGCAATCAGTGGAAGAAATACTCAATGAATGCACTAACTGAATGATTACTCCTGGTAGATGAGATAAGGCGCCCTAATTGAGTGATAACTAATGGTAGTTGAGTAAAGGTGCACTAACTGAGTGTGTTAGGTGAGAAAGGTGCACTTGTCAAGAAGAACAGTCAAGAAGGGAGCATCAAGTAGGTAGGAGGCCGAATGGGGGCTGTAGACAGGCTCTGGAGAGCTAGAAGAAAGCTCTAGGTGTTGGGGAGACCAGCATGATGATGATTGGATGCATGTAGTGGCATGCAAACCATGAAACATGCAAATTTTCATGCAGGCATACAAACTATAAAAATGATGGTGTGAATATTCCAACACCCCCCGCAAGCTATGCTATGAGACAATAACCGAAAACAGAAAAATAGGGCCCTGGTGAGTAAGACCAAAGGTCACCCCGTACAATCAATCTAAATAAACTAAGTGAGGAAAGAGGGAAAACCTAGTGAGAATAAATCCCTCCCTCAAAACAGACTGAAGGATGCTAATGAAGCATATCATCTCTCACCCCTGAAGGAGGTAAGTGTCCTTCTTTTCCAAAGAAGGATTGATTGATATGAAATGGATTAGCATTGTGGGGAGGATGGATCCTTCCATGCTGAAAATCTAACCTAGTTTTTCTATGATCATGTGGATCACCAACCAAATCACCGACAGATCGGAGTGTAATGGAAGCCCACTGAGGAAGAGGAGGAGCATCTTGTGGATCTAGATCTCTCATTCTTTCATCTTCATCATCAATTGCTATACCTTCAGGTTCTTGTGGATCTAGATCTAGCATTCCATCATCATCATCTCCATCTTCAGATTCTGAATATGAAGTATCATGTGAAGATGTATTGCTCTCATCAATCAAAGGAGGAGTAGTAGGTGAGCTATATCGCTCAACATAAGGAGTATCCTGGAGAGGCCACTCCTCAAACTATACACTCCTTTCGAGAAATCTAGTCATGGAAGTAGGGTCAAGTAAATTGTAAGCCTTTGCATCCAATGCATAGCCTATTGATGTATTTGTAACTTTGGAATGTATTTCATATATGTATATTGTATTCCTATAGAGATGTTATTATTCCTCTATACGGAAGTGTCATCATTTATATTCTAAGTGTCGTAACTTATACTTGATGGGTTATTAGACCACCTTGTTGGGGTCGACCATGTATAATTCATGTGGGTTAAAGGGTTATTAGACCACCCTATTGGGGGTCGGCCCTGTCAGCATTATGTTATGTGGTTGAGTTAAGGCCGACCTAGTAAAGGTTATTAGTCAAGTCAATTCAAGTATAAATAGAGTGCAGGAGGCACTCTATTTGATCATTCACTTTATCACTCATACTCTCATTGGAGAGTGGCGCACTTGTGGAGGAGGAGAAGCTTCTGCTAGGAGAAGACTATCTCTTATGCTTGGGTTGTATCATTGCTCTATCTATCTCTGAGGAAGTTGTGGGGTTTTTCACCTTTATGGTTTTCCCCAGTGAAACTCTGTGTGTCTATTGTCTCTTGTGTGCTTGCATTATTATGTCCATGATTGATATGCTGTAGATATGCTGTACATGTTGTTCTCTCAGTTAAGATCCTAGATCATATTGAAGTAAATTCTAAAAAACTAACATAGCCCACCATAATGCACTCTCTTCTTTGTGAATCAAGAGCTCTCCTTTTGTCAGCTGGAATCCTTGCCCAATATCTGGAACCAAACACTTTAAGATGAGATACATTAGGTTTGTATCCCATCCATGCTTCAAAAGTAGTAGTATCTTTGAGTCCCTTGTGAGGAAGTCTGTTTTGAAGATAGGTGGCATAGTTAATGGCTTCTACACAAAGACTAGAGTGCAACCCTTTTGACTTTAGCATGCAGGTGGCCATTTCTTTCAATGTTATGTTCTTCCTTTGAACTACACCATTATGTTGTGGTGTATATGTAACAATATGTTGCATCTCAATGCCATCTTTAGTACAAAAATCTTGAAATTCACGCTTAATGTACTCACCACCATTGTCACTGCAAATGGCTTTTATTTTCCTATCTGAAAATTTCTCTATAGAAGACTTGAAAAACTTGAAGAACCCAAATACTTATGATTTCAATTTAAGGAAATATACCCAAGTGAATCTAGAATAATCATCAATAAAAGTGAGCACATACCTTGATTTGCTTAGAGACAGATCTGGAAATAGACCAACCACATCACTATGGATGAGATCAAGAGGGTGAGAGGCTCTCCTATCCTTTCCCTTCTCAAACTTATTCTCATGATGCTTCCCCATCAAACAACCATGAGAGTTGCCTTTGGAAAACTTGATCTGGGGAATCCCATCAACCATCTCCTTTGAATGCATGTCATGCAAGTACTTATAGTTAAGATGCCCAAATATTTTATGCCACAATCTCCTTTCTTCATTGGCATGAGTAAGGAGAGCTGATTGCTTCAAGAGAGGTAAAAAGTGTGAGACCTCATACAATTTGGAGTTGTGATTTGCAACTCCCTTTGCAATGATTTCACCTAAAACCATGTTTTGTATCTCAACTTCATTTGGAGAAAAGATGACTCTTTTTGGGTTCTCCGATATGAGTCATTTGATACACTTAAAGTAAGTTTGTTGTAAGAGAAGGAACATAAAGCACATCAGAAAAGTAACCATAGTCAAGATTGATTCTTCCAATCCCCTGAGAGGACACTTCTGAATCATTTCCCAACATGATGGAAGGGTCAACTGATCTTTCGAAGTTGGAGAAGAGATCTTTGGAGGAAGACATGTGTCTTGAGGCTCCTTAATCTATGATGAAAGAAGAATCTATTGATGAAAGAAGAATCTATTGATGCACTTTCCATGAAGTAATGAAATCTTTCTTTGTCTTTGGATCTAGAAGATTTAGAATCAGGATCTTTCTTCCTTGCACATGTAGGTAGAGGAAGATTGTTCTTCTCAAGTAAATGAGCCATCAAATCTATGGTCTTCCTCATGCAAGTACTCTCAGGATGAAAACCCCTACGACAATATTTGCACTTGGTCTTTCCCTTCCGAGAATGCTTGGTATTCCTTGAGTTCGAAGCCCCATCTGACTGATATGGAGTATATGTATGCTTTGTATCATTCGATCTCTTGTCAGAAAATATTTTGCTTTCCTTTACCATTCGCTCTCTCTGCAACTGTAAGAGCTGAATCCAATTTGGGTTTGATCATTCCCATAGAGATCAACTTCTCTTCTCTTGAGTAAGAGATTGGATATTGAAGTCATCAAGTGATGGAAACTTCCATCTTGGAATGGACAACTTTGCTGACTGGAAAGTAGAGACAAAAACTGAGAAGTTTGGCCCCAACTTTGATAGAATGGAAAGAATAAGCTGGATGTCTTCTTTCACTATCTCATATCTTTTCAACTGTGATATCAAGCTTTTTAACTTGGTGAGGAAGGCCTTGATAGATTCAAAGCTGTTAGGACTCAAACATATGAGTTCATTCTCCAATTTGTGTCCTTTCATATCATCTTTCTGTCCAAAAAGGGATTCGAGCTTGTCCCAAACCTCTTTAGGAGATGTAAGATCGATGACATGGAAGTGAAGATCTTCAGAAATTGAGAGAAGGAGGAGACCAACTGCTTCATCAAGCCTATCCAAGTACTTGGAATTTTCAACTGCATTGAGAGGGTCTACCATCGTTCCGTTGAGTATTCAGGTGAAGCTCTTGGATCTCATGAAGAGAGCCATCTTGTATTTCCACTCAACATAGTTGGAAGATGTGAGATTTAGATCCATCTGAATAGATAAAGTCGAATAGTTGAAGAAGATTCTGAATGGGTGAATAAACCTGCAAAACAAGAGACGTTTTTGCTGATGGAGAATGCTACAGTTTGACTGAACACTACCTTTTGAACACTGAGCACATAGACTAATTCCTTCACACCTGGATAGACCTCACTGGATTTCTCCAATGAATTCAAGTAATAGCACCAGTATTTGTTGTGGAAACTCAGAGGCTTCTGGTGCTGAAGTGAAATATAGCTTCTCAAAGAAATGCTGCAACTGCTGCAATTCAAATAGCTACTAACTGCTCTGATACCATGTGATAATCTGCAAGGATCTAGCAATTGTAACAATATCACAATCAAACTCTCAAGATTATTTTCAAACAAGAAGAGAAGCATGCACTCAATAATCACTCATAAACATAGAATAATGAACAATAACAGTCTCATACAATGAATAATGAATGTAAAGAATGCGATACAATAATCAATGATGAGGCATCATATAGGATTTGAATTAACCAAGTAGGGCATTGGAATCTGAGCTCAAAGTCTAGCTTGGATAACTATGTAGACATCATCCAGTCTGCAGTATCAGTCATAAATGGTAAGATCCATTCAAGTGTGTCCAACTGAGTCTAACAGAACCATCTAGCCATCAATCATGGAATGGATACTCCAAGGGGGGCGCATGAGGCTGTCAAATAGTCAAGTGGAACTCCAGAACTAGCTAACTAGAAGCTACAAGCAGTCAGCATAAGCAAGCAATGGAAGAACTACTCAATCAATGCACTAACTGAATGATAACTCCTTGTAGGTGAGATAAGGCTCCATAACTGAGTGATAACTGATGGTAGGTGAGTAAAGGCGCACTAACTGAGTGTGGTAGGTGAGAAAGGCACACTTGTCAAGCAGAGCGGTCAAGAAGTGTGCATCAGGTGGGTATGAGTCCAAATGGGGGTTGTAGACAGACTCTGGAGAGCTAGAAGCAAGCTCTAAGTGCTGGGGAGACCACCATGATGATGACTGGATGCATGCACTGGCATGCAAAGCATGCAACATGCAAAATATAAAAATGATGGTGTGAATATTCCAACAATTATCAAGATCATAAAATTCTACTTATTGTTGAAACTCTCTCTCTCTCCCTTTTGCATCTCTCTCAATCCTACATCTATGTGTGTATGATTTTGTAATATATAGATTGTATAGTGTGATTTATTGTCACATTACTAATAACGAGATTGTTTTGCGATCCCTCATATCATGACATTAATTATGTTTCCAGTAATGTCAATATCGGACACACATTGTATAGTGGATGCATGAATGCGTAGATGCTCAATAAGAAAAAGATAAGCAATTGATGGGAAAGAAAATTGGGAAATTAATTGAAAAACTTCAAAGAATAAGCTGGTTGACCCTTGTGCGATCTAGGTAAAGAATATTTACAAAAACCCATGTGTATTTTTTGGAGCAAGTACCCTTGGAGATAATGAATTGATCAAAAGATACAACACATAACCATAACACACAACAAAATCATATTGAACTAGTACAAATTGTACGAGAAAATTATAGATGAATTCTTCCAAGACCAAGCAATTTAGGAATGTACATCCCTTAATAATGTGAAGTAAAGATTCTTCATAGGAATACCAAACAACAATTTCTTCTACCTATTATCATATTTATTACACATTTCTTCCTTATTAAAAAAAGGAGTTAATCATATCATAACTTCAGAACATTATCGAATACCAACAAGAAGAAGAAGTAGGGAGAGTGGAAATACTTCCTCAGAAATTGAGTAAACAAAGCATGAAATGAATGTTGTGGCCATCATCGTCAACCTATAGAAGATTCAAGGTCAACAATGGGGGGTTAACTACCATGATATTACTCTTTAGAATAAAACACTAGTCAACACACATTGAAGAAGATTAATAAAAGAAGAAATCATTCCAAGGAATGGAGGAAATAAAGCATCACCTAAGAGGAAAATAGAATGCACATTAGAAGAAGAAACAAACAAAAAAAGAAAAAAGAACAAAGAAATACAAGCCTCAGTTGACTTGCAAAAAATTGAAAGAGGCAAGATGCAATAAAGGAGATCTAACTTATGAGAAGATAGATATCCTTATCAATACAAAAAAAGAGAAGATGCAACAAAAAGTCAATTCGATAGGTTTCTAACCCTAACCATGTCAAGTCAAAAGGACTAACCAGGTGCGGAAAAGGAAGCAACTATGACAATTATGGAGGCTACATATTCAATAGAGCAATGGGTTGATGAGTTTTTTACCCTATCTAGGTTAAGGACACAATTTGGAGCAGTTGTGGAGGTGGAAGCATCCACTACATTTCCTATTATGAAAGAATTTGCTATCAATGTAGAGGATAACATGGGAGCCCTACAAGTATCAAATAATGTTGAACACATGGAAGTCAAAAAGTCCAGGCCTGAAATATCCAAAATATCTAATTCAAGAAGACAAAGTCTAAGTATGGATGAAGTCTTATTGCAACAATTGCACATTAATCTGGTTTAACCTCACTAGATAAATATGGTCAATTTGTTGATATAATATGGATCTAAATGTCTCATATTGATAGAAATTTGTTAAATATTATTCTGAAGGAAGGAAAGAATTGTAATATCCTTGATCTGGTTGGAGAGATTATTTTCTCAAAATTAAAACTTAGAACACAATTTTACACAAGCTGGAACTAGTTAACAAAACTAGTTGAAAGGAAACTAGTCTAGGACACAAGCAGATTCCCCCAGGATTAGGAATTTGCTATCTTTAGGGTATGAAAATTATGAAATAAATGCACAATAGAAAATATATCAGATCCAAGGCCAGCTTCATGATCCTATGCACAAGGTACTGGGGCCATTTACAGTTCAACAACTGCTTCACAGAAGTCTACTCCAAGGCTTCCTGTGCACACCAACATATGCATACTAGACCATCCACTTACTATTGACAGTAACCAGTGGTTGTATATCAGTCATTAACCAAAAATATTGATGATAGAAAAGTGTTTATGAGATTTAGGGAAGTTATGGCAGAATTTGGGAGTAAAAAGGAAAAGGGCGCTAGGGTGGACAACTCAAGTAGATGAATTCCAAGCTCACCCAAACAGGATGAGAGGCCTAAAAATTATTAGGGAAAGGGATGGAGGGTCTTCCTTAGTGTCTTAATAATTTCATATAACTATAAAAACAGAGAATTGATCCACAGCTAAATTTAAATATAGAAAACTGTAAAACTAGTCAAGAAATTGTGCTCAAAGAGCTAGTCTTGAAAAAATGCAAATCAAACAGCCTATAAGGATTTCAAATTCCTCTTCTAAACTATATTATGAATCATACCTGAAAATATTAACAACATAAAACTGAAATTAAAATTTCAAAGGATCAATTGAATGGATTTTACTCTCAGACTTCTCGGGGAGTATTAAATACATGAATTTCTTACAATATGGACTGTAGAAGACTGTAAGGAGTGAATACAAGAAGATTCATTTACTGTATATGCAATATGATGAATAAATGGAATATGCATGATCATGTAAGGCACACCATATCTCATTGAATTCTCATAGGGGTCACATTCATCAACTAAAACTTCACACGTGCATGCCTCAACACTGAAACATTGGCTCTAGTGAGAATGGTTGTATCTTGGTCATCTGGACACCTTTTTCAACAAGACAAAAGGCATTTTTAAATGGAAACAATCCTATGGATGCAATGGAATAGTTCTAAAATCCCATAAATTCTCATAAATTCTGAAACCAGAACCTCCATTTCGTCCCTTCAACATTGTTCCCACTGAATGAAGGGAATGAATAGAGATTTCAAATTGGATGCTTGGTATTCCTTCTTTAGAATATCAAATCAGCTTGAATGGAATTCAAGACCTATACATCAGAATTCCATGTATTCAATAGAGCATAATACTGGATCAATGTTAACCTTGGGGCACATCACCCAAGCTTGGTTGAGGCACATCACTCAACTATGAGAAGCAAAAGCTCTCAAGACAATAAACAAATGAACAAAATATGTGAATGGAGTGCATTGGCATTATTTTATAGGTTGAGATATCTTCATGATCAAGAAATTGGCACGTGTGAGGATGAGGGCCCATTCTTTAGAGGAATTAGCAACATATTCTTGCTTGTGCAACTTCCTTGCTTTTTAATCTCCTCTACTTTTAGAAACCACACCTTCCTTAGCTTTGTAGATGTTTCCTACTTTTCAAACTAGATTCTTTTGTGCACTTTCCTGCTTTATCCACTTTCCTTCTTTATGTCCTTTCCTTCTTTTGACCGCTTTTGACAATTTCCTTCTTTTCTACTACCATCTTGATTTTAGCATCCTTCTTGTTGTTTTCATCTTTTTCAAAGGAGTATGTGACATACACCTTATTCTTATGTGCCCTCCTAGTCATGTGAACATTATCACTTGCCAAAAATTAATTAATAATGATAATTATAAATTTAATCTAATTTTAAGCACTCCAAACATTAAAATTAGTATACTCCACCATTAAAATTATTAATTAACTAAGTACTATAGGGATGGCTCCAAAATCACCCCAAATAATTAATAGTTCCTTCATTCCACTTTCTCTTAGACCCTTATTAATTAATTAATTGACTTTCACTAGGATCCCTGGGCTTTTGTTGTGACATTGGCTGCTACTTGGTGGTGGAAAAAAATGGGAACATGACAAGAATAACCTACTAATCCAAATTAACATTCTCATGGGATTTACTCCTCTGTTGAATTTAATTGGTAAATAAATACAAACTATGGTATAATATAAAGCTCGAGAGTACCATACCGAATATGAAGAATTGCAAGAAGAAAAAGAGAAAATTGATTAAGAAAAAGCAATAAAGAACCTCCATATGAGATATGAAGATAATCAACTCCTTAGTACAACTAACACCACCATATATCTTGATGTATATGTAACTTCGGATTGTATTTCATCTATGTATTTTATATATACTTATTGTACCCTTATTAGAGATGTGTTATTCCTCTATAAGGAAGTGTCGTCATGTGGATTGACAAGTGTCGCAAGTGTGTGTACTTGACGATGGGTTATTAGACCACCATGTGGGGTCGGCCCTGAAATATATATATTATAATGTGGATGTACCTAGCTAGACAAGTCGGCCCCATAAGGTCACTAGGCAAACAGGTTAGTATAAATAGAGATCAGGTGATCTCTATTTAGATCATTCAGAAAAGTACATCTGTCTCACTCAGAAAGTGGCGCACTAGTGAGGAGGAGGATCATCTGCTACTAGGAGACTATCTCAGTGTATTTTGGTTGTACTTTGGTTGAGCCATTGCTCTCTCTATCTCTGAGGAAGTTGTGGGGTTTTTCACCTTAGGGTTTTCCCCACGGAAACTCTATCTCTCTTGTCTCTTATGATTTTGATTCTTGTGATGCTTGTCATGCTTATTGTGATTGTCATGCATTGATATACTGTATATGTTATTCTCTCAGTAAAGATCCTAGAGTATTGTGAATTAATGCTCAAAATTTAACAATATATCAATTCTCAATAGAAACCATGTCACAGATTAATAATCGAATCCTCCCCCATACAAAGGAGATAAATATCCATGAAGACACTTGTTTATCTACAAAAAGAACAAAGTAATAAAAAGCCTCCATATGAGAATCTAAGATGATCAACTCCTGTTGACACCACCATATATCAATTGTCAATAGAAATCATGTCACACATTAATAATCAAATCCCCCCCCTATGCAAAGGAGATAAATATCCACGAAGCCACTTGTTTATATAAAAAAGAACAAAGCAATGAAGAACCTCCACGTGAGAATCAAAGATAATCAACTCCTGTAATACCACTGTCAACACCATATATCAATTGTCAATAGAAATCACGTCACACATTAATAATCATAATCAAAGCCTCCACTATACAAAGGAGATAAATATTCATGAAGAATAATTTTTATCTATAAAAATATATAGTGTGCAATAGATGCCACTGATGAAGTAAAAAAAATGCCATAATTTTCCGAATGTTTATAAAGAAGAGCATTAACATTGTTCATGGATTTTATAAAAAACGATAATAGATTCAAGGAACATATAAAGAATGGATTTATGGCATTCATTGGAACCTCGGATTTTAATCACTTTACACATAATCACAAAGAAATAAATCAAATGGTAGATGAGTCTATACAACATTATGATGAGATATTTAAGGCCCTTGCTTGTCCAAATTACTTATGAGATAGATAAATAAATTCTTGTATAATTATTCGGATGGATGGTTGTAGAATATTAGAGCATGCTTGGTAATGAATGAAATGAAACTTATAAAAGGACACTAAATAAATCGCAAGAAATTGAAACGAACGAGGATTGGGTAAGCTCATCAACTAATAGAAGAATGGAGGAAAATTTTGAGAGGATGCAAAATTCCATATGCAAGATCTCACACTATAGTTGAGAAGGGTATACATATGGTGTACTACATGCAAGAGTGAGTGACACAAAAATTATGAATGCCACTTCAAGGAATTGACATCTCTTAATATGGTTGAAAGGTTGAAGCTGACTACTACTATGAAATTTGTGAATCATTTACTAATCACAATACAAGATATTATAACCATAATTTGAAAAAACACACCACATCATAATGTCAACATAATGGGAAGAACAAGCTTGAATGTTAAACAACCTATAACCATACAAAAAAAAAAATCAAAACCAAGCAACCCAATAAGAAATTAAAAATGATTATGTTGGAGTATTTTAAAACCCATCCATGTAATTTAATACTTAAGATAGCATTAATTAGTCATTTTGATTAATTACTAGTTGTTAGACTAGGTAGTTGGCCAAATTACCCATTTTGTGGACCACAAGTCTCCTTTGTGTGGACCAAAAGAATCATTGAGTCACTAGAGAACATTTATGATATTATGGATAAGATTTGATCTGATTCTGTTAGATTTTATCCAATTCCGAAATAGAAAGGCACCTTACTGCTTTTTACTAGTTTTTGTGAAAAGGTGAAAGCTAGTTGAGTTCCCTTAACTAATTTTTGGAGAACTCACCCTCCATGATGTTTCCTCTTCCTAAAATCTGAAATTAGGATTTTTTTACATCATACATCACCATCTGATCACTAATTCAGTAATTCGTGGGCTTTAGAGGTGACTTCGAAAGAACTCTCTGCACCTAGGGTGGTTTTGCATAGATTTAGTAAGCTTGCTTTTGTGAGGATTTCGAATGGCATATTTTGGAATTCAAATATCTCATGTAATTATATATATGTACATCCATTAAATTTCCTAATTTTGGTTAATGTAGACTTATTCAATAGAGTTATATTGTTTTCATCAAATACATGATTATTTTCAGTGTTCTATGACTTGTTTTTGCAAGGAAATTTGTGAGAGTTTGTAATTGCTTGAGTAGATATTGGTGTGTAATAAAATTTCATATGGTCTCAGAACTATCAAGCTATTCTATTCTCCTTCTTTTTTCCTATAGGATCGAACCAGTCTTAGAAAGGGCGCAACTAGTCATCCAGGGGTTGCATTCATTCACCTAGAGGGTGCAACCAAGCGTTCAGGGGCTCACCGAAACCACTCCAAAGGATATTTCAGAGCTGACATGGGTTAGTCACATTAAATAATCCTCACTCCATTCAATTATTTTGACTGGAAGGTGCATATGGAGATTCTGTTGAGGAGAAAAGGCCTCTACAGGGTGACTATGGTAACTAAAACTGAGCCTACTTCTGCAATTAAGAAGGAAAAGTGGCACAATAGAATAGATGAATCTTATGGTCTCTTGTGTCCCAGCACACCCAAATATCTCCTTTTCCATCTATATGGACTTACCACTCCAAGTGAAGTTTGGGAGAATCTCCAAGACTTGTTTGGAAAGACAGATGAATTGAGAGGCCACCAACTTGATAATGAACTAGTTTTACTGAGTCCAAATAATTTCAAGAAACTACAAGACTTATTTTCAAATTTCAAGTCACTCGTTCTTCGATTGAAGAAATGTGGAATTTATAATAAAGATGAGCAATTGATATTGGACATCCTCTCCAAGATTGGCCTAGATTATTCAGTATTTGTTTCAACCTTTCATGTGAGAAGAAATGCAGTGCAAAATTGGAAGAGTCCTACCTTGTCAGAATTCATGGAATCTCTTACACAAGAAAAAGACAAGTTGGTCTTGATGGGAGAAATCGAAAATCCATCAAAATATCATTACTTGGCTACTGGATATTCAAATAATTCAAAAGGAAAGAAGAAGGACAACTTCAATAAGCCACCTGATCAGAATAAAGACAAACAAAAAGCTCATGAAGGTTCCTCAAATTTCAAAAATAATCCAAATAAGAAGCAAGAGAAGGCTAAGAGAAACTATTGAAATAGGGGATTTGATCCTGAGAGCTCTTGCATGAAGACAACCATTGATCAAATGACTCATCTCCTTGAGAAAGCAAATATTCATCTTCCGGAGAGTGTAGGAAAGAAGGAAGGAGGACACAATTCTGAATAAAAGGAGAGAGTGCATGCTTTGATGTAAATCACATCCAAGCCTACCTCTTTCATTATAGATTCTAGATCTTCAAGGAATATGGTGTCTGCAAGAGAGATATTTTTCTCACTTGATTCTTCTAGTGGTCCAACCATTGCATTGGGTGATGATTTTGAAACTACTTGCAAAGGTAAAGCCAGTGTTGATCTAGAGTTTGGTTCCTTCACTAATGTGTTATATGTTCCAAGTCTTGTTGCAAAACTCTTGTCATTCTACCAGATGACTCACACTGGGTCTCCCAAAAAGGTTATCTTTATAACTAATGATGTTGAAATATTTGAGATTTCCACAGGCCGAATTGTTTCATTAGGTATTGTTGACCATAGCTCAAAAGTTTATAGATTCTCTCATTTTGTGCCTTTCCCATCACCTTCTGCTCTACTTACTCATGCTAATGAATCAAGAAAGTTGTGGCATGACATATTTGGTCACCTAAATTAAAAATATATTTCTCAACTCCATGAGAAGGATATGGTCATAGGGCTTCCCAATATCAAGTTTTCTAAAGGAGTATGTCAAAGCTGCATCCTAGGAAAGCATCTTGAGCATAAGTTTGAAAGATACAAAACTGAGTGAAACTCAACAACCCTTGAGCTTATCCACGGTGATATATCATGTCCATTTACCAATGAGTATTTGAACCATGAAAATTACATCCTAACCTTCATTATTGACTTTTCCAGATATTGTTGGATCTTCTTCCTCAAGTTAAAGTCAGAAGTGTTCAATTTGTTCAATATTTTCAAAGCCTCGGTAGAGAACTAGTCTGGAAGACATATCAAGATCATTAGTTATGATAATGGTGGGAAATATATAAAATCTGATTTCCAACAATTTTGTGCTTATGTTGGCATATAGATGCTAGACATTGTTCCCTACACACCTCAGCAAAATGGTGTTGCTGAGAGGAAGAACAGATCTCTCAAAGAGATGGCTACATGCATGCTTGAGGCCAAGTCTTTGGCTCCAAGACTTTGGGCTGAGGCTATAAACTGTGCAGACTACATACAAAACATATTTCCTCACAAAGAATTGAAAGGAATCACTCATTTTGAAGCTTGGACTGGGCACAAACCTGATGTTTCTCATTTCAAGATTTTTGGCTACAAGGCTTGGGCTAGAATTCCACTTGAGAAGAGGAGGGCCATGCAGCCCCAAATCCAACCATCTATTTTTATTGGCTATTGAGAAGGATACAAGGGCTATAATTTTATGAGCATTCCCTCTAAAAAATACTTCATTGAGAGGGGTGTTCAATTTGAAGAAGAGCCCTTGCAATTTGTTGAAATTGGAGAACCCTCTACACCACCACCTGAGAGTGTAAGTGATGATTCTCTTGAATTTTATGATTCTAATATTTATGATGATGAATACCATATTATTTCAGATCCGAGTTCACCTACAAGGCCTGCGTGGACTGCTAAGACCCTTCAGGCAGCTGGTGAACTTGTGGGAGATCCTCAGAATCCTAGGAGTACTAGATCACAATTTGAGAGTGCTCTCAATGTGAATGATCCTTATCTATCGGAGAAGTGTCTTTTGATGGTTGGTTAAGATCCTCAGACATATGAGGAAGCCTCACATGATCCAATATGGAAGGATTCCATGGATGAGTATTTTCATTCATTGCAAAAGAATGAAACTTTGAAGCTAGTCAAGCTCCCCCCCGGAAGAAAATTTGTAAGGTGTAAGTGGATCTTCAAGACCAAATTTGAAGATGAGGGTGAAGATGTGAAGTATAAGGCAAGGCTTGTCGAAAATGGCTTCTCCCAATTCCATGTCCTTAACTACAATGAGACTTTTGCATCAGTTGCACAAAAGGATTTGATAAGACTAATTCTGTAAATTTCTCCATCCAAGCACTGGGAAGTGTATCACATGGATGTCAAGAGTACTTTCATCCATGGGTATATTTAGGAGGATATCTATATGAAGCATACAGAAGGGTATACATCAGATCCTAACCTTTTTTTCAGGTTGAGGAAGTCCTTATATGGGCTTAAGCAAGCTCCCAGAGCTTGGTATGCCAAAATGGACAACTTCCTCTTCTCACGATCTTTTACTAGATATGCCAAAATCAGTAAAAATCCAATCCTAAAATAGTGTGGAAATTATGATGTCAACATAATGGGAAGAACAATATTAAATGTCAAACAACCTATAACCATACAAAACAAAAAATCAAAACCAATCACCCCAACAAGAAATGAAGAATGATTATGCAAGAAGAGAATGCTAATGTGGAAGAACGGGACGATGATGTGGATTCTATGTAAGATATTATTTTATTTGTTTCAAATATGATCACATTAGTCCGTACTATCTCTTTAAGGACAAGGATGACTTGGAATTCTACAACTACTATGGGTAGGGGAGCACTCCATGGAGGATTGTGTATTATTTTGGAGAAAATGGAGATTATAAGAAATGTAAATATTCTACAAATTGTGCCAAAATATGAAGCAATGAATTATAAAAATATAAATGTAGTGATAATATTTGTATCCATAGCATGGGAATATGTTCTTTAATAGAGAACCCTTCAAGTAAAATCTACAAAGAAAGAGAAAGATGCATATCTAAACTCTATGAAACTAAAAGAATGCATTGTGCATGTAAAGTGTGTTTATGAAGTGGTTGAAGAAGAATAAGACATTTAATAAAATCAAGTTAGAAAAAGGGAAATAAACTTAGAATGTTGATGTCTAATATATTTTATAATATTAATTGAAAAATAATTTATAGCAAGGATTATATAATTATTGAGTATAGTAAAGAACTACAACAAAAAAATGAAAATAAAATAATAAAGAATATTTGTTAGCTAAAGAGAGGAGATAAGATATCGTATGATTATTATCCTCAAAGTCAACTTGGGAATAGAGGGATTCTCTATTTCCATAATTCATGGTCAACTTTAGGTCACAAGTAAATACCCTACACAAAGAAACTTGTATCAAGATGGGAATACCTTAATTTGTGAGGTGTAGAATTTTCTGAAGTTAACTAATCAAATATTTGTAGAGCCTATTGGGTTGTTGAAAGTAGTATAAACAAGCATTATTGATCTACCATGGTCAAATTTTAGAGAATTGTCCGAGTTGGAGGAACTGCTACTTATTCAAGTCTAATGTGAAGACCTTGCAGAAGGAAAGTGAAATCAACAATCTCTCTAAAAAATAGGAAAGATGAATCTTAAATGCAATAGTCGAAAAAGAATTATCATCCCTTTAAACCCCAAATAAGGGAATCCTTGGTCGGAACCATGGGAAGAACAATCTAATATCAAGAATTCATATTCATTCCAACAAAGAGATCAACAATATAATTAACCTAGTGTTAAGGGAGAACTACATCTAGGATACCCCAAGTCTAAGGGTCAATTTTAAGCATTGAGATTTACGAATGGTAGACGAAAAACTATGACTCTAGAGAAAGAGAATGTTAGAGAACTGAGGCTATCCTCAAATATAATATCAAGAATCAATTTTCAATATGGGAAATATCAATTGTGTTTCAAATTCAGATTAGAAAATATCCTAGTCTAATTCCCACAATGTCATAATTGACTTTCTTCCCACCTTTGATATTTAAGGAAAGGAAATCATTTGTAATACCTATTAAAGAAGTATATATGAATGCAGAGAATCAAGGTTGACTACATACCTTAGTATAATGATTTAGGGGTCAAAATAAGTGTTGGTGTGGCAGCTATGTTCACTATTTCCAAAGCTAGACCACAACTTCGAACTACTTCGTAGAAATATTTGGAAGAAAAAATTTGATAGCTATAAGCCCAAATAATTTTTTTTTAAATTTTATATTCTCAACTAAAAGAAATTGTTTAAAGTGTAAAGGATTGGAAAAGGATAGGATATTGATGTGAGAGAGTGTGTCCACGCAAGTTCCCAAATATGTTGGGAGACATATATAGCATACAAATGATACAAGGTGGAAGAGGAAAAAGGAGAGACGTGGAGTTGGCATACATTGAATAAAGTTTAATCAAATCCTTTTTATTTTTCATATAGAAGACAACTCAGCAACAACAATCTAGGAGATGGTATTTTATTAAAAAACCAACTAATAAGGGTAGAAAAGACAATGGTAAGTCAAATTTTGAAATAGGGTCAACATGGCCTTGCAACATAAGTGTGATTGGAAACTAATAAGAAGGAAATCTTACAGTGAGAATTAAAATTGTCCTCGTAAGAATTTCAGGTGGAAAAGATATCATTTGAAGGTTTGCAAACAAATCAACTATATTTAAAGTGAATAAAAAAACTTGCAAAATAAGAAGATGAGAAGATCAACTTTTCAGTATGAGTAAAATAAGGGGAAATAAAATTTATTGAACCAAAATCACTTGAGTGGATGAATGTAGAGATCAATATGGTGGAAGTTGACATATCAAATGATGATCGAAGACCAAAGACAACCAAGATTGGTAGTTATTGGCTGAAAAATCAAACAAGAGAGAGTCGATTTGTTGAAGGGATATCAAAATGTATTTGAAAACAACTATAAATATCTAAAAGGATTGGTCAAAGAGACCGGAAAAATGAATATTGACTTAATAATAATTTCAAATTCTATGAAAAAAAATACCATATAAACTTGCACATAAATACAAGGAAATTTTGTAGAAGGAAACCAAAGATATGGTTGCAACAATAATTATATATTCCATGGAAAAAGTTAAATGGTCCAACCGTATTGTGGAATAGCCAATGGTTAGGTCCTTAACAAATCAAGGATTTATGTGGATTTTAGAGATTTGAATAAGGTGACAATCAAAGATCCATTCCCAGCTCCATTTGCAAGTAGGATTATAAAAGAGGTAGTAGGCCATGAATGGTACTCATTTATTGATGGCTTCTATGGATACAACCAAGTACTAGTACCTAAGGAAGACTAGGAGACACAACAATAAAAATACACCATAAGTGTTGATTTTAGCATCAATATTTAGTGTAATGTATTTTAAAGTTGGAATGATTTCCAAATGCAAAAGTTAGCCAAAAATGGTTTTCCATATTTAGTGTTTGATTTTTTTCAAGTTTTGGAAGGAACCTATTTTGACACCCATGTGTGCAACTGATTATATTGTCGAATGCAACTTCTTTCACCAACTTTAGTGCCAAAAAAAGCACCATATTTAGCATCGAACATTAATCTTGATATAGCTTCTAATTTAGTACTAGATTTATTATTTATTTTGCTTGTTTACAAGGGGAAAAAAATTCCAAAATTTCTTCCACTATAGCTTCCACTTTATCTCTTATACTTTTATCCCAGTGTATCCTCCATTTTAGTATTGTGTTTTTCTTCCACTTTAGTGTCAAGATTCTATTCCACTTTAGCACCAAGTTTTGCTTCCATTTTTGTGACAAGTTTTACTTGCACTTTAATATCAAAATTTTCTCCCAATTTAGTAGTGATTTTATCTTCCACTTTAGAAGTGAGGTTTTCCTTCACTACAAGTTCCAATTTAGCACCATTTTGGATTCTAATTTAGCATGGAGTTTTCCATTTGTTTTAGCATTGTATTTCACTTCCAAATTTTCTTATTTATTTGTAACCATTATATATATGATTTTGTACAAAAATGACATTTGATATTTAGACATAAATGCTATTATAACCATTTATTAATTTAAATAATTTCAATGAATTTTATCGTAATCCAAAGATAATTTACAACAAAATTAAACTAATATCTCAATTCAAATTTACTACATAACAAGTATTTAAACTTTTAGTGAAAATGGAAAATGTCTATCCAAAGTAAAATAAAATGTACATATGTCAAAACAAGCCCATATATCATCATAGAAATTCACCATTAAAAAAACATGAATAAATTCCAATATATATAAGCATGATAAAATTGATAACATCATCATCACCATCACATAAAAGAATTCAAAACATAATATGAATATCATCACATCGTTGTGTCATAGACAATGTCATTATTTAATAAAATAAAAACAAGATAATTTTATCTAGATACCAATATCATAAGGAACAAGTTTCATAATCCCCATACATACAACCAAACGATGTATGTATCATCATAAAATATCTTAATGTAAATTCATGAAACAAGTCAATATGATGCAAATAACATACATATGGATCATCATATATCCTTTACATCCCCAAGTCTATAATATGGATACTTATGATCTTTGTCGCAAGGGAAGGTCGGTCAGACCCTCTTGCTTAACAATGACACACAGCACACGCATTGCTCATAGAGACTTGGTATGAACTGGATGCCAGAATATGGATTCTATTACTTCAATCATATTCAGTGTTACAATGAAAATACAAAGCAACTAAACTAGTCGGCCTCATCCTGATACAATATATAGAAGTAAATGGTGTCTTCTCTCTGTGTGCAATCTTCTCCCTCTCCTATTTCACTGCTGAACGATGAGATATGGATCCGATCTCTCTCCATCGATCCTCTATTGAATGATAGATCCCCTGTTCTATTCACCCGCGTTGCTCTTCTACCCTACTGCTGCTCTTCTTGAGGTCACTCCATTCCCCGAGACACTCTACCTCTCTTCCCGCCAAATCCTCCAGATCCTGCAGACCTTCAGTTGTTAGTGACCTCTGGCCGTGATGCACAACCTCTTCATGTGGTGACATCTGTCCTGATCCCAATCACCTACATAACTACTCATAACTTCCTCAACAACCATGAATGGTTGCTAAGTACTTCGCTTTGACTTTTTCAAAACTCAGGCTCTATGACAGTTGTCATCCCCATGTCTCGACCATATTGTAGTTCATCACCCTTTGAACTTATTCGTCAGTTTCACTTCACAATACGGCTTCTAGTCCACCCTGTCCTCCACACTTGGCTTCTACTGCAAACCTGTCAATGTTGTTGTTCGACAACGTGTCAACACCCGACCTCTTTCACTGCAAACATGTCGTCTGTCGACATCCTAACTTGTCGAACTACGACTTCTCCTCCTTATGTAAACCGTACTTCGAAAACTTATGCTCGACTACTTTGGATTCAATAGCCAATATTCCTTCACACCAGAGTTTGTCGAAAATCCCTTTGGTCGACTTCTGCTGTCGATCAACTTCGACTGTTTTTCCTGCATCAAACTCCCCAGGTGAAAAAGAACTCGACTTCTCTGTCACTCTCCTGAATTCTTCTTCAGAAATCCATGTCGCCTCCTGCAACTCATCATCCTTCCATCGCTCTAAGTATTCTTTATTCCATGAACTACACGTACGCGTGACGTCGCATTCCTACAACACTTTGGCGATTTCCTCCTTGTCATGTCGACCTAGAATCTGCACTGTTCAATCAATGTTTGACACTTTCATGCTACTGCTGGTTGAACCTTCTTCAAACTTGTACAGATCTGAGACATTGAACGTAGGTGATATGTTGAAGTCCTTCAGCATCTCCAACACATAAGCATTGTCTGAAATCTTGTTCATAATCTTACATGGTCCAATCTTCTTCAACTTCAGCTTGTTATATGTTCTCGTCGGAAATATCTCCTTCCGCAAGTGTGCATAGACTATGTCTCCTTCACTAAACGACTATAGATTCTTCCTTCTATTGGCTCTCAAATTGTATGTCACATTTCTCTTTTCAATGCGCTTTCGCACATCATCATGCACTTCTTTCATATGCTCTGCGAATGTTTCTGCATCCACGCTTTTCCTAATTTGTGTCGTTACCTCGACCAAATCCACCACTCCATGTGGTCTTCGTCCTTGAAAAATATGGAATGGGCTCATACCTATCGACCGATTCAAAGAATTATTGTACATGAATTCTACTTTTGCCAACACGTTCTCCCACTGCTTGGGTCTGTTGGTCATCAAACATCTCAGAAGGTTTCCCAAACTTTTGTTCACAACCTCGATTTGTCCATTTTTTTGTGGATGGTATGCTGAGCTAAACTATAACCTCCTGTCCAGTTTCTTCCATAGGGTTGTCCAGAAATGTACCATAAACTTAGTATCTCTATATAATGTGATACTCTTCAGCAACCCATGCAATCTAACTATCTCCCTAAAAAATAGTACAACAATGCTTATGGCGTCACTTGTATTCCGACATGGAATAAAGTGTGTCATCTTAAAAAATCTGTCAACTACAATAAAGAGTGAGTCATTACCTTGTTGTGTCTTTGGCAATACTAGCACAAAATCCATCCTCAGGTGCTCCCATGGGGTATTCGGTACTGTTAATGGAATTTACAACCCCATATTCTGACTTCTTCCCTTTTCCAACTAGCAAACTCGACATTGTCGAAACCACTTTCCGACATCTTTCATCATTCCTGGACAATAATACTTTTCTTCGACCAATGCCTTGGTCCTGTCGATGCCAAAATGATTGGCTAATATGCCACTATGCAACTCTTGGATTAGGTTCTCTATTACGGATCCTCTAGGAATACACAACTGTTGTTCCTTGAATAGGTATCCCTCTTGGATGAAATAATCCAAGTACAAAGTCCTGTTTACACTCCATGGTTTTCTACTCAACTTCCATGATTTTGCAAAATACTCATCGGTATCATACTCTATCTTAATCGACTCTATTCCCATTGCCTGCACTTTCGTCGTGTTCAACAATGCAACTCTTTGACTCAGCGTGTCGGCAACCTGGTTCGACTTTCTTGACTTATGCCGCAACACGAAGGTATATCTTTGTAGGAATTTGACCCACTTCATGTGCCACTGATTCAACTTCGACTGAGTGTTCAAGTGCCTTAGTGCTTGGTGATATGTGTAAAAACAAATTTCCTTTCGCAACAAATAATGCCTCCACTTCTTCAGCGCTTGGACAATAGAATAGAACTCCTGGTCATAAACCATGTATTTTCACTTCGCATCATCCAACTTCTCGCTGAAGAATGCAATTAGTTGGCCCTCCTAGCTCAACACTACTCCAATTTTCATTCCACTCATGTTGCAATCGACTTGGAAAAATTTGTCGAAATCTAGGAGCGCTAACACTAGACTCCCAGTCACATTTTCCTTCAACTTGTCGAAAGCTATATCTGTAGCTTCTATCCACTTAAACTCCCCTTTCCTCATGCACTTTGTCAAAGGTGCACATATCCGACTGAATCCTCTAATGAAATTTCTGTAGAAACTAGCAAGTCCATGGAAACTTCACAATCCTGTCGTGCTTGTCGGTTCTGGCCAATCCAATATTTCCTTCACCTTTTTCGGATCCACCACTAACCCTTTACTCAAGATTATGAATCCGAAGTATACCAGTTCTTCCTTCATGAAGAAACACTTTTGCAGGTTCACCACCAGCTTCTCTTCCTACAACTTCTGCAATACTTGTCGAATTTGCTCCAAGTGTTCGACCTTGGTTCAATTAAATATCAAGATGTTGTCTAGGTACACTACGATGAACTTTCCCAAGAATGGCTTCAGTACCTCATTCATCAACTGCATGAATGTACTGGGTTCATTAGTCAATCCGAATGGCATGACTAACCACTCATACAACCCTTCCTTTGTCTTGAATGTTGTCTTCCATTCATCTCCTTCTCTAACCCTAATCTAGTGATAACCACTCTTTAGGTCGATCTTTGTGAAGTATCTCGCTCCACTCAAGCAATCCATCAATTTTTCCATTCTCAGCAGTGGAAATTGGTACTTGATCGTGATCTTGTTAATAGCACTGGATTCTGTACACATCCTCCATTCTCCACCCTTCTTCGGTTCTAGTACTGTTGGTACCGCACACAGGCTCAGAATCTCTCTGATCAATCCTCTGTCCAACAACTGCTAGACCTATCGATTGAGTTCTTGACCCTCTGTCAGAGTGATTCTATGTGGTTCCTTGTTTGTCAAACTCGATCCTAGAATCAAGTCGATTTGATGGGATATGCTTCTTGTCGGTGGCAATCCCATCAGCTTCTTGTCGGCTACTATGCTTTGAAACTCGTCAAGCATCTTCTTGAATTCAACTGAAATTATCTCCATTGTCTACCTCTCGACACATGGTCCCTTTGGAAAGATGACGAAACATCCCGACTGTTTCTCCTCCTCCATGAATAATTCCTTGGCTATACACATCAGCACTTGCTTCTCCCAATAGTTGCTCTCGCCTTGCCTGTAATCGGCTTGGTCCTCCTTCTTCGGCTTCAGCATCCTCCTTGTGAAATTTTTACACACTGTGACTGTGTTGGCTCGAACATCATATATCATCTTTCCATCATATTTCCATGGTCTCCCTAACAACACATGACATGTGTCCATTGGGATTATGTCGCATAGTATGTTGTCTTCAAGATTCCCAACCTTGAAGTTATTCAGGAACTTCCTGGTTACCTTCACATGATGTCCTTTCTCAAACCAAGATATCTTGTATGGGTTTTGTGTGCTCTCGACATATCAAATCCAACTTGTCTATGACCTGTGTCGAAACTAGATTCTCCATACTTCCACCATCAACTATGGTCTTGCAGTACCACTCACTGATCAACACTCTAGTCCAGAAGATGGCCTTTCGATGTGTCAGTTCTTTCTCGTCGCGTCAGTCATCCTGAACCAACATTCTCCTAGCCATCATAGTTCAACCTCGTCCTCTACCCTATTCACCACTGTCGGATTTCAATTCTATCTTCTCGTCGACATGCTCATATCTTCGACATTTGGGCTTCAATTCATCCACCATGTGTGGATTCTCTGGGCATTCATAGGACTTGTTTCTCACACCGCGACACTTATAACAAACCACAACTAGTCTGTCAACTCCTTTCTTCTCTGTTGGACCATTTCTACCATACGCACCTCGACCGCAGGTCTCTCGATGATCCTGTTGGTTACCTTGCGTTCTCTCTCTGGCCATTGTCCATTCCGTACATTGGTTATCTTCAACAACTTCTCTTCTGATTCTGCTACTTTGGCCTTTCGCAGAAAAATTCTTCGCACCTCGACCAATCATCCTGCCTCTGTTCGATGCGTCTTTCCTCGACAATTTCTCTTCTTCCTTGAGAGCTAACTGGTAGGATTCACCGACCTCTCTGAACCTTAATAGGATCAACTCGTCTTGTATGGAATACTTCAAGACATTTACATATCTTACGACATATTCTTCGCTTTCATTGGTATGACCTGACTTTATCGACAATCTGTAGAACTCTTCTATGCACTCCTTCACGGTCAGCTCTTTTTGTTGAAAGTTTTGCAACTTCCTGAACAAGGAAATCACATATTCGCTAGGAAAGAACTTCCCCTTCATCTTGGCAACCATCCTTTCCAAAGAATTTATTTTCTCCTTGCGTTTCATGACTCTGTTAGTCTGTACATTATCCCACCACAATCAGGCATGACCCTTCAACCTCAGACATGCAGTTTTAACGCGTTTTTGATCCTCAATCAGCTCTATGTCGAAGTATTTGTCCATTTCTCTGAACCAGTCAATAAAGTATTCTAAGTCCAGAATTCCTGAGTAGGTAGGTACATCCATATTTGTTCTACCCCTCATCTCTGACAGTAGCTTGATCACTTTATCTTATGGTTCCTCCTTAGCTTCTTCCCGTGATTCTACTTCCTCGACTTCCTCCCAACTGTGGTCTAGTGCATCAGGAATGCATCCACGTCTTTGGATCTCTTTGATCACTGTGACTTCACTCGTCAAGCTTCGCATTGTTCGCATTCACTTGTCGAAAATTTCACAATAAACTCTGACTACTGAGCCATGCACTCTTCATCCAAATCCTCACACATTAACATCTTTGTGAGCCATTTTCAACCACATCTGAAACTCTCACTCGTCCAATCGAAAACAGACTTCACAACTTTGCAAGACTCTACCCAACCTCAGTTGGATTTGTTCACGCACATGCAAACTCTTCTTGCTTTGATACCAAACTGGCGCAAGGGCAGGTCGGTCAGACCCTCTTTCTTAACAATGACACACAACACACACAATTGTCACATAGACTTGGTATGAATTGGATGCCAGAAGCTGTATTTTATTACTTCAATCAATTTCAGTGTTACAATGAAAATAAAAAGAAACTAAACTAGTTGGCCTCAGCTTGATACAATATATAGAAGTAAATGGTGTGTTCTCTCTATGTGTGATCTTCTCCCTCTCATGGTTCACTGCTGAATGATGAGCTATGGATCTGATCTCTCTCTGTCGATCCTATGTTGAATGATTGATACCCTGTTATGTACCCCTGCACTTCTCCTCTACCCTACTGCTACTCTTCTTGAGGTCACTCTATTTCCTGAGACACTCTACCTCTCTACCCGCCGATTCCTCCAGATCCTGCAGACCTTCAGTTTTCAATGCCCTCTGGCTGTGCTACATAACCTCTTCCTGTGGTGGCATTTGTCTTGATCCCAACCACCTGTATAACTACTCATAAATTCCTCAACAACCATGCATGACTACTAAGTACTTCGCTTTGACTTCTGCAAAACTCAGTCTTTGTGACAGTTTCCAGCCCCACGTCTCGACCATACTGCACTTCGTCACCCTTCGACCTTACTCGTCAGTTTCACTTCACACTACGGCTTCCAATCTGCCCCGTCCTCCACACTTGGCTTCTACCGCAAACCTGTCGGTGTTGATGTTCGACAACATGTCGACACCTAATCTCTTTCACTTCAAACATGTCGTTGTTGACATCCTAACTTGTTGACCTCCGAATTCTCCTCATTTTTTCGACTGTACCTCGACATCTTCTACTTGACTACTTTGGCTTCGACAACCAATCTTCCTTCGCACCAGTGGTCGTCAACAATCCCCCTGGTCGACTTCTCCTACCGATCAAATTCAACATTTTTTCCTAGACCTCGATGCTCCTGCATCAATATTCTTCCTCTACAGTGTCATCACCGCCACCATCAACGTCCTCCTCCTCCTCCTCCTCCTCCTCATCATCATCAAGAACAACATGTCCCACCTCTAATATAGTCTCAGCATAGTCTATATTTTCATCTTTCAAATCCTCGTATCCAATGGCCTTAAAAAGAACATATGATATTAAGTATAGTATTAAGTGCATTTTTATATAATTAGATTACTCATTGATATATGCAAAACATTCTAAATCAGTATAGGATTAAAATAAAAAGAAAGGAAAAAAGGAATTGTTAACATGTTTTTTGTTCCTAGATAACCTACAACTCGAAATAATGGCCATTTTAAATAACCTACAACTTGAATTAATGGCCAATTTAGATCACCTACAACTCGAATTAATGGCCATTTTAAATAACCTACAACTTCAATTAATGGCCATTTAATACATGCATATTTTCAAACAAGAATGAAAATAGATGATATCATTCACTAAAGAAAAAGAACTAGCATGGATTCTCAAAGTAAGTAGAGTGGAATTAGAACAATCACAGTCCTGAATTCACTAGAAAGAATTCATTAGGAAACAACCATCTGGAAATTGGTGGAGTTACTTCAATACACTAATGTCAATAAAGTGTGCAAATGGATATACAAGACATGATAAAATAGATGCCAATAGCTGAAAATTATGAAGTGCAATTGGTAGCTAAAGTGTGTGCATTGAAAAAATTGTTTGGTTATAAATATATGGTTTCACTAATAGTTAATATAACTGCAATATAAATTGTGCTATCTATTTTAGTATAATGCGAATCAACAATGTCACAGATAGATGTTAAGGGTGTTTCTCTAAATGGATGGATTGGAAAGAAAGTAAATATGGTGAGGATACATGTGATTTAATGGCCCACAAAAGAGAACTCAGTTCATAAAATACAAAACCTTTGTATGTATTTAAGCAGTGACATAAAACATGTTACATGTAATTGATGACATTTTCACTGGAATTTTAGTTCAATAAGAGTGACTTAGATCCAAATTTGTATGCAAATACATGAGAGCGGTGATCTTTTTCTAATTATTTTTCATGTTGATGATGTTATTATGACAATTAGGAGTGAATCTAAATTTGCAACAACAAAAATACCTACTACAAAAATTTAACATGATAGAATTTGAGGTGTTACGTTACACTATTATCTCAACATGGAAGTATGATATAAATATAATGAGTATTTTTTTTGTCATAATAGACCAAGTATGTTAATAGCTTAACTATGAAATTCACATGTCACAAATAGTTAGGTATTCCAATGTACCTTGTAGAATGATAGTTATAGTGCGGTACTATATTGCCACCAAAAGAAAATATCCAAGCTTAATCAATTGAATGGGACTTGGAGTCAACACCTATCACTAATACAAAATGAGGAATTAATGACTAAAAAAATGACTAAAATTCGACTATAAACGACTATTTTTTGAGTCAGTGACTAATAGTAGTGGATTTCCACTATCTTATAGCTAGTCGTATTTCACTAGTCATTAGTTGGTTGACTTATTAGTCATTGATTTAGTCATTGATAGTCACTGATTTAGTCATCGATTTAGTCACTGATTTAGTCTTTGATTTAGTTATTGATAGTCACTGATTTAGTCATTGATTTAGTCATTGATTGCCACAATTAATGACCAAATATAAGACTAAATAAACTACTAGATGATAACATATTAATGACTAAGCTAAATACGACTAAATGTTAGTTGCGCTATAAGATATTGGAAATTAACTACTAATAGTCGTATATATGCGAATTTAGTCATTTTCTTAGTCACTAATTTATGATAGGGTACGGAGGAATCGAACCACCAATCTCCTGCCTATAATTAGGCAAGTGCTCTACAATTGAGATAACACCCTTTAAGAAGTTGTTATTGCTTGACAATGATGATATTCAAACAAATTTTGCATCATTCAAGCATACAAAATAATGATTACCAAGTTACTATAGATCCATAATGGCTTACCTTGTACTAGTCGTTCAAGTCTTTCAACTACATTTATTAATTGCAAATATATTTTTGCACTTAATAAAAGTAGTTGAAGAACTTGAAGGACTAGTACAAGGTAATCCATTATGGATCTGTAGTAACTTGGTAATCATTATTTTGTATGCTTGAATGATGAAAAATAAAAAAAATATTAGAAATTTATAGGAGTGACAAGCATGCATCCATTGTTAAACTATCTACCGAGTTATCTAGAGTCATGCCAAGATATCTGAATTTGACTAAAAATTCATAAGTAACTTGAAGATAATGGTGGATGATGCCATGGAAAGGAGAATCTAAGTTTATATAGAATCAAAGGATGAGCAAATGGTGTCCCAAACTCATCTTCCTCCAATGTGGGCCAAGCCACCTCCCTCGCTATAGAAATGAGATCTTGATCACAGTGAAATCTAATAACAAATAGGTCCATGATATCAAACTACTACTTGTATTTGCAAGATCCAGTCATGGTTGGAAATCTGTCAAAGTTAACAAGACAACATGGCATGCTTCTTTAAAATTTATCATCTTACTATATTCTTCTACAAACAGGCCCAATGACCAAATGTGTTGCAAAGGGAAAGTCAAGCAAATCAAGAAGGTTGATCATGACATTGAAAATCAAAATAACATAAAAATTTTATGTCCGCAACAATCATCCATATTCTGAGTCCATTACAGCTTGGCTCATGATGAATTCAGAGTCAATCGAATTGGCTAGGCTAAATTTAACCAGTTATAGAGCCTTGCTGATAATACACAGATAGGTGAAACACTTACATAATAGATAGCTATTATAAGCATAAGGATGTTGGTGATAAAATATTTATAAGTTTAATGCTTACTTGTACAGGGAATATTTCTTGCAATGCTTTGCAAATTCTATCCCAAAACCATGTTCAATAGCAGTAGAGATAACTTCTAACATCCATGTGGCTGGGTTGTATTTGTCTTTGATCTTTGGTACCCCTGGAATAGCCTATAGTTGTCATTACGAAAATAAAAAAATTAACTCAGATTTAGGCATTAGATTAGCAGTCCTTTGTTCAAAATTGTTCCTTTTCTA
Source organism: Larix kaempferi (assembly GCA_027924585.1). Lineage (NCBI taxonomy): Eukaryota > Viridiplantae > Streptophyta > Pinopsida > Pinales > Pinaceae > Larix > Larix kaempferi. Next base: position 661,525 of record BSBM01000689.1, on the reverse strand, counting down.
ATCACTGCAAGAATCTGCCGAGTCTTTACCTCAAAGTATTCAATAACCTGGTAAAAATTCCGGCCTAGTGGCCCAAAGAAAATTACTTGCCCTCCACTTTTCATCAACAATAGTTGAACCCATCATGGTAAGTCAGAAATCAACACTGATCCTTGAAACAAATAATATCAAGTTATCGTATAATCTAAACTTTGGTATACCTCATCAAAAGCTTCAAAGATGCCAATGCTAGGATGATGAATGGTACAGACAACAATCCTTCCAATATCTATTGTATTATGAATAGTTTGCATTAAAATTGCAGCTTTCCTAGCATCCAAACCAGATGTGCGCTCATCCATAAAAATTATAGAAGGATTTGCAACAAGCTCCACAGCTATTGTTAACCTTTTCCTTTGTTCAGTAGACAATCCAGATCTACCAGCGCATCCCATAAATTCTGTAACTTCACAAGTTCCATTACCTCATCAACAAAGGCCTACAAATTGGAACATTTTGGAAGTTAGTAACATAACAATTTGGTGCGATTTCAGGAGAAAACACTATTAGACGGTAGACCAGAGAAAATAATAGTGGTAAACTTACAATTCTGGTTTCATTGTCAACATCCTTTGGAGGACGGAAAAATGCTAAATATAACAAGGATTCTCGTACAGTGACCTGCGAAGAGTGTATATCATTCTTCTCATAGTAACCAGAAATGCGAGCAAAGGTTTCTTTCTTTTTGGGAAATCCATAGATTCGGATATCACCCTCAATGTATCCTCTAGTCTTTTTTCCAGCTAAGACGTCCAAGAGAGTTGTCTTCCCAGCACCATTGACCCCCATTAATGCTGTAAGAACACCAGGCCTGAATGACCCTATAACATATAAGAGAATTTGAAGTCTATCTTCAGTCACTCGTTCCCTCATTTCCTGCAAGCAAATTCAGAACTTGTCAGCCAAACCCTTCAAGCAAAAGAAGCCACAAAAATTGGCAATAGATGAATCACATAATAGATCAATCAATAGCATCATATTTTGACTGGTCTCTGCACTCAATTAAAGGTCATATACTCAAACCATAGACAAATATATACAAGAACATCAAGCAAAATAACAAAATAATAAATATAAATAGGTACTAACCATCGAAAGCTCGGACGGTGTCAATAGAGGCATATTCATGAATGGTAATACTTCAGAGAAAAAGCTTATAAAAATAGCTACCTAGAAGGAAGTATCAAGATAACTAGAGCTGATAAGGTCAAGGAGAACTTGAATGCCACCAGCATCTACAACTACCCAGTTATTTGAATGGATGTACATCACTAGATTTTGCAAAGCACAAATGGAAACCACCTTCATCTCATCTATTGTCCATGCCATAGTCTCATTTTGAAAAAGAACCCCTAGTGCAAGAGAAGCTAGCAATATTACTTGATGATTCCGAGTCTGAGAGTCAAGCAAATACTGAGATAATAGAGAAATTTCCAATTTTGCAAATTTTATGTCTCTTATCTTGACATTATTGAGTAAGGATTCTAGGAGTCTTGCTACAGCCTCCTCACACTGATTACACCTAAGAAGATCCAAGAGTGCCTCAATGGCACCAGTTTCTGCCATGGCTTCAACACTATATGCATCATCAGTCTCCAGAACAAGAAGGGAATTTAATGGACCTACAACGGTTCTTTCTAAACAAGAGCGGAGCATTTTGCTAGGACTGCAACAGGTACATCCAAATAGTACTAGGGAATAAATTGTAAAATACTTGAATAAAGAAGTCATAGATTCCCAGAGGACATGAGGAAGTGGAGGGTCAGCTTGTAGAATCACATTTGATAGCTCAACAATTTCACTGACATTTGCAATTGCATTTGGCCAGCTTAAAGAAACACTTAAAAGAGATTCGATTTCTTTTTGTTGCAAACTGGGCATACCATATTCGAGAACTTGAACGAGAGGACCAATTTCCTATTGGCTGATCATTTCCATGTGCAAGTATTCCTCTATAAGTAGATGAGAAAGTAGTTTTGGTGAAAGTTGTTGCACTACCTAGGATGGTGAATCCAATAGAGGGATCAGTGGCTCCATTGTCTAAGAAGGTGTTAGATTGTAGGTAGCATGTCTTTGAGGATTCTCTAATATATTCACCAGCACCTGCATTGCACTATGTTTCCCTGTAGCACTAAAGTCAGATTTTTTAAAGCTGAGAAAAGAGGCTCGACTACTTTTGCAGTTGATTTTCCTTTAGCAATGTTGTATTTATCTGTTAGTATCCGAAGTAATTCTGCCATCACAACACACAAAGAGTCTGGTGCTTCTGGAAGAATTTCTAGTATGTTTTAAACCACCCCAGCTTTAATCATATCAAGCTTGCAAAATGGTCTCTCTTTACCTAAGTTTGTCATGGCATTTATAACAACCTCCAGAAGAGGATAATTCTCACCAAACAGAAGTAAGGTAATTCAGTGGAGGAATGTTTGAGGTTGTTGATGGAAAACAAAGCATTAAGAGACCACATGGCTCTTCCGTGTGCGGTTTCCTTGATATTATGACTAGTAAGAAATGCAATGTTGTTTAAAGATAAAGTAATCCCTCTCATTCGAGTAGATCACCAAATCATATTTACTTATGGAGGGGTTTGGAAAACTGGAAAGGATAAGCCACCAAGAATGATTGAGGCTATAAGTATATACAAAACAAAGCCCGGGGCTCTTTGCTGGGAATAAACTAGGTAGTCCAGTAGTCAATGGAGCAGGGGGTAGATTGATCTTCTTAGTTGAACACATGGTAATATCCAAGGCAGCACTAGGTGAAGGATCCAATCACTGGGTATAGATCAATTCTTTGATGATATTGATGAGGATTTCAAGAGAAAGAGAATTTAATTAATTGCATATTCATGGAAACTTTTTGGTTGTTTGTGGACTAGCTAATTGGGAATAATGAAATTCATAACTTCTTGTTAATTCTTGTGTTCAATCAAGTGAAAGAGATGGAAAGAAGGTTCACCGACATCTCCTTTTCTCATATATATAGGGAGCTAAATGTGCAATATCGGTGTGATTTCCAAGCAATATTTGGATCTGGACGCAAGGGTACTGATTATCATGGAATAAAACATTGGTATTCATTGGCTAGTAGTCAACAGATCCCTATATGGCTGATCCATAGTGTTACTTATGTATGATCCCGGGACTTACTGTGCATTTTCTATTAGAAACACTATTCTATTTCTTCCATGAAGGTATTGTCAGAGTAATTCACATCTTCTTAGTTGTTGGTATAACGTTTTTGTTTGCAACATAGAAGAAATATATATGATAGTTATCAACCACCCTTCCAACATACTAGTTTGTTATTAGCAAGATAATCACAGTAATTATGAAAGCACAAAAGATATATTTAGTCAAACAACATAAACATAAGATACAATGATACTAATACTTATCCAACACCCTTTTCACAGTAAAAGAGAAAAAATGACTCTACTGATATTGAAATTGTAGGAAGTATTACCTTTGAGAAAGAATGGCAGAGGGAAACATATTTTTGGCTTATCACTAGGTGCAATAAGTGAAATATTGCATCCATCAATATCGTCTTGAGCTTCTCTCCTACTTTGATGAACATAAATATTAAATATATGTAGTAATCTCAGTCACATTGGAGACGAACAATTTGAAATTTATAGGAATTGCCATTAACTAATTTAGCTGCAAAATATGTGACTACAAAATCAAGAGTATTCCTTTCAAAACTACCCTCTGCAGAATGTGGTAGTTGATAGTGAATGATAGTTATAACATTAGACATTTCAAGACTCCTTGCTACAACATTGGTTTCCACAAGAACACAGTTTTCATTTTCCCTGAAAAGTTCCATTGCCCGTGAAAAAAAATATCAAGCGAATGCTAGAATAAGAAATTTCTAAAAAAACATAATGATTTACCATTTTATGATCAAACAAGAAGATTCCATCTTAGAAATCTAATTAAATAAAGTGCATGCATGGATCATATTCTAGAAATAGTTTATTCAATGAAATATAATGGTTGTAAAAGTACCTAAATAGTGTAGTAATGAACAAATTTAGTTATATGGACATAAATAAAAGTGTATCTGAGGTTTTCCCACCCAAGTAGGAGATAAAATCACATGAATGTTGGAGAATGGCTCTAACTAGAGGTTTGTCATGTCTCCAATCACATAGTTAAAGACATAAATATGGAAATAATAGTTCTATTAACAGTTCTATTCATCCCATCTCCACAAACATTGGCCCAAACTATAGCTATTAAAGTACTCCCTACTTATAATTGATTGTGCAATAATTCTCTAGAATACTTTGGTTGCTAATTAGGTGCAATCAATCAATCTAATAGACAAACAATTCAAAATGTGGTCCAACTATTTAAAAAATTCAATTCCAAATCATTTAGGATTCAACAATCAGGCCATCATACATTAATTCAAGTAGTTAGGATCTGACTTTTCCAATGACAAAATGAAATGTTAAAATAAAGAGGTCCATTGTTGATTGTCACAAGAACATAATTTGTACACCTTATTCAATCAATTTGACATAGACTCTAACAAAATAAATTATCTCATGAATCACTGAAGCCCTTTGAAATGAAGATAACAATGTCCTTTGAGTTATTGCAATCTAGAGTTTGTGAAAATCCTTATAGCAGATCTAAGAGATGATGTATACCTCACAAAAGTAATTATGATTAAGTAGGAAAATAGAAGAAGAGTGAACAATACAGTATAATGAGCAACAGAATAATATGGCACAGTAGAACTCGGATAGAAGCAATAATACTTCACACACACTAATTAATTAATCACAGTATGGACAAATAAATAGTACAAGCATGAGGATTCGAATGCCTAAGGTGACAATTCGAATTATCCTTCATGGAGTGATCAAAGGATCACTGGAGTGTCATCGGAGCACAGCTAGGTGTCCTCATGATCATCAGTGGAGTCATCAATGCACAAGTAACTGTCAACTGTCAGTCAAACTGAGTCTAACTGAGTGTAGTAGGTGTAACTGAATGTAACTAGCACATGGAGACACTAACTGGATGAAGGAGGCTCAATGGAGGATGTAGTAGGAGCTTACTAGAGTCAGAACAGGTAGTTTAGTCTCACTGGAGGTCCATCGGAGTGATAAGGTCAGTAAAGAGTGAGTTAATCCTTAAATCAAGGAAGTAACTGAAGATAAATGAATATAACTGAATATAATTGGAATGGTAGGTGAAGAAGGCGCCTTTGTCATGCAGTGGAGAAAAGGAGGGCGCATTAGTCACTAGAAGGGTTGAAACTGCAAGAAAATAATCTCTCGGGGCTAGCTCACTGAGGGCTAGGTGCTGGTGCTGATGACTGGAATGCATGCAAAATGCATGCAAACCCTAATTGCATGCAAACCCTAATATTTGCATGCATGACTTAAAATGCAAACAATGGAAATGCTGCTAGGACTAGGATGGAGTATAGGAATATCCTAACACCCCCCCTTAATCCATCCTGGGCTCTGGTAACTAGGACCAAAGGTCACCCAATACAATCAAATGAATGATAGTAATAAAGAACAGTCCATTAACCAAGGAAGTGGGAAAATTTCATGGGAAACATACCCCCCCTCAAAATAAACTGTAGGTCACACCTAATAATAAAACTCAAGCAGGTGTGATGCTTGGTCATATGTCTGGAGGTATCTTCTTCTTGGGAAGAAGTGGATCATGCTCAAAAAACATGCGTTTGTACTTGCTCTTCAGTTCAAATGTGATGAGAACAAATCCAACAGTATGAGAATGATCCTTGAACCTGTGATTTGAATCAACTGAGGTAGAATCAAATTTTTGAATGTGCATATAGTCTTTTGTCTTCTCCTTCGAACCACGTGAGATTATGCCAAAAAGAACTATTACATGTTTTCTTGAAATCAAAATCAGATTTAAGACTTAAAAAACAGTTTCTTGAGATCTCCTTTGAACCAGCAGGGGTGAGATCAAAACTATCATATGCATGAGAAATTATCCCAAGCAGTAATTGCTTAGAACCCAAATTAGATTTAAGACTTGAATCATGGCTTCTTAAGATCTCCTTTGAACCATGAGAGGTGAGATCAAAACCAATAGATGCGTGAGAAATTATCCCAAGCGAATGGCCATGGCCATATTCTTCAATGACCTTCTGAAAGCATGAATTTATGATCATATAGTAGTATAAAAGAGGAGATAGCTGGAGAGGAGCGAATGCATTACCTTCAGTAGCTCTTTTGACCTCTGAAATAATCATGTGATCATGATGCAAACCAACAGACTCTAGTGCAAGAGAGGATTTAGGACCTTCTACAATATCTAGAGTGTGAGCTGGCACAGAAAGAGAAGAAAGTTTGAGCATGAGTGGAGAATATGCAAGTTCTTTGTCAACAACTTCAATATGAGATGATACTGGTTCATGATCTGAGAGACCATCAAGGAGAGAAAATGGAACACTTTGCTTGCTTCCGAATGGATTTGGACCAATCCCTTCATTCTTTCTACCAAATGTTTCATCCAGGTGAGCCCATAACTCTTTTGGAGTCCCAATATCAATAATGATTGGGAGCAATATGTAAGATGGCATAGTAAGCTTCATTCTTCCAATGTGCATGTCACCTTTATTCAACCATTCAATCTTCTCTTCAAAGGATTCAAACTCTCTTTCAAAATAACAATCAAAGAGATCATGGCTCTTCAAATATGTTATTATTTTTTGTTTCCATTCATCATAGTTGAATAGAGAAAGAGGAGTGATTTCTTCTAATTCTGGATACATTGAAGCTGTAGAAGACCTGCAAAAGCAATAGAGAATACTGCTGCAAAGATGCAGAAACTACTGCAACTACTACACTTGAAATCTTGGTAATAACCTGCAAAAAACTCTCAAGAATGGAGATAAAAAATACTCTCAACATGCTCTGATACCATGTGAAAATCCTCACAACAGATCTAAGAGATGATGTATACCTCACAAGAGTAATTATGATTAAGCAGGAAAATAGAAGAAGAGTGAACAATACAATATAATGAGCAACAGAATAATATGGTACAGTAGAACTCGGATAGAAGCAATAATACTTCACACACACTAATTAATGAATCACAGTATGGACAAATAAATAGTACAAGCATGAGGATTCGAATGCCTAAGGTGGCAATTCGAATTAGCCTTCATGGAGTGATCAAAGGATCACTGGAGTGTCAACGGAGCACAACTAGGTGTCGTCATGATCATCAGTGGAGTCATCAATGCACAAGTAACTGTCAACTGTCAGTCAAACTGAGTCTAACTGAGTGTAGTAGGTGTAACTGAATGTAACTAGCACATGGAGACACTAACTAGATGAAGGAGGTTCAGTGGAGGATGCAGTAGGAGCTTACTAGAGTCAGAACAGGCAGTTTAGTCTCACTGGAGGTCCATCGGAGTGATAAGGTCAGTAAAGAGTTAGTTAATCCTTAAATCAAGGAAGTAACTGAAGATAACTGAATATAACTGAATATAACTGGACTGGTAGGTGAAGAAGGTTCCTTTGTCATGCAGTGGAGCAAAGGAGGGCGCATTAGTCACTGGAAGGGCTGAAACTGCAAGGAAAGAATCTCTCGGGGCTAGCTCACTGAGGGCTAGGTGCTGGTGCTGATGACTGGAATGCATGCAAACCCTAATATTTGCATGCATGACTGAAAATGAAAACAATGGAAATGCTGCTAGGACTAGGATGGAGTATAGGAATATCCTAACAGAGTTTTGTTACTATATGACTTCATGAGATAATCATTAGTTTTCTATGAAAAAAACCCTATCGACCCTTCTGATGAACATAAGTTCAACACATCATCTACACTTGTAGGTATACACATTACAAACACCCATAGGTATATTCTTTAGCATATAATTGCCATAGTATGTCACGTACCCTCCCATCTATCCAATTCCAAGAAGGGAACATGATGCCAAAGATCTGGGATTTTACATATGCTCGGCCCATTCATTAAATTCATACTATTAAAAACAAGAGTGTGCAAATGCAAATCAAGCAAGTATGCACAGTGTAATTAAAACAACATCCACACACAATTCATGCTCATCCAGCATATCAAATAATCATCAAATTAAACATTGCATAATTAAATACACATAAGAATATACTCATCTTCATTGTAATGTTGTCCCAAGCAACTAGCTATGTCGTTGCAACGTTCCGCCCAACCATAGGCCAGTTGTGTTCATCAATCTCTTAACACAACTGCCACCCTCGAGCTGGGCATGATTCTTACAAGGAAAAGGGGACATTCAAGCTCATGCACAGCCAAAGCAAGAGATACCCATCTCAATCCCAACACTCACTTACACACAACAAACTCAAACTGGGCATGGATACGCATTTCCAGCAATTCTCTAATATAATAATAAAAATAATGAAAGTATGTATGACCCTTGTTCCCAATTGAGAAATATTTTTTGTGTGCTCTATCCTTACTTGGACCTAATGCAAATGTTGAAAACTATGTTCAAACAATTTGAATTTGAACTCTATTTCATGTTTGTAAGTTTCATCATGAGATTGCTTTAAAAAACATTCATGGAATTTGAACGTAAGATGATATTTGAAACTAGTTTTAAAAAAAAATTGGTTACTAACATGTACGATCGAATGCTGTTTTTTTGTTTATAGAATCACTCTAGTATCTACGAATGATTTTCTTTTTATTTTGCACTAGTGAAGCTTGGGGAACAAAAGAATCTATATCTTATTAAGCATCCATATTCTCACTATGGCTTGGGAGTCTACACCAACTGCTTACTAATTTCAATCTTCTTGACTCTCTTACTCAATTTCACTGATAACAATCCCAATGACCTACGAAATTCTCCAAAAATTAAATAATGTGAGCATTTTTTTGTTTCATGGACAGTTCACAATCAATCATCAGAAATTTTCATGTTCAATGTCACATAATACGATATAATTCATTCCAACTTATGTTTCAAATTCCATTGCTATCATTCCTTTTTTTTCATACAAAAAATGTAATTGAATTTTTCACAATGTTGAGAATATGGAAAACTCTTTAAATTCTTCAATTGAGAGATTAGATGTAGAATGTTTTCAATATAATTTGTCCACCTTTACTAAGCAAATATTCCTATTATCTTCGTAAACAACCAAGAAAGTAAATACAATAGTAAAGTTTCCTAAAGACTCGACCACATCCCGAAACATACATAGTGCTAGAAAAATATTTAATGAATGAAGAAGGTTGCATGCAAATAATACCCAAATACCAAAAATATCAAAGTTTATTTACAAAGAATAAAGCAACAAAATTCCATGCATGGTTATTAATTTATTGCAAGGAAATCGAGTTATCATGACAATATCATAAATATTAGCATACCCTCAAAGTGGGGAAGTGAATGCCAAAGAAAATATAGATTGGATATTTTGTAAAAAGAATGTAGAGTGCATTTTTTGAGTTATTTGTCACAGTGATACAAACTTATCTTCCTACTCAAGGTAATGAGTCTGAGTCTCATTGAAGGGATTGTTAGATGTGGAATCTTGGTGTTGTTTTGTTTAAGAAATGAAGGAATCCAAGTCCATTGGATTAATACAGTGGACTCAATAACCAAATATCAACTCGTCAAACATATGTAAAGCATAACAACCAATAAATGTTACAAATTCATCATAAACAAATAAGTAAATGCTAGAGAATAAATATTAATGCAACGGACTCATTAACATAACATAACACTTTGACCATACATAATTATCCTAACAACCTACAAAGTGGTCAAAATCCACTAGAAACAAATTGTCAGAAGTGGGAGAAGATATATAGTATAATAGTTCACGTGTCTAAAAATATCATAAATGAACAACCCAAAAAATTAACATGGGTGAAAATCAACTCCAAGCCATCCATAGCTAGCCTCTCCCCTCCTACAAAGTACCCAAAAAAGGAGGAATATAAATATCAAATGCAAGTCTTACTCATTTGTATTTGTATTCAATAAATCCATGTATCTCTATAAGAAATCAAATGAACAAGATATTTCATTTCATGGGCCATGCAAAACACATTAATGAAGACTCCCTCCATTTATGAAGTGAAATGAAAAATTGCTTCTTTTAGAGAAATCTTGACTCCAAAAGCAAGTCAAGAAGGTCATGTATTCGTAAAGAAATTGACACATGCAATAATAAGAAATGGTAGTGCTGATTCGTGGAACAAAGGTAATAGAATCCCTATCCTTTTATTGAACTCCCTTCACTCCACTACTCATTGGTGTGGGTTCAAATTGTATTAAAATAACAAGGAAATGTTGATTTTGAGGTAGGAGGTTCCATCTACTACTACTTGTTGGTGTTTCCTTCATTGGGAACGTGCATGGTGTATTTGGATTAATCTCCAAAAGCGGCCTAGTAAATTGTTTTGTGATATAAGGTTTAAGAGAGTGAGCATACTCCACCAACTGACAAAACCATTTGTCATTTCCATACATTGTGAAGACAAGATCCTAGTAAGAAAACTGCCCTCTATTACAACATAAATATGTAAAATATGTAAATGATAATATCATTTTTTATATAGGTCCCATTCGCCTACAGACTATGGTCATTAAAATGATGATGATCACCAATATGAATTTTATTTTGCAGCATGTCACCAATGTGGTAGTATAGATCGAACATGGGAATTTGAGCCAACATGATGAATAAAACTTTGATATTTCAAAACTATCGGATAATGAGAAATGGTTACAAGGTGGGGTTCAATTGGGAGAATTAGAGGCAAAAAAAGATTCATCCACAACTATTTCATTCGAAACAACTAGTAGAGCTTCTTCAAAGATTAAGTCTACAAGGAATTCAAACACACTCAAGAGGCATGCAAGGAGGTGTTCACATGGAGAGGGAATGTGGTCAATGATAGGTGCAGTTCTTTTTGTTAATACCCAAAAAAAATTTCAGTTGGTTTGAAGTGACAATGTGGATTAGTTCAAGGATATGATGTTGTTAATATAGGTATTCAAAATTGCCACTAGTGGAAAAAGTCAAAAGTTCGATGAAACATTTCGATGGTTTGCTAAATTTTGTTGTTTCACATACCCTCAGGATTTGTGACGAAAAAGCCCAATTTTCATCCAAATTTCCACGTTGGTATTTGAAATTTCCCAATGTTTGTTGGAATTGTGATCAAAATTTTTCTTTTCGTCGCAATCATAATTCCGACAGTATGTGAAATGATGAAATTCAGCAAAAGGTCGAAACTTTTCTTCGGACTTTTGAATTTTTCCACTAATGTCGAATTGCACCCTCATATTAATTTATTGTTCGAACAAGGAGAGGGGATTTTTTAAACACTAACTGATCTATAAACTATCTTGGATATTCCATTGGAATAGTTCGCCGCAATAGATATTACAATTTAGTTCATAGTTTTAGATTAATTCCACAGAATGTTAAAATAAATTGAAACTGGAAGTGAAAAAGCTAGAGAAAATTAACACATACATACACAAATAAAACAAGATATACCTTTGGAAAACCCACTATCGGGAACATCCCATCCAAAAGTGAGGACTATGCTTTTCTCTTTTCTTCTCCAATAAGCAATGGAAATATAATGAAAGAGGTACTCTCTATGGAGTTACATTTGACATTGTGGCCTATACGGCTATTACATGATCTGCTATTTCCTTTGTTATTATCTAACATCCACTCCCTGGCTCTTGCTGAGCTATAGAACAATACAATAATACCATAAGAATGAAACCCCTTCTCGTCATAATGGATCGGTATTTAACATAACTTGATAGTCATATGTAACTAGTTTTAGGGGGTTTTCATGCCTCAACTCTTGATTAGGGTTAGGATTTTGGAACCTACGCAATGTTCTTTAAAGTACACAAGTGACTAGCTCCACATGTGTGGGTAATGCTAGTTTATCTAGAATCCACTCAGTACCATGGTGGTCAACATGATAGGTCAACTCGCGAAAGGCGTAACTTCCTCATATAGACTTGAATTGAGGTGATCCTTATGCCATTAGAAATCTCTCAAAGTGTAGAACAATATTGAGAGGCTATAAGTTATGACTACAAAATTTTGACCAAAAAGACATCATTTAATCCCTTAAAAAAGCCTCGGATGGATTTGGACCATAAATATGCAAAGTAAGACGTAGCCTTAAAATGAATCATACAAGCCAATTCATCTAATATTTACACCCGAAAAGCACCAAAATAGATAAAAATTTATATATTGATTAGTTTCATATCACACCTCCCCATTTATGGAGTATTTTGGTCCCCAAAAGCTTTTAGTAAATTAGGTGAGCAATATTTTTTCTACATGCTCCCTGGAGTACCATTTGACCTTTCTTGGAAGTTATCCATTCAACCCAACTTGCCAAAGTTCATACTATTCTCATCTTGTTGTTTAGGATTTCTTCTGTAAAATAATATATTTTTCTAACTCTTCCTAATCCTCTAGCACTAAGTTCTTTACATAAGATAAGACTGACTCAGGTTCCCAGTCCAACATTAATGGTTCAAATATTTTCAAATTTTGCACATTCACTACTAAGTAAATGTGCATATATGGGGGTATATTGAGTTTATAGGAATTATATCCTACCTTCTCTAACACTTCTAAAGGACCATATCATGGTGCATTGATATTCTTACCAAGACCTTGTAGTCTTTCCTCATTGGAGTGCATCCAAACTATGTCTCACACCTTGAATGTTTTATCAACCCTATGTTGATCATGTCTATCCTTGTACTTTTTGTGTGGCTTCTTCATTGTCTCATGTACTTGCAAATGGATTTTCCTGATCTTATCAATGATTTTTTCATCTCTGAATCCTTCACCCATGGTGTCTTTCCTCACTTCCCTTTGTTGTCCATATAAAAAATCCATGGGAAAATGAAGAAAATACCCATAATGATTTTAGCACTAAATATTGGTACTAAACTAGACACTACAATAAAATACACCAATAGTGTTGATTTTTGCCCCAATCGTTAATGTAATTTATTTTTAAAGTTGGAATGACTTCCCAATGAAAAATTTAGGAAAGAAATTTTTTCATATATAGTGTTGACTTTGAGTTTTGGAAGGAACCTATTTTAAAACCCATGTGTGGCATTTATTATAGTGTCGAATTCCACTTCTTTCACCAAATTTAGTGCCAAAAAATAGCAATAGTATCATCCTATTTAGCACTAAACATTAATCATGATACAACTTCTCATTTAGCATCAAATTTATCATTTTGTTTGTTTGTCTACACAGGAAAAAAATTCCAAAATTGCCTCCACTATAGCTTACACTTTATCACTTAGATTTTATCCTAGTATAGCTTGCATTTTAGTATCGAATTTTTCTTCGAATTTAGTGTCGATATTTAATTCCAATTTATAACTATCTTTTCTTCCACTTTAGCACCTAGTTTTTCTTCAATTTTTGTGCCAAGTTTTGTTTCCAACTTTGCATCAAATTTTCTCCCAATTAGAAATGATTTTTTTATTGCACTTTATCACTAAGGTTTATTCCACTACTATTTGCAATTTGGATGATACGAACCATTACACCAAAAACCCGAGGTGTTAGTGAAGGCCCCCCACTAGGATCTTAACATCCCACTATGCTCCGCAGTCCAGACTCTAGGATGGATGTGCACTTGTACAATGGTGTCCCCTTTGATCCATACGAGCCCTGGACAAACACTGCAATGCCAAAATTTCCACCCGCTTTGTGATTCGAACCTGGGTGGAGGCTCTGATACTAGATGTGAGGAACCTGCAAGAATTAATTGATAAAATGCACGATATATTATATCACATAATATTTTTATTGATCGCGGGACACCTTGAGGGGGAAACCTCGTTTGAGTAATATCAATACAAACAAATTCACAATGCCTTCATTTGCCTCAACACAAACTTATATACTAATTCTAGGCGCCAATACTATGGATCAATACCATGGAACATATAATACTATGGGACGACTTACAAAGCATATTCGTCCAATACTATGGATCAATACTATGGGATAATACAAACTATGGATCAACATATAATACTATGGGATGACTTACAAGGCATATGCGTCCAACAAAAATATACTAACAAAGTAAAGAGAAGGGTTGACATGGGTTCCTAACATCCCCTCTCCCTAAGAAAAATATTTTTCCTCAAAGATTTAGATGTGGAAATTGATGATGAATCTGAAGGAGTGCCTCCCATGTAACATCCTCTGGTTGCATTTCGTGCCACTGAATTAATACCTCTGTGATAGAGTGATAGTGAAGCTGACTCCCTTTGAATTTCAGGGAGGATTGTTTGGAAGGTTGTAGGCAAAGAAAAACCATATCACCTGCTTGAAAAGTGCACTCAGAACATTGTTGATCGGCTTGTTGTTTTAGTCAAATTCTAGCCATGTGAATATTGTCCTGCAAAATGTGAAGAATCTGATCGCGTTTTCGAGGAACCGTGTCAATTTCCTGAACTAGTGAACTGATGAGGGTGTATGGAAGAAGAAATGGCAGTGCTTGACCATAGATTTCTGCATATGGAGTCGTTTTAGATGCAGTATTGTACCACCATTCAGCGAGAGGGAGCCACTTCTCCCACCAAGGTTGTTGTTCGGAGGTGAAGCAACGAAGATAAGTTTCCAAACATGTATTGGTAATTTCAGTAGGACCATCTATGTGTGGGTGAGATCCTGAACTCATATTAAATTTTTTTCCAGTGTGACGAAATAGTTCTATCCAAAAATTACTGGTGAAAGTTGCATCGTGATCTAAGACAATGGAAGAAGGGAAGAGTTGGTATAGGGCACAAAATTGACTATATTTGTAGAGGCATGCAACCACTACCAAAATCATTGTCTTTCCTCCATATGTAGGGAGCCCTTCAATGAATTCCATAAAAATATCTGTCCAAATCCGTGTAGGGATTGGAAAGGGTTTGAGCAATCCTAGAAGGAGCTAGCAAGTATCACATTCATCCACCATCTGTTGAATTGTCCTTTTCATTCCCTACCAAAAGAAGTTACGATTTTCCCGCTTGTACGTTTTGAGGAACCCAGAGTGCCCTGCCAATGGCGAAGCATGGAGTTCATAGAAGACAACCTGTTGAAGATCTATGCTTTGTAGAAGCACGAGATGACCCTTGTATCTTCAAGAAGTACCATCCCAAGAGTAATATGGTACAGTAGAAGGGTTGTTGGCCAACCATTGGACGAGGTGAGATAATGGGGAGTCATTGACATAGTCTTGTTGAAAATATTGCAAACAACGTGGCACATGCATAGAAATAGATGAAAGATAAACTTGGTCATCAAATGTGCGAGAAAGAGCATCTGCCACCAGATTGTCCTTACCCTTCTTGTAAGCGATCTCATAGGCATAACCCATGATTTTTCTAACCCATTTCAGTTGTGCTAGCGAGGAGACCCGTTGTTCCAGGAAATATTTCAGACTCTGTTGATTAGTCTTGATGCATAAATAATTCCCTAATAGCTATGGATGCCACTTCGGTACTGCATGCAATATAGCCACCATTTCCCTCTCAGAGGTAGAGGTAGCTAAATTATTACTGGAAAGTTCCCTTGAAGGCAGAAATCCCACTGGCTCAACAAAGACACCTGCATATCTATCAAAAATGTGTTGTAGATCGAAAGGATTAGTGGACACTGTTGATGGGTGCATTTGAATGGAATGGATCTGAGCGATGACACCATGCGAATTCTTCTTAAGGGTATTTTGCAGGTGATGTGAATTGATGAGGCAAAGAGACCCTGGTTGTAAGCTCGTAAATGTGTGTTGTTCCCCATTGACTAAAAACTACATCCAAAGTTTAGCAAAATCCCATAAGATGGGGCCAAGTGTGCATAACCATTGAGCACCCAAAGCCACATCACATCCACCTAATGCCAAGGAAAACATGTCATAGTCCAGGCTATAGTATTCCATAGAGATACGCACATTGTGACACTTTCCCTTGCAAGGTGAGGTGCCCCCATTGGCGATCATGACTTCAAAGTTGGAGCAAGGATGGATAAAACAATCAATCTGTTTGGCGATCGGAGGGTCAATGAAGTTATGAGTGCTACCAAAATCAATGAGTATTGTAAGAGGGAGCTTCTTGAAGTAACCCCTAACCCACATTGTTTGTGGGGTGGTGACTCCGACTAAAGCATGGAGAGATATATCTGGTTGGTCGTCCTGAGATAGAGGGTCAACAGGACGCTGTTGAATGTTGACTTGATCATCTATTGTATCTAGAGCTTCTTCACCAAGTTCAGCGGTAGGTGGAGAATCCACATCCAAGAGATATAGCTTTTTCTCAACACATATTTCTCCCCGAGTGATATTCTCATCAAAATTATAAAAAATCCATTTTTCTATATGTGCTTGCATCTGTGAAGAACCTGCAATAAATAATTAATGAAAATACACGAAATATCAGAAATAACAGAACTCAGAATCACTTTTATATTGATCACAGGCCACTTCGAGGGGGCAACCTCCTTTGAGCAAGCTCAATACAATTAACTTCATGGTACCTTCATTGGTCTCAACACAAACTTATATACTAAGTCTAGGCGCCAATACCATGGGCCAATACCATGTGTCAATACAAACCATGGGCCAATACAAAATATGGATCAACAAATACCATGGGTCAATACCACGTGTCAATACAAACCATGGGCCAATACAAAATATGGATCAACAATTACTACGGGATGACTTACAAAGCATATGCGTTCAAAAACAATAATACAAACTATGGATCAACAAATACTATGGGACGACTTACAAAGCATATGCGTCCAACAACAATATACTAACAAAGTAAATAGAAGGGTTGACATGGGTTCCTAACATCCCCTCTCCCTTAGAAAAAGCTTTGTCCTCAAACCTTTAGATGTGGAAATTGATGCAGAATCTGAAGGAGTGGTTCCCCTGTAGCATCCCTGTGTTGCATTACAGCCCACTAACACCTTTTGATTTTTAGGGAGGATTGCTTGGAAGGCTGTAGACGAAGAAGGACCATATCTGCTGTGCGAAAAGTGCGCTCAGAACGGTGTTGATCGACTTGTTGTTTCAGTTGAATTATTTCCATGTGAAGATTGTCCTGCAAAATGAGAAGAATCTGATCACGGTTTCGAAGAACCGAGTCAATTGCCTGAACTAGGGATCTACTGAGCGTGTATGGAAGAAGAAATGGTGGTACCTGTCGATAAATTGCTTCATATGGTGTCCTTTTAGATGTGGTATTGTACCACTGGAGCGCTTCTAGGAAATCCATAGAAATAGCTATCCACATCTGTGTAGGGATGGGAAATGGTTCGAGCAGTCCTGAAAGGAGTGTCGTTTCACCCTTGTTGACCTGGCAAGTATCACACTCAACTACCATCTGGTTAATTTTCATTTTCAATCCCTGCCAAAAGAAGTTACATTGTTTCCGGTCATAGGTTTTGAGAAACCCAGAGTGCCTTGCTGATGAAGAAGCATGGAGTTCATAGAAGAGATAGCCCTGTTGAATTGCAACCAATTTAGAACAAGTAGAGAAATAGCTGTAAGAGAAACTGGGTCATCAAATTGGCAAGAAGGAGCATCTTCCACCATATTATCCTTACCCTTCTTGTAAGTGATTGCATAGTCATAACCCATGAGTTGGATAACCCATTTCCGATGTGCTGGTGAGGAGATCCATTGTTCCAGAAAATGTTTCAGACTCTGGAGATTAGTCTTGATGCAGAAATAATTTCCTAATAGGGATGGCTGCCACTTCTGTACTGCATGCAAAATAGCCATCATTCCCTGCTGAGATGTAGATGTGGCTAAATACTTATCAGAAATGTCTCTTGAAGGCGGCAAGCCCACTAGTACAACAAAGACACCTGCATATCTATCCAAGGAAGTAGTGGAGACCGTTGGTGGGTGCATCTGAATGGAATGGAGCTGAGCGATCACACCATGTGAATTCTTCTTAAGGATCTTTTCCAAGCAATGTGAACTAATGATGCGAAGAGACCCTGGTTGTAAGCCCATAAATTTGTGTTGTGTCCCATTGACTAAAAACTGCATCAAAAGTTCAGTAAAATCCCATAATATGGAGCCAATTGTGCGTAACCATTGAACGCCCAAAACCACATCACATCTGCCTAAGGTCAAGGAAAACATGTCAGAGCGTAGGTTATAATATTCCAGAGAGATACGCACACTGTGACACTTCCCCTTTCAAGGTAAGGTGCCCCCATTGGCAACCATGACTTCAAAGTTGGAGCAAGGATGGACAAAACAATTATCTTGTTTGGCGATCCGAGGGTTAATGAAGTTATGAGTGCTACCAGAATCAATGAGTATTGTAAGAGGAAGCTTCTTGAAGTAACCCTTGACCCGCATTGTTTGGGGGGTGGTGACACCGGATAAAGCATAGAGAAATATCTCTCGGTGGTCTTCTTGAGATGGGAAGTCAATAGGCGGCTCCTGAATGTCGACCTAATCATCCGGTGTATCTAGAGCTTCTTCACCAACTTCAGAGGCGGGCAGAGAATCCACATCCAAGAGATAGAGCTTTTGTTGAACACATCTATGTCCCCGAGTGAATTTTTCATCACAATTATAACAAAGCCCTTTTTCTCTGCGTGCCTGCATCTCTGTTTTGGACAAATGCTTGATAGGAGTTGGTCGAGGAGCTGGTGGGATGGGAGGTCATTGAGAACCCATATTTCAGAAGGGAACAAAAGTGGGTTTGGAGCACTGTTGGGTGGAAATCTTGTCTTCTGCCAACTTAGCCAACGCCAAGGCTTCCATCATTGTGTTGGGACAGAACATTTTGACCTCTGGGTGGATTTCATCCTTAAGACCACTGATAAAACAACTCCTATAGAAGTCATTAGACAATCCTTCTGTGTGGTTGGCTAGTTTCTCAAATTCTATCCGATACTCTCTCACAGTGCCAATTTGACGAAGTTTAGTGAGTGCTCCAGTGAAGTCATCAAAAGCACTAGGACCAAATCATTGCAATAGGAGTTGGCAAAAATCTGTCCATTTTGGCTCGTCATGAGCCTTGATGTACCAACGGTACCATCGAAGGGCTTCCTGTTCCAAATGAAAGGATGCAAGTGGAACTTTTTGGACATAAAAAGTATTATGTAGACTAGAATACTGTTCTACACGATAGATCCATCCAGTCGGATCAGTACCATTGAAGCGAGGAAATTCAAGCTTCGGACCACAGAAAGTGTTGGAAGAAGAGAACCCATTGGATGCAGAAGATTCTTGCTGTCGGTTATTGTTCATGGATGAATGTTGAAGATGGAGGCTGATAAATTTTTCATCCAGATCTTGGAGTTTGGTTTGGATGGCTGCAAGTGCTTCCTCCATGGTTTTTGCTCCTACACGTGTGATAACCATAACCAGGAGTTTTTTTTTTTTTTTTTCGGGAATGGATAGAATAGCACAAACAAAAGCTTACTTAGTAAAGGGAAATTTGGATTTGGGAAAAACTCGGATGGGTAATTGGGGTTTGACTAGGTTTTGGACACTTTCAGATGGATAGGAACGCAAAAAATGGGGATTTCAAAAGCGGGGTGAAAGAATGAGAAAATTTGTCAAAGAGGGACAAACAAACAGAAAAAAGGAATGAACACAGTGGCAAAATTTGGAGGCGAGTGGGTGAAAATTGAAGAAGTTATGACAAACCCTAATAAAAAACAAATGTGAGATTTATGGCTTTGGGATGTAGAATTTGGGATAGGGTCCTCAGGAATGAAATATGTAGAATGGGATTGCAGGGGTGTCTGGGAAGTTTCAAGGGAAACATAAATTTATAACTAGGAGGTTTTTTATTTTATTTTATTCAGGAATGGATCTGCAACGGCGCAGAAGGGATCAGAAACAGATAGATCTGAAATGACACCGAATGGATAAAAAATGGATTTTAGAATAGATTTGAAATTTTTGGAGCTAGAACCACTGTCAGAATGGATATGCAACGGCTGGATCTGAAACAACTCGGAATGGATCTGAAACAGCGCGGAAGTGATCGACAATAGTTCAGCTAAAAATAAATATGGACCCCAGGTATGTGCGGCTTCCTATCGGTTCAGGGGATTCACTCGGCCACCAATGCTATCTGACAGCTTGCGTATTGAGGTAGTACCCCTCACTCCACGGGTCAAGTAAAACTGATAACCGCTTTGCCACAAATGACAGCTCTTGGTTTACCTCACGGGTGGGAACTAGTCAATCAGGTAGGGGTCGTTGCCCTTTTCGCTGGCAGGTCCTCTCAATGGGCTAGCTACTTCGGGGTTCCTGTGGTACTCCTCACAATGATTGTTAGGGATTATGCCCAAGTACTTCCCACAGTTAAGTGGATAGGGATTATTCCCAGATCTGAAGCTGCGACAGATGCGAAAAAAAAAATTGGCAAAAATTTCACCTAGCGAGCCCAAGAAAGTGCTTTGATACCAGATGTGAAGAACCTGCAATAAATAATTAATGAAAACACATGAAATAACAGAAATAACAGAACTTGGAATCACTTTTATATTGATCACAAGCCACTTCAAGAGGGTAACCTCCTTTGACCAAGCTCAATACAATTAACTTCACGGTACCTTCATTGGTCTCAACACAAACTTATATACTAAGTCTAGGCGCCAATACCATGGGTCAACACCATGTGTCAATACAAACCATCGGCCAATACAAAATATGGATCAACAAATACCATGGGTCAATACCACGTGTCAATACAAACCATGGGCCAATACAAAATATGGATCAACAATTACGACGGGACAACTTACAAAGCATATGCGTTCAACAACAATAATACAAACTATGGATCAACAAATACTATGGGACGACTTACAAATCATATGCATCCAACAACAATATACTAACAAAATAAATAGAAGGGTTGGCATGGGTTCCTAACAGCATCTCTACTTCAAGCAAATGCTTGATACGAGTTGGTTGAGGAGGTCGAGTGATGGGAGGTCGTTGGGAAACCATATTTCTGAATGGAACAAAAGTGGATTTGGAGCGTTGTTGGGTTGTGATCTTATCCTCGGCCAGCTTAGCCAACCCTAGAACTTCCATCATTGTGTTGGGACATAACATTTTAACCTCTGAGCGGATTTCATCCTTGAGACCACTGATAAAACAACCACTGTACAATTCATCAAACAATCGTTTTGTGTGATTGGCCAGTTTCTCAAATTCTCTCTGATACTCTCTCATAGTGCCAATTTGGCGAAGTTTAGTGAGTGCTCCTATGAAGTCATCAAAAGAACTAGGACCAAATCATTGCAAAAGGAGTAGGAAAAAATCTGTCTAGTTTGGCTCGTCATGAGCTTTGATGTACCAATGGTACCATTGAAGGGATTCATGTTCCAAATGGAAGGATGCAAGTAGAACTTTGTGGACATCAAAAGTATTATCCAGATTGAAATATTGTTCTTCCTGGTATATCCATCCCATCGGATGAGTACCATTGAAGCAAGGAAAATGAAGCTTCAGCCCAAGAAAATTGTTGGAAGAAAAGAACCCAATGGATGCAAAAGATTCTGGTTGTCGTTTATTATTCATGGCCTAATGCTTAATATGGAGGATGAGAAATTTTTCATCCAGATCTTGGATTTTGGTTTTGAGGGCTGCAAGTTCTTTATCCATGATTTGTGCTCCTGCGCGGGTGACAACCATAACCAGGAGTTTTTTTTTTTGCGGAGGGGGGGGGGGATGGGTAGAAAAACAAAAACAAAATCTTTTTTAGTAAAAAAAAATTTGGATTTGGGAAAAAATATGATGGGTAATTGGGGTTTGACTAGGTTTTGGACACTTTTTGATGGACAAGGAAGCAAAAAAAGGGGATTTCATAAGTGTGGTGAAAGAATGAGAAAATTGTCAGAGATGGGCAAAGAAGTAGAAATAAGAAATGAACACTGTGGAAAAATTTGAAGGCTCTGATACCAAATGGTAAGAACCGTTACACCAAAACCTCGAGATGTTAGTGAAGTCCACCCACTCGTATCTTAACACCCCACCACACTCAAAGGTATAGACTCTGGGATTGATGTGTTCCCGTACAGTGGTGTCCACTTTGATCCGTACGAGCCCCAGACGAACACTGCAATGCCGACATTTCCACCCGCTCTGTGACTCGAACCTGGGTGGGTGTTAGTGAAGGCCTCCCACTAGGATCTTAACATTGGCAATAAGTTTGGATTCTAATTTGCACATAATTTTTCTTTCATTTTAGCATTGAATTTCATTTTCAAGTTTTATTATATATTTGTAGTCATTATACATACTATAACGCCCCACATTTCGACAGTCATTAATTGAAAAATCTAATGTGAATTAGCTTAGCATTGCATTTGCTTATTATCTGTTTGACGAAGATAGATTGATTAAGATGATTGTCATGTGGACATGTAGAATCCCTTCAGGTTGTATGGTAAATGGAATATAGAATATCCATATGTGGAATGCTAATTTAGTTGTTTGCAAAAGTACTTACAAGATTATTTGTAAATGTCGTTTTAGTGATATGGATTAACACTTGAAAGAGTGGGTATGGCTATATATATGTTTCATGTTAATGATGAACTATTCCACATGTTGATTGGCTATGAGATAGTCGAATTCCTATATTGTCAAGGGGTACGACATGTCTTGAACATCAAGATTATAATGATGTTATATCAAATTTCATGCTATTTAATTGTGAATTCCAATATTTTTATGACTTGTGGGTGAATGTGAATTTTGACAGGAGTCGTGACTTGCCCAAAGTGGTTGTTCAATTTGATGAGACCCCTTAGAACAGTGATGGCACAGTATGGTTGATTTAGGGTGTTGACCCTATTACTATTAGGGGGGTGGAGGGATTTCCCACCGTTTATCCCCCGAAACCAGGAGTCGTGGGAGGGTTGTGTTGTACATGCTCCCCATGATGTGTGATGATGACTAGCATATTCCTGCTAAGGAATCTTGGTCAATGTAGTCGACCGAAATTTTTTCTTACAGGTTCTATATGTGGTTAAGTCGTGTAGTCGATGCCACAGTCTATTGTAGTAGAGGACGGGATGGTGAGGTGAGAAGATGGAAGTAGTGGTGATTAGGGGGTTGGCGTACTGATGGGATGGATGGGACCAATGATGGATTGGATGGTGTTCTTGATTGTTATTAACCATCATGATTATATGCTCAATTTAATAATTATCTTTACCTAATTCTATTTGATTTCTTTTGTATGAATTATTATGAATGGTGAATGTCTTGGGATAATCCCATATTCCATCCTAGTCCTACCATCATTATCATTATTTTGCATTTCAGTCATGCATGCATTTTTGGATGCAGGCATGCAATTGCATGCATCCTAGTCCCTATTTTTCTAGCCATGAGAGATTCTTTCCACTCATTTTTATCCCTCCTAGTTAGTGTGCACACACCTTTCACCTACCACACGTGAAAGGTGCCCTTCTTCACCTACCACTCAGTTACACTTCAGTTAGTTGAGTTATTTGTGGATCTCTCCTTGATTTGAGGATTGATTGACTAGTTAACTAACTGAAACACTCTGTTGGACACCCAGTGAGACTAGATTTCCTATTTTGACTATAGTTAGCTCCCCATGCACCCACCACTGAGCCTCCTTCACTACATTAGTGTTTCCATGTGCCAGTTGCACCTACTACACTCAGTTATGTTAAATTTTTAGTATTAAATCACAATACTATAGGATCTTTGCTGAGAGAATAACATCTACAGTATATCAATGCATGACAATCATAATATGACAAGCATCACAAGCATCACAAGAATCAAAAGCATAGAGACAAGAGACACAGAGTTTCCGTGGGGAAAACCCTAAGGTGAAAAACCCCACAACTTCCTCAGAGATAGAGAGAGCAATGGCTCAACCAAAATACAACCAAATAACACTGAGATAGTCTCCTAGCAGATGATCCTCCTCCTCCTCACTAGTGCGCCACTTTTCAGAGAGAGAGATAGTTACTTTTTCGAGTGAGTAAAATAGAGATCTCCTATCTCTATTTATACTCACCTTTTTGCCCAGTGACCTACTGGGGCCGACTTGTCTACTTAGATACACCCACATTATATTATATATTAATCAGGGCCGACCCCATAAGGTGGTCTAATAACCCATCGGCAAGTACACACACTTGCGACACTTGTCAATCCACATGACGACACTTCCTTATAGAGGAATAACACATCTCTTATAATGGTACAATAAATATATATATAATATACAGATGAAATACATTCCAAAGTTACATATACATCAACACTCCCTCTTAACTAGGAAGGTATTTCTCGACACAGATCTGCTAGACAAGTCTTCTTCTCTGGATCATCATCATCGTCACTGCTGCTACTATCTCAACCAATCTCTGTCTCTACTCGTCATAGGAAGTTCTACAGAGCCAGTCCTTTTTCATACTGGATGTAGGCCCACCACCTGCAGGTCTTCGTCATCACTGGCCATACTGTTGAATCCTTAGGACTTATTACGTGCGTCACAAAACCTCGAAAGAGCATCCCAGGATGTTACGGGTACACAACTCCGACCTATAGGATCTCCCAGGGCACCATTACATGTGACCCCACCACAAAACCTCGAAAGAGCATCTCAGGATGTTACGGGTGCACAACTCCGACCTGAAATCTCCCAGGGAACAAATTACATGTGGTCCACCACAAAACCTCGCAAGAGCATCTCAGGATGTTACGGGTACACAACTCTGACCTGAAATATCTCAGGGCGCTATTACATGTGGTCATCGCAAAACCTCGCAAGAGCATCCCAGGACTGATTACGGGCACACAGCCCAACCTATCGGATCTCCCAGGGCGCTATTACATGCCATAGGACAAAACCTCGCAAGAGCATCTGCCAGATATCCCAGGGCGCTATTACATGCCATCGGAAAAACCTCGAAATACTATCTGCAGATCTCCCAGGGCATCGAATTACATGTCCTCCCAGAGCAAAACCTTGAAAGAGCATTTGCCAGATGTCCCAGGGCACCGATATTACATGCCATAGGCAAAACCTCGAAAGACCATCTGCAAATCTCCCAGGGCACCGGATTACATGCTCATCTGCACAACCTGATCCACGGCCATAGAGTATCATCCTGATACTCACCATACATCATCCTGATGCATCCATGATCATCCTGATCATCATCACTGCAACGTCCTGCTGCATGTCATCTGAAGCAACATCCTGAAGCTCGTCATCTATGATCATCCTGATCATCACTGCAACATCCTGCTACATGTCATCTGGACCAACATCCTGAAGCTCGTCATCTATGATCATCCTGATCATCACTGCAACATCCTGCTACATGTCATCTGGAGCAACATCCTGAAGCTCGTCATCTATGATCATCCTGATCATCACTGCAACATCCTGCTACATGTCATCTGGAGCAACATCCTGAAGCTCGTCATCTATGATCATCCTGATCATTAATGCATCTACCTGATGCATACCAAGTATCTACCTGATACATATCATCATACATGATCCTCCTGATCATCAATGTATCCACCTGATACAAATACAAATACATGATACATATCACCATACATGATCCTCCTGATCACACAATGTATCCACCTGATACATATACAGATACATGGTCCAAGCATCCAACATGATGCATACATACATACATAAAATGATCCAACTGATCATATCCAACATCCACATGATGCTTACATACATACATAAAATGATCCAACTGATCATATCCAAGCAGAAACCAGAACATCATCCTGATGCTTATCATCCAGCGCTTACATCCACAGCCATGTGAAGGATCCTCCTTCCAACATGCTTGGAATGGCTTCAGCAAATGTGTCCATCACTTCTTCCTCGAAGTGTCCTTGATCTGAAGAACGCCAAGCCTCTCTCTGAAGTACTCGAACTTCACCCTGGCTAGTGGCTTCATCAGCACATCTGCAATCTGCTCGTCCGTCGCAACATACAGGAGCTTCACAGCTCCTCTCTGCACCATATCCCTGATATAGTGATATTTGATCTCTATGTGTTTCGACCTGTCATGAAACACTGGGTTCTCGGACAGCTTCACACAACTCTGGTTATCACAGAAGATACCAGTAGCCTCCAACGGGAGATCAATTAACTCAGACAGTAGCTTCCGTAGCCATACTGCCTCACAACTAGCTGAACAGGCTGCAACATACTCTGCCTCAGCTGTACTCAGTGCTATGCAGGACTGCTTCCTGCTAAACCAAGAGATCACACCTGATCCCATACTGAAGCAACACCCAGATGTGCTCTTCCTATCTGTAGTACTGCCAGCCCAATATGAATCAACATAACCCTGCAGGTTAAACTTTTGATTCACCTCATACCTGAGCCCATAATCCACTGTACCCTTTAGGTACCTTAGAACATGCTTTACAGCAACCAGGTGAACACTTCTCGGATCCGTCAGGAACTGGCTCAATGTGTTCACATCAAAGCAAATGTCTGGTCTCGTGTTCGTCAGGTACATCAAGGACCCAATCATCTGACGATACATAGAGACATCAACTGGCTCAGATGAAGCATCACATAGAAGCTTCAGATTCGATGCCATCGGTGTAGCCATGGCCTTGCAATCCATCATCCTGAATCTCTTCAGAATATCTACTGTGTACTTTACTTGACCAAGGAAGATCCCACCTACACTCTGCCACACCTCCATACCTAGGAAATAGTGCATCATTCCCAAATATTTCATGTCGAATTCAGCTGCAAGCTTCCTCTTAGTATCTGCAATCAGTCTGTCATCTCCTGTCACAAATAGGTCATCAACATATAGGAGTAAAATCACTGGATTCCCTTCCTCAACCTTATAGTAAAGGTTGGAATCTGCTTTACTCTTGGCAAAGCCCAAGCTAGATAGAAAACTGTCCATCCTACCATACCAAGTTCTGGGAGCTTGCTTCAAGCCATACAAGGCTTTCTTCAATCTGCACACATATGACTCCCTGTCATGTATTTCGAAACCGAGTGGCCGTTCCACATATACTTCCTCTTCTACTACACTATTCAGGAAAGCAGTCTTGACATCCATCTGGTGTATTTTCCATTTCATTACTGCAGCCAGGGCAAGTACTGTTCTGATGGAAGTATACCTGGATACAGGTGCAAAGGTTTCTTCATAATCTATTCCTTCTTTCTGAGAGAAACCACGAGCTATGAATCTTGCTTTGTATTTTTCTACACTGCCATCTGCAGCGTGATTGATTTTGTAGATCCACTTGGAAGTCACAACAGACTTCTCTTTAGGTCTTGGGACAACATCCCAAACATCATTCTTCATTATTGATTGGTATTCCTCAACCATAGCATCCTTCCATTCTTTCTTTTCTGCTGCCTCTTCATAACTGGAAGGCTCTTTGTTCATAATGTCACATAGTAAAGCAACATAACTGGTGTGTGATCTGGTTCTCTTCTTTGCTCTGTGTTCTTCTTCTGGAATGCCAAATCTTTCTGCATCATGAATGAGCTCTCTATCCCATACAGGTTTCCTCTTGTGAGAGTTATCCTCACGGGGTGGATCTACAGGTTCTTGTGGATCTTCAAACTCATGAACAACTTCTGGAACTGCTTCAGTCATGGTAGTGTCCTGAAATCTTGTTTCCTTAGGTTCTTTATAAACTTCGGTAGGTGTCTTTCTTGATTTGATGAATGCTGATTTTTCATCAAATGTTACATCCCTACTGACATCAATTTTCTTGAACCCTGGAAAGTATATTCTGTACGCCTTTGAGCTTTCACTATAACCCACAAAGATGCCCTTCTTTCCTGAAGGATCTAGTTTAGTCCTCTTCTCTTTTGGGACATGAGTATATACCGGACAACCAAATATTCTGAGATGGCTGACTTCAGGTTTCTTACCAGAAAAGACCTCTTCTGGTGTCTTGTTGTCCAATATCTTGTGGGGTGTTCGGTTCTACACATATACAGCTGTTCTAGCTGCTTCTGCCCATAGATGCATAGGAAGATCCAGGTCATGCAACAATTCCCTTGCTGCTTCTATGATAGTTCTGTTCTTCCTTTCTGCAACTCCATTCTGTTGAGGATTATAAGGAGCAGTCAACTCCCTCTTAATCCCTGAATCACTGCAAAGCTTCTTGAAGTCATTTGAGGTGAATTCTCCACCATTGTCGGATCTGAATGTTTTGATCTTCTTGTCAGTTTGATTTTCCATCAAGGTTTTGAATTCCTTGAATTTATCAAGCACTTCATCTTTTCCCTTCAAGAAGTATACCCAAGTCTTCCTGGAGAAGTCATCAATAAATGATACATAGTAAACATACCCACTCAGGGAGCTGGATGACATAGGGCCACATACATCTAAGTGGATGATTTCCAGGATGTCTTTTGCCTTGCTTTCACTGCTTGGGAAGGCCTTCTTAATGTTCTTACCTTTTGCACATCCTTTGCAAACACCTTCATGTTTGGTCTTGATTTCAGGAAGACCCTCTACTGCCTTGCTTGCAATTGGAAGTGCCCTATAGTGCATATGAGCAAGTCTTCTATGCCAAAGTTCACTTGGCTCCATGGATTCATGTACCATGACATGTTCAGGTTGTCCCTTCAATTTATACAAGCCTCCCTCTTGCTCTCCAATCACTACTGCATCATCTATGGTCTTTCCCTTTGGCCACATTAGGACTTGGCCATCCACAAATGCAACCCTCATACCTTTTGCATCCAATGCAGAGATGGAGAGTAAGTTCTTCTTGAGCCCAGGTACATAAAGTACTTCTTTCATCTTCAATGATTTTCCAGAATCTAGGTTGTAGGAGGCTTCACCACTTCCTTTGATTGGGTATTGATAATCATCCCCAAGTTTCACCTTATGGGGTGACTCATGTTCATATAGGTTCACAAAGGATTCTTAAAACCCAGTCATGTGTTTGGAAGCCCCACTATCAATCAACCAATCATTACATCCATGGGAGATGGTACCTGTAAGAGCAGAGATCAGAACATACTCTTCTTCACTTGATGAGACATCATCACTATCACTTTCTGCCCTAGCCTTCTTCTTTGGGGGTTCATCATCTTCGGCAGCATGAGCGTGAAATCTTCTTTTGCTTCCCTTCTTCTTCTTACTGAAGTTGTTGTTATTATCCCTTTTGTTCTTGGGACAATCTGAAGCATAGTGACCCTTCTCATTGCATGTAAAGCATATTAGGTCCTTCTTACTCCTTTGATGAGATCTTTTGTGGTGAGAGTGATCCTTCTTGGTTTTGCTTCTTTTGGTGTGAGCTGCAAGGGCTTGATCTTCTCCTCCCATCTTTTCCTCACGAGCTATAAGCCTAGCTTCTTCTTGAGAGCATTCTTCCCTCAGTCTGTTGAAGGAGATCAACTTCTTCCTTGCACAAATTCCTTGAATAAAAGAATCCCATGACCTGGGTAGGCCATTTAGAGTGGTCATCACCACTTCACCATTCTCCACCATTTCATCCACTGCTTCTAGTTGTTCCTTGATCTGGGAGACCCTTGAAAAATAAGATTGAATGGTTTCTCCATTCTAAAACTTTACTGCTTTCAATTGGTTCCGCAGGGTCATCTTCCAATTTATGTTCTTTCCTTCAAATAGCTTGGTCAAGGATTCAAACATCTCCTTGGGTGTCTTGAGAGAAGACACATGGGGTATGAGATGGTCTTTAATAGAATCAGCAATGATTCTCTTTTCCTTGACCAAGTTCTTCTTGTGCAATGCCTTGGCCTCTTCATCCTCTGGGATAGGGATATCTTCTTTCACATATGAGTCCAATTCATTTTCTTCCAGGGTTAACCCAATCCTATACTTCCAGGCTCGGAAGTTATCAGCCCCTTCAAGCTTATCCTCAAGCTTAGTGTGGAGAGACATTTTTAAGAGTACTTCAAATGGAAATAGAAAAGAGAGAGATTATCTAATGAACTTCTTCTTAGTGAAGCTCTTGGTGAAGATGTCTGCAATTTGCTCGTCGGTAGGGCAATATTGCAAAACAATGGTTCTGTCATGCACCAGCCCTCAGATGTAGTGCATGTGGATCTCGATGTGCTTGGTCCTCTGTCTCTGAACTAGATCCATCGATATCTTGATATCACTTTGATTGTCACAAAACATGACAGTAGAAGTAGTACTACCAATATTCCAGTAAATCAACAGTTTCTTCCTCGACTAGTTCTAGATTTTGAAGTGCTTTTCAAATCTGACACTTCGCTCAATGAATATATTTTTGGATCTGATATCCATTAGTTTGTATCATTTTTATTCTTCATCATATCCCAATAGGATGCATTCAACACTTTCGGATCCAAAGATCTTCTCTTTTTCAACAGAATTCTAGCCCAAACGGTTGAGCCAAAAACACGAAAATTTGACACATCAGGTTTGTGACCTGTGTAAACTTTGAAAGGTGTAATATCAGTCAAAGATGAATGTGGAACCCTGTTTTGAATGTATGTAGAAACATTCATGGACTCAACCCAAAGGTTTTCAGCAAAACCTTTTGATTCAATCATATCGGTTGCCATCTCTTTCAGTGACCTGTTCTTCCTTTCCACTACACCGTTCATCTGTGGTGTGTAGGGAACTGTGTGTTGGATCTGAATGCCAATTTTAGCACAAAGTTGCAGCAGCTTTTATTTGATATATTCAACTCCATTATCAAATCTAAGAGCCTTTATCTTCCTCTTAGTGGCAGTCTCAACATAAGCCTTAAAAATCTTGAATTTTTCTAGTACTTCTTACTTGTTTTTGAGAAAGAAAACCCATGTAAATCTGGAGAAGTCGTCGATGAATG
The DNA here is from genome assembly GCA_027924585.1 of Larix kaempferi. Lineage (NCBI taxonomy): Eukaryota > Viridiplantae > Streptophyta > Pinopsida > Pinales > Pinaceae > Larix > Larix kaempferi. Next base: position 630,584 of record BSBM01000689.1, on the reverse strand, counting down.
TGAAAACATACCTTGAACCATTCATGGATATTTGTGGTAGCGGACCAATTATATCAAAATGTATCAGCCCTAAAATGCAAGAAGCTATGCTAGCTTTTCCTTGGTCAAATTTGTGCTCGAGGTGCTTCCTAATGATGCAACCTTTGCATATTCCCTTCGAGGATTTGATCGTCAGAAGGCCATCAAACATGAAATTTTTCTGCAGTAGCTGAAAATATTTCTAATTTAGGTGTCCAAACCTCTCATGCCATATCCTACTAACCTCATTACCATGAGTTAGAAGAGCGGTGGGATTTTCATGCGGCAGAAAGTGTTAAAATTCATATGCTTTTGAAGCATGATTTGCTTTTCCGACTGCAATAATTTTTCCACTTTGAATATCATAAATTTCAAATTTGTTAGGGAAGAATACAACTTTCTTTGGTGAACCAGTGTGAGTCATCTGATAAATGGAAATAATATTCGAAGCTAAGGGCGAAACATAGAGCACATTGTGAAAATTGCCATGCTCTAAATGAATAGTACCTTTGCCTTTTGAAGAGATCTGAGAGTTGTCTCCCATGTGGATGGAGATGGTGCTATTGGGATCAAATGATGCTAGAGAATCTTTATCTTCAGCCATGTGGTTTGAAGCTCTAGAATCAATGATTAGAGTTGGAGGGGTCGAAACTGTTTCCATGAGTGCATGACCTCTCTCGGGATGATAATTTTTCTCCTTCTTCCTTGCACCACCAGGAAGGGTTATGTTGTTTTTCTCTAAAAGAAGGGCCATCTGATCTATGGTTTTCTTCATGCATGAGATTTCAGGATGATATCCCTTGCTTCAATAAGAACATTTATATTTTTCTTTGCCCTCTTTCCCTTTTTGCTTGTTTCTTGAACCGAATGGCTAATCTGATTGCTTTGTCTTCTCTCTTTGCTTGGACGAATCAAACTTTGGCTTCTCTTTCTTTTGCTTCCATTTGCCATTCATAGCTTTGGATCCTTCAACAAATAGTTCTTGGTATTTGGAGCATATGGTCCCCATTTTAATGAGTTTATCATGCTCCTTCGTCATGGATTCAATGAAGGCACTTAAGGTAGGCATTTTCCAATTCGGGATTGTGAGCTCTGTCGTATTGAAAGTTGAAACAAAAACTGAATAATATTTCCCAAGTTTTGAAAGAATGCATAGGATCAATTGTTTATCTTCTTTGTCCACTCCACATTGCTTCAATAACATAACCAAGCTTTTAAACTTAGTGAAGAATTCATTGATGGTCTCGAAATTTTCAAGATTGAGGGCAATCAACTCATTCTCTAGTTGATAAGATCTCATATAATCCTGCTTACCAAAGAGTGTGGAAAGTTTCTCCCATACCTATTTCGGAGTAGTCAATCCACTGAGATGGAAAAGAATATCCTTAGAGATGCTAAGACAAAGGAAACCATAAGCTTCATCAAGCTTATTGAAATATTTTTCCTTCTCTATTGCTGATGTAGCTTCAACTTCTAGGACCATGGTAACTTTGTAGAAACCTTTAGAGCGTAGCAATATCTCCATATCCGCCTTCCATTGAAAATAATTGAAAGGAGTGAGGAGATGTGATGAAGAAGTGTCCATCTTTCAAGAGGAGCAAATAAAATAGAAGTGTAGAATAACCTGCAAATCACAAGAAAACAAGAACCATAAGGTCGAACAATCCACCCATTTTAGAGTTGCATCACACCCGGCATAGGAGATCAAGCAAGCTTGATGATCTAATGATATATATCCAGGAATTCTGTGGAAAATGCATGGCTTCTGGAGTGGATTGGAGAGAAATTTCTGTCTTGCATGCACATGAGCGAATGCACATGATATTTTGCATGCCACAACTACTGTATTTTTGAGCAAAAAACACTGAATCTTCATGTAGAACACCTGCAGAAAAGAATTCTTGTCCCTGCCATGGTGCTGATACCATGTGAAATTAAGCACATCAGATCTAATGAAAAAGTGAATCAATTACAATAGATGAAACTTAGAAAATATGTGTAAAACTGTGCAAAAGGCTTGCAGCAGTGCTCTATTGAATTCAGAATGATAGAATACAATAATATATAGTAACAATGATTGAGCAACTCAAATTAACCAAGGAGGTCATTCGAATATACTGCATGGAATAGCTTGGCTCCAACTAGGAGTCCTCATCATCAGATCAATGGAGTCATCAATGCAAAAGTAATGGTCAACCAGGTGTCAAACTGAGTCTAACTGAGTGTGGTAGGTGTAACTGGCACATGTAGGCACTAACTGAATGAGGGAGGCTTAGTGGAGGGTGCATGACGAGCTAACTAGAGTCAGAATAGGAAGTCTAGTCTCACTGGGGGTCCAACGGAGTGATACAAGCAATTAGGAGTCAATCTAGCCTTAAATCAAGGAAAGACAACTAACTAACTGAAGTGAACTGAGTGGTAGGTGAAGAAGGGAGCCTTTATCAAGTGGCAGGTGAGAAGAGGGTGCCTTCCTGACTAGGAGAAATAAAACTGTATGTAAAGAAGCTCCCGGGTGATGGAATACTGGGGACTAGGTGCTGGAGGCATCAAACTGGTTACTGCAATGCATGCGGATGCATGAATGCATGCAAAATACATAACTGAATGATGAGATATCCTAACAATTTGAAGAGACATGGTCTCTTTGATTATTGTTTTGAAAGAGAGTTTGAGTCCTCTGAAGAAGAGAATGATTGGTTAAATGAAGGTGATAGAGCCTATGTAGCAATGATGTATGCTATGTCTCGTTGCATGGTAACCCACTTCCTTTCTGCTAAATCTCCAAAAGAGGTATGGGCCCATCTAGATGAAATATTTTGAAAACAGAATGAAGGGATTGGTCCAAACCGTTTCAAGACAAATCCCAGTGATGCATTCGTCCTCCTTGATGGTCTCTCTGATCATGAATCAATATCAAACATATCTCATAATGAAGTTGTCCACAAAGAAGAAGAACTTACAGATTCTACACTCATGCTCTCAATATCTTCTATTTCGAATTTTGTGCCAGCTCACACTCCAGAAACTGCAGAGGTTCTTAAATCCTCTCTTGCACAAGAGTCTGTTGGTTTGCATAATGATGATCTCATGAATGTTTCGCATGTTAAATCATCAATTGGAGGTAATGCATTTGCTCTCCTTGATCACTCACCTCTTATGTACTACTGTAAGATCATTTGTACATGCTCTTAGAAGTTTATTGAAGATGTAGGGCATTTCCATTCGCTTGGGATAATTTCTCATGCGTTTCATGGTTTTGATCTCACCTCTAATGGTTCAAAGGAGAAATCAAGAAACCATTTTCCAAGTCTTGTATCTGATTTGGATTCCAAGCAATCACTAACATGTGATGGTTATTTTGGGCATAATATCACCTATAATGGTTCAAATGAGAAAACAAAAGAATATCTACACATTCATGGATTTGATCCTACCTCAGCTGATTCGAATCACAGGTTCCAGGATCATCCTCATACCTATGGATTTGTTCTCATCACATTCGATCTGAAGAGCACGTACAAGCACATAATTTTTGAGCATGATCCAGTTCTTCCCAAGAAGAAGATACCTCCAGACATATGATCAAGCATCACACCTGCTTGAGTTTGGAGCATTTATTTTGGTGTTCCCTAAAGTCTATTTTGAGGGGGGGTATTTTTCCCATGAGGTTTTCCCCATTTCCTCGATTTATGGACTGTTATTTATTATTCATTGTATTGGGTGACCTTTGGTCTCAATTACCAGGGCCCGGGATGGATTAAGGGGGTGTGTTGGGATATTCCTGTACTCCATCCTAGTCCTACCAGCATTATCATTATTTTGCATTTCAGTCATGCATGCAGGCATGCAATTGCATGCATCCTAGTCATCAGGTTGGTGTCCTCCAGCACCTAGTCCCCAGTTTCCTAGCCCCGGAAGCTTCTTTCCACTCATTTTTAGCCCTCCTAGTCAGTGATGCACCCACCTTTCACCTACCACTTCTGAAAGGTGCCCTTCTTCACCTACCACTCAGTTACAGTTCAGCTAGTTGAGTTAATTGTGGATCTCTCCTTGATTTGAGGATTGATTGACTTGTTAACTAACTGAAACACTCTGTTGGACCCCCAGTGAGACTAGATTTCCTATTTTGACTCCAGTCAGCTCCCCATGTGCCCTCCACTGAGCCTCCTTCACTACATTAGTGCTTCCATGTGCCAGTTGCACCTCCCACACTTAGTTAGACTCAGTTTGACACCTGATTGACCATTACTTGTGCATTGATGACTCCACTGATGATGATGATGACTCCTAGTGCAGATAATCCATGCCCATGCAGGCTAATTCGATTTTCCACCTTGGCATTCGAATCCTCTCCACCATTGTATTATTTATTGTTCATATTATGATTAATGAATGAGTGTGTGATGTTATTCTGCTTCTATCTGAGTTCTACTGTATCATAATTATGTTGCTCCTTTACCCTGCATGACCATTCTTCTTCTATTTTCCTGCTTCTTCTTAATGGTTCTTGTGAGGTATACATTAGCTCTTAGATATACTCTGAGGATTTTCACAGAATGATGCATTGTTTAATTGTTCTTCTCTAGGTTGTTTGTGAGCATGTAATAATTATCTATTAGGAGCTCTAAATGTGACTATTAGTACCCATGCTTACGACGTGTGCACTGGCCATGCATACGCCAATTCATGAGTACAATACTATGATTGGTCGATCAATGAATAAATTAATGTGGTTATATTAGCTATTAGTAACTTGGTTGATGAATTGTTGAAAATATTACTTGTGTGTTGAAAGTATGAGTTTGTTGACTTGTTTAATATGTTTTATATTTATATAATTTGATTGGATTATTGAATGACATATATAATTATATACATATAATATAAAATATGTCATAGTATAATATAGTATATGAAAATATCTTATTTGACTTATGAATGAGAGGATAATATAAATAAATGGATAGATAGGATTTGCACAAATTTTTAGAAAAGAGTTGCCATAGTTGCATTTAAGATAGAAGCGTGACAGGTGAGACTTTGCAACCATGTTTATTAATATTTTAACTATTTAAATCAAATTTCTATTTCTTTGGAAAAAATGAATTTATTGATTGTTGATTATTATTTATTGGAATTTATTTATGGATGAGGAAGATGATGAGGATTTTTGATATAAATAGGAGACTTGAGAGTGGAAGGAGGGAGGTTATTTTACTCTTGGAGGATATTTTGGGTGAAAGTGTTTCTAGGAAGGGGAATTTTGGATATTTTGGGGTATGAGAAGTTGGAAGAGTCGGAAGAGTTTGAGAACTCTTAGAATATTTGATACATAGCCTACTAGTGGATCACTGTTCTGTTCTCTGGAGGTCTTCGGAACGGAGGGCCACGAGGCCATTTGGATGGGACCATTCGATGGCTTCCTAGGGCTAGGGAGCCGACTAGACCCTTAGTTGGCTAGGAGGAAAAACCATGGTTTCACTTTGGGCAATGAAGATAGAAGCAACTCTAGATGAAGGTGGAAGCTTTCTCAGTTTGGATTTCGTCACCATTTTATAACGAGGTATTTTTCTTGTGATTTTAAATTGTTTATATCTTGTTGTAAATTTGTTATATGATATTGTAAAATGATTATGTGTTGTTTATATGCTTCTATGGTTACACGATGCATATATGATCCTCGGTAATACAGTTAAAAACCCACCATTGGAGCTTGTATTGACACTCTTATGCATTTCAAAAATGAAAGAAAATAATTGTTAAAATTAGATTGTTCAAAATTTTATAATTCCCATGGAGGCATTACACATGGTATCAAATCCTTGGTTCTAAGACTCGGGATAATAGGGTCATCATGAATGTAAATTATGTTAAGTAAAAAGGAAGCAGTTGTAGGAAGTTTGTTCAAATAATTCAATATTACTTGAATTGGGAAATTAATAAAACCTTGAACATAATCTGATTTACATGGATGCAACGACATGGGGCATAGCCGTTGGTACATGGATGCCAAGACATGGGGCATAAACATTGGTATAACTATTATTAAAACATGCACATTCATTCTTTAGGAGATCCAACAGCTAGGTCTGATTGTTCCTCTTGAAGTGTCTTCACCAATGTTCACACCAGCCAAAACCAAAATATCCAACATGAAAATTTAATAATGTTATTTTATTTTGGCACAACAACATCCAAATATTATTGAAATTAGAAGAGTATGCAAGCTTGTATCTGAAATAGAGAAAGAACAACACATCAATTAACTAAATTCAACAAATAAACCTATAAGTAGGGTCAACAAACAAAAGATTGCCAAGATAAACAAAATTTGGAGTTCTTACATTTTATGCAATAGTGCGATTGCTTCTTAAAAAGTATCTCTGTCAAGATGAGGATGAAGTTGCACGCCAAAACTTCCTTTCATAAAAAAAAAAATATCTTTTGACCTCGCCATGGTATATTGCAATAGAGGACGGGATGGTGAGGTGAGGAGATGGAAGTAGTGGTGATTAGGGGGTTGGAGTACTGATGCGATGGATGGGCCCAATGATGGATTGGATGGTGTTCTTGATAGTTATTAATCATCATGATTATATGCTCAATTTCACCATTATCTTTACCTAATTCTATTTTAATGCTTTTGTATGAATTATTATAAATGATGAATGATGCATTGTTTAATTGCTATTCTATATGTTGTTTGTGAGCATGTGATAATGATATATTAGGATATTTAAATGTGACTATTAGTACCCACGCTTACGACGTTTGCACTGTTGGGCCCTGGAAATGCCCATTTTTTACCACACCTATTTCATCATTTTGCCCAGTTACACCCTACTTTAATAAACCATATACATGCCTTTTTCCAAATTAATCAGTAGTCCTAACAAGGTATAAATCATTATTGTTTCATTTAATTAAATGACTAAGATTGTTATGGTTATGAATTCTAGCCTTCAATTTATGCTAAATTGTGTTAATTTCATTAAGTTAAGATCAAGCACAGGTATATCAGCCGCAATGCCTTGGGAAAGAATCATGTGTGGTGCCAGCTGTTATGATCCTTCATATCTAAAGGCACAGTGTATCTCTCCACGTGAAGCTATAACAGGTCGCTTAAACAGAGCATAGCTACAATAGACAGGATGCCTCCCAATTTGTTAAACCGTTGATTCATTGACTGCCAGAGTAACAACATCCTTCATGATTGACGACCTCAGTCATTATGACTGTAACAGTTTAGTTGTGACTCTGCAGCACGAAGATCAGAGATCTTCATTGCTGCATGAAATTAGTGGATCATGAACTGTATTTTGCATGTATAAATATGGGAAGCCTTTCAAAGTCCAAGGTTGGATAATTATCATTGTGTTTGGGCTGTAACAAAGGCTGATACTGTGGATTACCATCTTTTAATGAAGAGCATATTTATTTCCATTTTTGTGTCTTAATTTGTGGTGGTTCACGACATCTTTGTTAGAAGGCCAAGGCCCACCTTCTCACAGATATTTCCGAGTTAAGTAGGTATCTAATTTATTCATTTCCTATTGTGTGTTGTGGAATTGCATTAGGGATGTTTCTAATAGCTACAACAAAGATTTATAATTGCATTCTTTATTGGTAGTTTATCCCTTGCATTATTAATAGCTGCAACTGTGTGGTGTGACAGTCGAATGTGTAGGTTAGTTTTATTAATGCATGTGTGTTAGAATCAGCTGTTACATCCAAGCTCATCCCCAATTCCTTTCAGTATTTATGCTTCCTAGGATTTCCAATGATTATCAATTTAGAGTTCAAGTTTATTTTCTAATTCTGGTTGATGTTGTATCTTTAGTTGAATTCATAGATTAGGCAGATTATGATTGAGTTACAGTAGTTTCTGGATGAATCATTTTGGTAAAGATTGAATATTGTAGTTTGATAATTATAGGATTTAACTTCTTGAAAAAGTAATCTAGTTCATTTCTATTCTTAGATCAATAACTGCTAGGTTGATTTCTGTAGGAAGGTAGCTGCACTTTGAATTCCTAGATGTATGAGGTAGATTATTTTTCTTTACAGAATGAGTTTGGTTGAGCAGATAGGTAGGATTATTATCTCTATTCACTTGATCAACTACTGGAAATATTTATGCATAGATTGTGCTTATTTCCATTGAAATAAAATACTTCCCTAGGTTTGACAATTTATATTGAGCATCCTGTGTGTTAGTTGTAATTAATTAACATATAGGGTGACCAACATTTTGGCCCCATTGCCGGGGATGGTAATTGATAGACATAGTTAGTAGTTGGTTTTTATTTGATTTCATTTTAGTTTAATCATTTATAGCATGCATTAATACAAGAAAAACAAATTGGGAACCCCCTTTGAATACCAACACTGCAGGTGGAAGAGGTCGAGGTCGTAACGCAGGTTTGGGAAGATAAAAATTTATTGAGGATATAATTGCTAAAGCTGACTCTTCTACCAGAACACCGTGGACGTCTGCAGGAAGAGGAAATTTTGTTCCTCCTAATATTGAGAATTCAACATCAACTAGGGATAGAAAGGAAGAGTTGTTTAAAATGGTTCAGAAGGAAGAAGAGAGCTTGGAAGACTTCGTGGAAAGATTGTTGTAGAATTTACAAAGGTATAGACACATTGAGATTGGAAAAGATGTACTGAAGATTATTTTGCTACGAGGAATTAGGGAAGATTCCTTGATATGTTGAATTTGTTAGGGAAAGGGGACATATCAAAGGAACCCTTCGAGAAGATCGTTGAATTATTTCGAAGGTACTCAAGGGGATCTTCTAGAACTAACAAATGAGACAAGGATCGTGACTAGGATGTCTTCACTAGGACACATAAGTCAGCTAGTGGAGGAGACACTCTAGCAGAAATAGGAAAACTACTGGAAAATTTTAAAACTGATATGATGAGCTCCATTTCCTCAGAGCTAGATGTTTTGAGAGAAAAACAGAGGCAAGTAGTAGAAGATCTTACACTCGGTGTATTCTGTCCCAAATGTAGGAAAAACACCCACTGAAAGAATGCCCGCTGGACAAGGTAGAAATATGTAGAATATGTGAATTGGAGCATGACACTAAGGAATGCCCCTCACTACCTAAGGTCAAAGCAGTTCTGGAGGCATCCACTTCAGATGTGGAACAAGCTTACTTCATTGCACAGAAGAAACTGTGGCAACCTCGCAATCAAGGTATGAATCAGAACCCGTAATTTTTCCTGAATAATATGAATGGGATGAATAACATGAATAATATGAATAAAAAATTCCCTTCACATTATTTTGGTAACTAGTGGCATCCATCTCAAAATCCAGTGCAAAATCCTAATTCCTGGACACCATGGTCGCAACAGTCAAACAATCAAGCTCCGTGGAACTCCAACTAGAGAAATTATTGCCAAGGAAATAACTTTCCCCATCACCAGACTCAGTATCAACAATACCCTCCTCAACAGTATCCTCACCAACAATATCAACAGCCACAGCTGCAATTCCAAAACAATGTCGCACCTATGAATGCACCACTTCGACCACAACTACCTGAACAACCTAACCCGAACCCGAACAATAAAGCAGTTCATTAGTTTGAGACTGCCAACATGCCTGCATATTCCATCTCCCAAGTTCCCTACAATGATATACAATTACGATCAAGGAGGGTAGTGGAACCCATCATCACTGAGGATGTTCCATCCCTAGTGACTGAAACTGGATTGAATCAGCACTATGAGAATATGGTTCATTCAGCAATCCTCATCATTGAGGATGCTGACATTCCCACCGAAATAGTGGCTGAAACTCAGAAAGTAACACACAATGAAACATAACCTACACAATTGATGAGAGAAATGCCATACCCTGAACAATTGGCCCTACAGAAAATAATGGAACAACCTCGATTAAATCTCTTAGGGGAATTGAAAAATTTGTTTGTCAAAATTCCATTGTTACAAGCTCTCCATGATGTGCTCATTTACACTAAGACTGTTAGAGATTTATGTGTCAAGAAACCAGGAAGAAAGCCTAGGGATCCTCCCACTGTCCATGTATTGGGAAAACTTTCCGAATTAATAATGGGGAAGACTCCTGTGGCAAAATACGATGACCCTAGAAATCCTACTATGATAGTTCACATAGGAAACACAAAAATCTCCAACTTCCTGGTAGACTTAGGCACGGCTATTAATGTTATGACCATAGAAACTATGAAGAAACTTGGACTCACTAACCTTCGGTCGACCCCTACCATTTTAGAACATGTTGACAGATCAACAATCAAGCCTGAGGGGATCCTAGACGACCTTGTAATCTCCGTTGACTCGTGGGAATACCCTGCAGACTTCTTGGTGTTACAGTCGAAGTCCCAGTTGGGGGGACACCCACTGATTCTAGGGATACCGTGGTTGGCCATAGAAGATGCTTGTATCAGCTGTCAGCCAGTATCTATTACCATCTCAGACAGGAGTGAGATCAAAATCCTAACCTTATACCCTCTAGCTCGACCAAGAACAGAAGCTAAAACTCCAATTTGGGTAGATTTGCAGGAGGAGGAGGCATTCAGCATTTATTAACGATTGGGAGAGCCTTAACCTTTAAATATGAAACAGAGGATGATACCATTAATAGTTTCATCAATGAGCCCATGTCCGTGAATAAGCATGTTTACCAGATTCTCGACCATACATTTTATGAGAAAGAACAAGAAAATATTACGGAAGAAACTCTAGTTAGTAAAGCCAGTATAATTCCAGTTGTCAAGAATTCAAAAAGTGTCCCAGTGGAAATTGAGCCAGGGAAAACATTGAACATCAATCCAAACCTTGCACCCAGTGAGCTGGAATAAATAATCACTCTGCTGAAACAAAGTAGAGGATCTTTTGCTTGGGAGTATACAGACATGAAAGGAATTCCTTCTAATATGTGTACCCATAACATTTATATTAAAAGCGACTCCATGCCTGTGTGTCAACCACAATGAAGGATGAACCCGAACCTAAGGGACATAGTGAAAGAGGAGATCCAAAAAATTTTGGAAGCAGGATTTATATACCCGATTTCAGACAGTGAGTGGGTTTCTCTACTCGTGATTGTGCCAAACAAGAATTGCAAATGGAGGGCCTGCGTGGATTACAGAGAATTGAACAAAGCAACACAGAAGGACCACTTTCCCTTACCTTTTATCGATCAGGTCCTTGATACCTTGTTTGCGAAGAAGTATTTTTTCATTTCTATATGGCTTTAGTGGCTATAACCAAATCCAAATTGCTCCAGGAGGCAAAGACAAAACCACTTTCACCTGTCCCTGGGGTACTTTTGCATACTGGGTACTTCCTTTTGGGTTATGCAACGCACCAACAACTTTTCAAAGAGAAGTGATTGGAATTTTTTTTTAGAGATGGTAAATGACTACATGGAAATTTTTATGGATGACTTTACTCCATATGGTAATAGTTATGAAGAATCACTGAAAAATTTAGAAAAGGTGTTGAAAGGCTGTGAACAAAGCCAACTCTCTTTAAGCACTAAAAAGTGCCATATGATGATGACCGAGGGCATAGTTATGGGACACTTCATCTCTTCTGATGGTATCCAGGTAGATCCATCCAAAATTAAGGTAATTGAAAATATACCAACTTCTGGAACACAAAAAGATGTACGTAGTTTCTTAGGGCATGCTGGCTATTACAGAAGGTTCATAGAAATTTTTTCCAAACTAGCTTCTCCTTTGTTTACTTTGTTGATGAAGGATGCACAATTTGTTTGGAATGATGCATGCCAAACAACTTTTACTGAGATAAAGAAAAGGTTGTCTACAACACCCATCTTACGAGGGACCAATTAGGCTCTACCTTTTCATATTTCTTCAGATGCTTCAGACACTACCATTGGAGTAGTTTCAAGACAGAAGAAAGGTAATGCTCCATATGCAATTTATTACATTAGTAAGAACTTATCCCCTACCGAAATAAACTATACTGTCACAGAAAAGCAATTCCTTGCGATAGTTTATGCCATCAACAAATTTAGACACTACATTACTAGATACTCCACTTTTGTGCACACTGATCATTCTGCAATCAAATATTTAATGAATAAACCAATCACGAAGGCTAGAGTTAATACTAGATGGTTGTTACTATTACAAGAATTTGATATCACAATTATTGATAGACCAGGGAAGGAAAATGTTGTTGCAGACTTTTTATCTCGACTTACTAACAGTGATGGCAATCTACCAGTTGAAGATTCCTTCCCTAATGAACATTTGTTTGCAGTATCATCTCATTCTCCATGGTATGCAGGTATTGCTAATTTTTTGGCTGCAGGTAAGCTCCCAGCACATCTGTCGAAGAGAGAAAAAAGAAAAATCATACAACAGAGTGCTAGATATTGCTGTATTGATGAACATCTTTTCTACATAGGGCTTGATTTAGAAATCAGAAAATGTGTTAGAGAAGTTGAAATTTTTAGTATCCTTAAAGCATGCCATGATGAGCCCTGTGGGGGACATTTTGCTAAAAAAATGACAAGTCATAAGGTTTTGAGAATGGGTTATTTCTAGCCCACATTGTTCAGGGACACAAAGAAGTATGTTCAAGCATGTGATAACTGCCAAAGGATGGGCCAACCCAACAGATTAGATGAAATGCCTTTGCAGCCACAGCTCGTGGTTGAACCATTCGATAGATGGGCTCTAGATTTTGTAGGGCCTATCAACCGTCCCTCAAAACAGAAAGTTCACATCTTGGTTTGTGCAGATTACATGACCAAATGGGTGGAAGTTGTAGCCTTGGTTAAAGCTAATGATTAGGATGTGATTGATTTCTTGTATGAAGAAATTTTTACTTGGTTTGGAGTACCCAAGTAAATCATTACAGATGGTGGACCGCAGTTTGTGTCTCACAAACTGGAAGCGTTGTAAGAGAAATTTCATATTCAACACAGAATAACCTCGCCATATCATCCATAGGCTAATGACTAAGTGGAGAGATCAAACAAGGTCATCGAGGCTATTTTGACAAAGACTATGAAAAGACATCGTAAAGATTGGGCTGAGAGACTTCCAGAGGCACTATGGGCCTATCGCACTACATGGCGTAACACCACTGGTTTTTCCCCATATGAATTGGTGTATGGTAAGAATGTTGTTTTCCCAACTGAATTTGCAATCAGAACTTTGAAAACAGTTGTAGAAGCAAACTTGGATTTATCAGAAGCACAAAGGAACCTATTGAATCAGCTTAACGAATTGGATGAAAAGTGCACAGCAGTAGTAAATCATAAAACTTTAATCCAAAAACAGTGCTCTAAATGACATGATAGGTTCATAAAGAAGAAATTCTTCTAGGAAGGAGACTAGACTCTGTTATATGATTCATGGTTTAAGAGGGATTTCAAAGGCAAGCTACGTGCTTGTTGGTTGGGACCTTTTCAAATAGATCAAGTATTTGACAATGGAACAGTCCGGTTGACCACCATTGATGAAAACAAGACACCATTATTCGCAAACGGTCATCAGCTACGGCTGTATCACAAATCGATCTCAAAGGATGCTTTCGTTTCACATGTTGTAGCTGATCCAGAATATCAGTTAATGCCAGGGAAGGGATTTCTCAACCCCTATGATTTTTTAAGAACTGCAATATCCACACATAATTTGTACATAAATAATTTATTTTTCATTATGTATTTGATCTATTTTTCATTTTGCACTTGATCGGGTTTGTTTTGAAGAATTGTGTGCAGGAATTAAGTGAAGGAACAACAGTCGTGACTAGGCCAGATGATTGCAGACACCTTACACTGTTTCCTGATCTAATAAATATCTTTTGAAGAAGATGGATGATTCATTAGCTTTCAACAGCTAGCTAAAAAATACGCCTATTACTCATTTTGCATAGCTGCGACTCCTTACCTAGCTCATTCTTCCAATTTTCACAGCTATAACCCCACTATTTTCCATTCACTTCACTTTTCCAGCAGTTGCGTCTCCACTAATTTTTCTTATTTTGCCAAGCTTCGCAGCTGCAACTCCATTATTTCTATCCCCTTCATTTTTTCTAGCAGCTGCGACACCGCTATTTTTTCCTATTCCGCCAAGTCTAGTAGCTGCGACTCCGCTATTTCCATTTCATTTTCTCCTTTTGCCAGCAGCTGCGACTCCACCACTTTTGCATATTACTCCATGTCTAGAAGCTATGAATTTTCTATTTCCATTTCATTTTTGCCAAGTTTAGCAGCTGCGAGACCACTATTTTTTCCTATTCTGCCAAGCCTAGCAGTTGCGACTCCACCGTATTTCACCAAACTCTACTAAGTTCTTTCTATGACTCTGCTATATTGGATTCTTTTCCAATTGCCTTGTCAAATCCTCATATCCATCATCTGCAACTCCACTAGATTTTCTGCCTCTTGAAACAGTCTCGCTGCTAATGATCTGACTTGGCTCTCATTCAAATGATGACTCCACAGTTCCAATCACAGTCTGCCAAAAAAAATGATAACTATTGGTCCATCCTGTGTACCTGTCAGCATGAATGCACATATCATCTTGGTTGGTGGTGTCCAACTCATCTTGGCACATGCATATTTTACCCGTAATGCGATTGTGAATGTAATGCCATGGCAGAATGGTGGCTCGAGCATTAAATTATGAAGGTATGGGTTCTAACCATAATCATAATTAAGCATCAAATTAAATGTTTCAATTATAAACATGTCTTGTCTTCTGTCACCATCAGCATTTTATACATGCTTAATCACCAAAGAATGTGTCAGGAGTAACAACCTGACTGTCATTTTACCCGATTCATACCAAAATTTCCCAATTTTGCCATTTTTCCTTAACTGTATCATCTCACCGTGGGTTGAAAACTGTGCCATCTTTCCTAAACAACCCAATTTCAAATTCTGGCTATTCCATGAATGTTCGAAGGCTGCAACTTCCACATATGAACTGATAAGCGCTGTATCTACTGTCGAAATTACGAAGAGAGGTTAATATGGGTAATCCGGTGAGGCATGAACCTGAAAATACGGAAGCTCTGCATGCCAATGCAGAGATTTTCTCCATTTTTTCAGCGGCTGGGTGGACCGAGTATTTCCAACGTTTAAACGGTTTCCACATCGAAACGGCATTACAGTTCATTTTTAACTTAACTAATACTCATTCTGAATTCAAGGGGGTATGCATTGAGGTTACATAAGCCATTATATTTGAGGTTACTAGCTTACCCCAGGTTGGGAAGAAATTATTTGGACGGAAGGTGCCGAATTCGACTGCAATAAGGGAATTTCTTGCAGTTGGGGAGAATGTTCGTCCAAAAGGCCATGGAATTGCACTGGACTCGTTACCTCGTCCCTAGAATCAAGTGGTAATTTTTCTGAAGAAGTATATCTCCTGTGACGGTAGGTACCGGACTGTCTATTTCTCCAAATTCCCTTTGTTATCTCATCTACGCCATGGAAACCTAGTTAATATGCCATTTTATCTCTTTAAGACCCTACAAAATATGGCTGGTTATGCGAGAACAATCCAACACCCAGTTTCCTCCCTCACCAATCATGGCATAATTAAGTTACTTATCTTGAGGACCATTGCACGTCATAATTTGACCTGGGCTCAATTTCTTGTTGGAGCTGAGGTAATTAGAGAACCGGCACTAGAATTGGGGGGTATGGCAGAAGAAGAAGAGGACCAAATCTCCTCGAATCCAGTTTGGGGGGAGAATGGAAACCTAAATAAAAGGGAAGGAGAAGTAGACATAGGGGAATCTGTGATAGCAGCGGACCCTGGTATATATGCGGTATCTAAAAATCAAAATATAGGGGAAGTTGCGACAATAGTGAACCCTGTCATTGAGGAGATAGTGATGGAAGTCAGGGAAGATGAAGCAGCAACATCAGAAGTTGCAATAGCAGCCAACCCTATAGGGGAGGAAACAAAACCCGATTGAAATTGCAGTAAGGGTGGCAGCTAAAATAGTGGGAATGGTGTCATTATAGGCTGCAGCAGAAGAAGCTGAAGCTAGAGCATTTGTTGAAGCTGCAACTGCAGAAGTGGAAATGCATGAAGGAGAGTACCAGGAAAAGGCAGCATAGGAAGGGAATATGGAAGTGTTGGATATTGCATCCTCCCCGGAAGTCAAGGGAACTATTGTGGAAGAGAAGGAATTCAATTTTCCCTCTGAAAATTTGGAAACCCCTGTGTTACATAAGAAAAGAAAAAGAACAGGAAAGAAAGGCGAGACAACTACTTCAGCAAAAAAGAGAAGACCCAGAGCTGCTACATCAGTGGCAACAAGCAGTGTTTATCAGCCATTGGAAGGGATGAAGAGAAGAAGGACTCGATCTATGGTAGCAGCTGATACAACAGGTGAAATTGGGGCAAATATTGAATTACCAGTAGCTAAGGCATTAGGTGAAAGTGGGGCAAATCTTGAATTACTAGTAGCTGTGACAACAAGGGAAATTAGGGTAATATTGAAGTACCTTTAGTAGAAGCAGCATGTGTAGTAGGGATAGGCATAGAAATCCCTACTTTAATTCCCAAAACAACTGCTGATACACAAGAACCTGATGTTAACAAATCCCAGATTGAAAATATGTTGTATGAAAACGAACTATTAAAGGAAGAAGTGCTAACAATTTGAAATGAATTGGAGAAATGGAAGGAAATAAGTAGGAAACAAGCAAAGAGGAGTCTGGATATATTGGTGGAATATGCAGAACAAGTGGAAAATTCATTCCCTGACTTGAGCCATGAAGAGCCGGGAAAATTGATATGCCCAGAATGTGGAGACATATATAAATTGGCAGGGCATAAATTCATATTGGTGGACCTTGTTGCACAAGCACCTGAATAGACAAAGCAAGAAGGAGAAGTGCCCACAGTTGAGCTGATGGGGGGAAATGAGCCAGGAATGGACTTAATCCCAGATCTGGAACCAGAAGAAGAACAAGATATGCAAACTCAGCCATCAGGAGATACAAAATTACTCATGGAACAGTCTCATTTCCTAGCAGACATTGAGGTAGTCCAGGAACCTTCTCAGCAACTTGGAGAAATGAAGGAAAAGGACGCTGTCACACAAGAACCAATGCCCTTTGAAATATTGACTGAGGTTGCAACTTAGACTGAAGTTGTTGAAGGTAAAATCCAAGAGGAAAATGTTGTTACCCAAGAACCAACATCTTCAAAAAAATTTGTTGAGGTTGCAACTCAAACCGAGGAGGAAGAGGTTGAAATGGAGAGAGAGGATGCTGTCACACAAGAACCAACAGTCCCAGAATCAATTGTTGAGAGTTTAATACAAATAGAGGTCACTACAGCACCAATGGAAGATGAGGCTGCTACACCATCAATCCACAAAGTGGAAGTTGGAACATCTGGTGATGAGGTAAGAATGTTGCCATCTCAAGGCATCATTAATGCAGATTCTGATGATGAAAAGGATGTGGTTGATGGAAGAATTTAGCGATTGGAGAAAAATATTTTCTCACTAAATATTGATCTAGATAAATGGAAGAAATATATTACTCAGTGCAGAGAAGGAATGGTCCCCCTCCATGAATATAGAAATGCTGTCAGGGGATTGAGAGAGAAATGGGTTGGAGAATTGTTCTTCCGGAAAATCCAGTGGGAAAATGTTCAAAAGTAATTGGCAGAATTGAGGAAATTCAAGTCCATACAACAGGAGAAGGATCAATTGTATACTTTTTCCCAAGAATTACTAAGTTGTAGGGCTCCATCCCCTTCTTACCTTGTATTTCTTTACGAACAGACAATTTTATTCGATATGAAGGCATTAAAAGAAGGAAGGCCATTTGAGTTAATAACAACCTCTCAGTTTTCAAAAACTTTCCTAGCAAGCAATGATGAAGAGAAAAATCTGTTGTGTGAATTATATTTACATGATAAAGCCAGCTATGTTGACCCCCATGCTAATCCTGTTCCCCATTTGGGGGATATTCAGCTGAGAGCATTTGCTTCTTTTGTCATCAACCATGTAAAATGGTGAGATGCCTTCCAAACCATCACAAAGAATGAGGACAATGCCACTCGTTGGATTAGAAATGAACCTCGGCTTCCAATAGGACTCAAGGCCAGGTATGCAAAGGCCCTTGAATTTCTCGAGATTGTTCAACACTTGGAAAGTTTGCAAGATAGAGTCATCACTGCCTGTGTTGGGATAATTTCCAGTAATCAACAGCATTCCCTACAGGGTAGTGAG
Source organism: Larix kaempferi (assembly GCA_027924585.1). Taxonomy (NCBI): domain Eukaryota; kingdom Viridiplantae; phylum Streptophyta; class Pinopsida; order Pinales; family Pinaceae; genus Larix; species Larix kaempferi. The sequence goes on along the minus strand of BSBM01000689.1, from coordinate 612,317 downwards.
TACAGATGGTTATATTCCTCTCCAGCTTTGAAAGAAGGGGATCCATATTTCTTTGAGAATTTTAAGTAGGCTTTAGCAAGGGTGCCTGGGTATGTGCAGTGTATGAAAACGTGTGGAGCTAAGTGGACTGGGTTAAGATTCAAGTTTCCTCTTATATGGCTGCCTGTGAGTCCTTATAGAAATAGTTATGTTTTGACTGAAGAAGAGGAGAAGTAGTGTTGGGAGAAATGGTCTTCCTGTCAGGGATTTGTGCATCATGGGGAACCAACAAAATTTGCCTACAATCTTACCAATCTTCACAGGTTTAGTTTGGATTCAGATTCATACTGGTGGAAGTTGTTGCATGAGTACATGCAATTGGATAGCTGGGGGAAGATGTTGGGCCCTGGAAATGCCCCTTTTTGACCACATCTATTTCATCATTTTTCCTAGTTACACCCTACCTTCATAAACCATATGCATGCCTTTTTCCAGATTAATCAGCATTCCTAACAAGGTATAAATCATTATTGTTTCATTTAATTAAATGCCTAAGATTGTTATGGTTATGAATTCTAGCCTTCAATTTATGCTAACTTGTGTTGATTTCATTAAGTTAAGATCAAGCATAGGTGTATCAGCCGCAATGCCTTAGGAAAGAATCGAGTGTGGTGCCAGCTGTTACGGATCCTTCATATCCAAAGGGACAATGCATCTCTCCACATGAAGCTGTAACAGGTCGCTGAAACAGAGCATAGCTACAACAGACAGGATGCATCCCAATTTGTTAAACCGTTGATTCATTGAATTCCAGAGTAACAACACCCTTCATGATTAATGTCCTCATTCATTCTGACTGTAACATTTTAGTTGTGACTCTGCAGCATGAAGATCAGAGATCTTCATTGCTGCACAAAATTAGTGAATCACAAATTGTATTTTGCATGTATAAATATGGGAAGGCTTTCAAAGTCTTGGGTTGGATAATTATCAATTTGTACGGGCTGTAACAAAGACTGATACTATGGATTACCATCTTTTAATCAAGAGCATATTTATTTCCATTTATGTTTCTTAATTTGTGGTAGTTCATGGCGTCTCTGTTAGACTGCCAGGGCCCTCCTTCTCAAAGAGATTTCCGAGTCAAGTAGGTAGTTAACTTATTCATTTCTTGTTGTGTGTTGTGGAATTGCATTAGGCGTGTTTCTGATAGACGCAACAGAGATTTATAGTTGCATTCTTTATTGGTAGTTTATCCCTTGCATTACGAATAGCTGCAACTGTGTGGTGTGACAGTCGACTGTGTAGGTTAGTTTGATTAATGCATGTGTGTTAGAATCAGCTGTTACAGCCAAGCTCAACTCCAATTCCTTTCAATATTTATGCTTCCTAGGATTTCCAATGATTATCAATTTAGAGTTCAAGTTTATTTTCTAATTATGGTTGTTGTTGTATCTCTATTTGAATTCATAGATTAGGCATATTGTGATTGAGTTACAGTAGTCGTTGGATGAATAATTTTGGTAAATATTGAATATTGTAGTTTGATAATTATAGGATTTAACTTCTTGCAAAAGTAATCTAGTTCATTTCTATTCTTAGATCAGTAATTGCTAGGTTGATTTCTATAGGAAGGTAGCTGCACTTTGAATTCCTAGATGTATGAGTTAGATTAGTTTTCTTTACAGAATGAGTTTGGCTGAGCAGATAGGTAGGATTATTATCTCTATTCACTTGATCAACTACTAAAAATGTTTATGGATAGATTGTGCTTATTGCCATTGAAATAAAAGACTTCCCTGGGTTTGACAATTTATATTGAACATCCTGTGTGTTAGTTGTAATTAATTGACATATAGGGTGGCCAACATGCACGGGCCATGCATATGCCAGTTCGTGAGTACAATACTATGATTGGTCGATCGATGAATAAATTAATGTGGTTATATTAGCTATTAGTAACTTGGTTTATGAATTGTTGAAAATATTACTTGTGTGTTGAAGATATTACTTGTGTGTTGAAAGTATGATTTTGTTGAGTTGTTTATTATGTTTTAGATTTATATAATTTGATTGGATTATTGAACGACATATATAATTATATACATATAATCTAAAATATGTCATAGTATAATATAGTATATGGAAATATCTTATTTGACTTATGAATGAGAGAATAATATAAATAAATGGATAGATAGGATTTGCACAAATTTTTAGAAAAGAGTTGTCATAGTTGCATTTAAGATGGAAGAATGACAAGTGAGACTTTGCAACCAGGTTTATTAATATTTTAACTATTTAAATCAAATTTCTATTTTTTTGGGGAGAAAATGGATTTATTGATTGTTGATTATTATTTATTGGAATTTATTTATGGATGAAGAAGATGATGAGGAGTTTTGATATAAATAGGAGACTTTAGAGTGGATGGAGGGAGGTTCTTTTACTCTTGGAGGATATTTTGGGTGAGATTTTTTCTAGCAAGGGGAATTTTGGATATTTTGGGGAATGATAAGTTGGAAGAGTTAGAAGAGTTTGAGAACTCTTAGAAGATTTGATGCATAGCCTACTAGTGCATCATTGTGTTGTTCTCTTGGGATCTCGAGCACGGAGGGCCAGGAGGCCATTTGGATGGGACCATTCAATGGCTTCCTGGGGCTAGGGAGTTGGTTAGGCCCTTAGTTGGCTGGGAGGAAAAACCATGGTTCCACTTTGGGAAATGAAGATAGAAGCAACTCGAGATGAAGGTGGAAGCTTGCTCAGTTTGGACTTCATCGCCATTTTTATAACGACGTATTTTTCTTGTGATTTTAAATTGTTTATATGTTGTTGTAAATTTTTTATATGCTATTGTAAAATGCTTATGTGTTGTTTATATTCTTCTATGGTTACACAGTGCATATATGCTCCTCAGTTATATAGTTAAAAACCCACCATTTGAGCTTGTATTGACACTCTTAAGCATTTCGAAAATGAAAGGAAATAGATGTTAAAATTAGATTGTTCAAAATTTTATAATTCCCATGGAGGCGTTACACATGGTATCAGAGCCTTGGTTCTAACAGACTAGCCAATAGGGTCATCATGAATGTAAACTATGTTAAGTAAAAAGGAAGCAACTATAGGAAGTTTGTTCAAAGAATTCAATATTACTTGAATTGGGAAATTATTAAAACCTTGAACATAATCTGATTTACATGTATACCAAGGCATGGGGCATAGCCATTGGTACATGGATGCTAAGACATGGGGCATATCCATTGGTACAATTGTTATTAAAACATGTACAATCATTCTTTAGGAGATCCAGCATCTAGGTCTGATTGTTCCTCTTGAAATGTCTTCACCAATGTTCGCACCAGCCAAAACCAAAAGCTCCAACATGAAAAGTTGATAATTTGATTTTATTTTAGCACAACAACATCCAAATATCATTGAAATTAGAAGAGTATGCAATCTTGTATCTGAAATAGAGAAAGAACAACACATCAGTTAACTAAATTCAACAAATAAACTTGTAAGTAGGGTCAACAAACAAAAGATTGCCAATATAAACAAAATTTTGAGTTATTACATTTTATGCAATAGTGCTGTTGGCACCCCATAAAATTTTGTGCTTAAATGTCTTCTGACGGCATTAATCATCTTCCGGCAACACTGGTGGTGCAAAATTAAGATATTTCTCCATGACGGGAATTTCAAAGCCTAGTCGAAGAAAAAGAACTGCAGACGTCATGATCGCAAAAGAAAGATGGTCCTAAGTATTCATGAACTAAGTCTTTTCGAGGGGCCTAGAGGATTCTTAACCTAAGTCGAAAATGAAGAAAAAGCGTTGATTTAGCCAAGGCCTAAATTTTATGAGAAAAGGCATTGATCTTAAATTTTCTATGGAAATTTTTATACTTTATGAAGGTTTTCAATAAAGCCTAAGTCAAAATGGAACAAAGGGGATTTTGTTTTTATAATGAAGCCAAAATCAAGGTATCGACTTTATAAAAACAAAGGGGGTCTAAAGCTTTAAATTAACTTTTTATAACTTAAGGCTCCTTCTAAATATTTGGTTTAGGCCAAATAAAACAAAAGGTATTAGCGCCCAACAACGAGGGCTCACCACACGACCGAGTGCCAAGCCTTGAGGGCCCTACATATCTCATATCCTCCATCATCCACGAACCTACCAATTCGTTGTTACTTGGTATATTGTGAAAGCATTAAGGTATATGAAGAATGGGAACCATCCCTTTGTATTGCATGTGGGATAATTCCGCGTCCCTCAATAGATCGAAATTCAAAATTATAAAGCGGTCGCGGACGAAATACCACGGGAGCACGTGGCACATTATCATTCATCCGCGTCAACGCGAGGTGGTATCATAAACCGCCTTCCGCCCACGTGGAACCACCATTCCCGACGAAGAGAAGCACAATAGCATGTGCTATGTGTTATCAAGTGTTGTGCGCGGTGGGGTATATAAACATCACAATCATTTCCCGCTCAACCAATGTGGGATATATCCCATAAAGAAAATCAAATAGGATAAGTATAACACGTTTTTGAGAAAATGCCTGTTTTAGTCACCATTTTCTAGAAGCTGTTTCCGCCAAACCGAGAGGAATTTTAGGAAACTGAAAGAGGTTTTTCTTCAGCACGGGCCAATATTCAAAAACATCTCTCAGTTTTTACACAGGTGTTATGGTTTAAGAGAATCGAAGTCATCTTCATGGGGCAATCTTCCAGAATTTCAGTTTACTATTTTAGTCATCAACTTCAAAGAGCTGGTTCTTCCAAATGAAGATGAATTTTCAGAAACTGAAAGAGGTTTTTCTTCATAACATGCCCAGTTACAAAAACCTCTCTCAAAATGTACACATCTATCTCCATTGGAGATATACATCCAGGTCTTTGAAGCCTATGTTTCAGCAAATTTACTTCCTGAAATAAAAAAAATAAGTTGTAACTGTTTCTATTTTTAGAGTTTCAGTTAGGTTTTGAATTCAAGATTAGGTATAGGCCGTCTTTCTATATATTGATATGTAAAAAACATGTAAAGGGTTGGATTTTCTGGGAGGAGAGACCCATTTCGGGTGTTTTGCAGGGTTTTCAGAACTTAATACAGATCTCAGAAATGAGCAGATTTTTCATAAAAGATTCAAGCGTTGTTTAAAAATTGCAGTCTGTACCTTTTCCCTTTCTCTAATCGTGCAAGTTTACTTTCTGCGTTATGCCTTTCATTATGTCATTCTCTTCTATGCTTAGATGAACGTTTATATAGATTGAGATTCATGTTTCTATGCCTCAATTTATTCGCTTCCGAGCATCCATTTATTTCTCTAAAATTAACGGTAGATTCATCTGAAAATTGATGCCTGCTGTTAATGGACTGTCTTTATTTCTTTCCCTATCACCTGCAAAAATCTTATTGACTGTAATAAGACAGCTATCTTTCCTTTGTATGAAAATATTTGTTTAACTGCTGGTCCATATTTTTCTGTTTTCTCGACTCCATTGCCCAATGGTATCCTGTTCATGTTGATCTAGCCACCTCATTAAAAATCCTTAAGTTTTTATTCATTTTACAAATTAGCCCTTGAGTTTCATTGTCAAACTACTGTCGTGGTGACATTGGATGGCAGATTTGCCGAGAGAGCCCTCTCTGGCTGAAGGAGGCCAACTTTCAGTCTAAAGATTGGTTTGAAATAGGTTACCTCGGGTTTCTTTGACACAGCCCAAGGAAAATCCGAGTGCTAACATTTTGGCGCCATTGCCGAGGAACGAGGGTTTCATTTTCCCTGGGTATGAACGACAAAGTTTTCAGTTTTGATTGTTGATGGTGAACAACGATCAAACATCAGTAAGGCTGTACATCTTTCACCTGGCGACTCCATCCTCAAGAATCCAAATTTCAGTGACTCCATTGGCGGCATGATCCAGAATCAAGTCTTTAAAGAGAACCGACAGACTCCGCTGGGAAATGAGCTCATTGTGAAGACATGGAAAGGCATGATGAAAAGACAAGGTACTCAAGTTTCAGTTTTCTCCAAGACATATTATCCTTTCTTGTAAATCTTTTCCTGTCTTTTCCTAAGCTTGGCAAAAGAATTTCTCATTGTTTACTATATTCGGAAAAAGACCATAGATTTACTCCTGTATACCCTTCTTTAGAAACTGAAAATGTGTCTTCATTCTATACATATGATGTCGATCAAGATCTTTTACTTGAACCGCATGGCTGCAAGGATCAGCCTTATGAACCTCATGATACCAAAGCTGATAATACATCCTCTCTACATAGTTCAGTTTCTTCCAATATCCAAAATCGATACCGGCCACTTCACCTACCTCATGTTGTCCATGATTATCCTCCTAAATACCAGAAATACCTTCCTAAATTCGATGGAGAAATCAAAGGCCTTACTGCTGAGAAACATCTTCAAGGTTTTGAAAATTTTTTGGATCTGTTTGAAGTGGATCAGGATGATGTTTGTATGAGGATTTTTGCTCAAACTTTCCAGGGAGATGTGAAGAAATGGTTTCGCCATTTACAGCCAGAGTCTATAGACACATGGCAGGAATTTTCTGATGTCTTCTTGAAGTTTTGGGGTAAGAGGAGGTCATGGGACTTAGTCCTTTCAGAATTTTACTCTATGAGGGTGCAGGAAGGGGAATCCTTATCCAGTTTCAACAGGAGGTTTGCCAGCGCCTATTATGATATACCGAAAGAAATTCAGGCCTTAGAGAATGCTGCCAAGTTACATTATGTATCTATTTTTCATTCTGATTTCTCTTTTCTTCTCTTGGAAAGAAAGTCCTCCAGCTTACAACATATGTTTGTTGATGCTTTACAAGTTGAAGATAATCTTAGAATGTCCAGGAAATTATCGAACAAAGAAAATAATGAGAGGATTAAAGAAGAAGGTGGGTTCGAAGAGAAGTATAGACAAGGAGAAATGGATTGGCATTCCAGTGGTTCCCATAACAAACAAAGAGATGATCAGCCGGATGATGTGCCAGAAGAAGGTAACTCTGACTTGTTTTATGTTAGTGAGGGTTTTAAAGAAAATTTCAGTCCACCTAAATTTGATGAGTATGAAGAAGATTGCTTGGATATGGCATCGGTTGAAAACTTTATAAGTTCCATGGCGGTTGGTGAAGAAAATCTGATCACTATCCATGATCAGACCTCTGAAAATAAACATGCTGAAAGTGACTATCTACCCCTCTGTTATGCTTCATTCGAATTGATAAAACAAAAAATTAAGGCTTCTAATCAAAAACAGAAATCTATGATGGAGAGCTCCATAAACTTTTTTGAAAGTGGAATTAAAGAGGAAGAGGAACAAATATGTCATCGATCCCAAAGAGCTGGAGTTTGCCATAGGGTAAAAAAGTGCCAAACAGAAAACCAGGTCTCCATTTCGCATTCAGAAATTCTGTATCAAGAAGAATCTGTTGCACTTGATGTCATTGAAAAATTTAATGATGGTTCTGTTGTTTTTGATGAAGAAGGGCAAGTTTTAAATTCTGAATTTTCAAATGAAATTGGTGATGGCCTTTGTATCTTTTCTCCTGAGCCGGATAAGAATTTTCTTCAGTCTTGTCAGTGGTCGTCTAATTCAGAAGAAGGTCAGATAAGTTTCTCTCCATGTGACATTATTTCAGAAGCTGTGGGTCTAGAGGACTTTATTTTATTTGATTCACTTAAAAAACAATACATCAGTACTTCTCTCGGAATACAAGAAACAGAACAGGCCTCAAATAATGCTGCTGATTTTTCCTTAAACAAGAAAGGCAAATGCCTCCATAGTATTTCCAAAATTTCTCCTCTATCTGAAGATGAAATAGATCAGCTCCTGAAAGGTCATATTACAGCTCCAGTAATGTCGGGTCTGCATTGTTCACACAGTCCAGGGTATGTAAGTGAAACCTCTTCCATTTTTAAACATGTAAATCTGAATCTAAACACTGACAGTCATAACGATCCTTTGAAAGAACCTATTTATGATGATGATTCTCCACCACAGGATCAGCTATTAGACATCATTTCTTTCTGTCAAGAAGATAGGATTGACATGATTAATGATCTTGGAGGATGTTTGTTGTTTGAAGATGTTTTGGATAATGATGTGGATAAGTATAAAGATGGGATAGATGACATACCAAAAAGGGAACCAGAGATGCTCACGCTTGAGGAAGATCAAGTCAACACTCAGGTATTAGAATATCATGCCCCCCTATGCACTCTCATCAATCCACAGTTGAGTAGTCTTGCAGGTCAACTGGAAAGAGATATTTCCATTCTTGTTGAATCTCAAGACGAGATAATATTTCAAACATTTGAAGATCCTTATGCTAATTTACTACAGTCTAAGGGGAAGATGAATTTTCTTACATTTGTGGGACATGAACTCATTATCAGAGAATGTTTGGAGTGGTTTGTTTTATGTCTTCTTTACTCACTCAAAAGGAATGCAAGCCATAGTCGAGCCGATGGTCAGTTATTAGATTGGCTTCATTGGCACTTTTGTGTCATTTGATTTAGCAGTCACGTTTCAGCAGAGTAGGGTAGGTAGGAGGAATAAGTTTGCCCGGCAAACATTTTTTCAGTATGTACAGCATTGTTTTCAGTTTAATTCCAGCATGTATGTTTCAGTGTTCAGCAGTTATCGGTTTTCAGCTACAGTTTTTGGATACAGGATGCAGGATACAGGTTACAGGTTGCAGTTGTCAAGGTTGGGAGCCGCCCAATGGTCAGGCACATGGTCTACGTTGTTCTTTGCTGCCTCGCTGGGAGGACAGCATCCCCAGTAGGAGCCAGTTGTTGGCACCCCATAAAATTTTGTGCTTAAATGTCTTCTGACGGCATTAATCATCTTCCGGCAACACTGGTGGTGCAAAATTAAGATATTTCTCCATTACGGGAATTTCAAAGCCTAGTCGAAGAAAAAGAACTGCATACGTCATGATCGCAGAAGAAAGATGGTCCTAAGTATTCGTGAACTAAGTCTTTTCGAGGGGCCTAGAGGATTCTTAACCTAAGTCGAAAATGAAGAAAAAGCGTTGATTTAGCCAAGGCCTAAATTTTATGAGAAAAGGCATTGATCTTAAATTTTCTATGGAAATTTTTATACTTTATGAAGGTTTTCAATAAAGCCTAAGTCAAAATGGAACAAAGGGGATTTTGTTTTTATAATGAAGCCAAAATCAAGGTATCGACTTTATAAAAACAAAGGGGGTCTAAAGCTTTAAATTAACTTTTTATAACTTAAGGCTCCTTCTAAATATTTGGTTTAGGCCAAATAAAACAAAAGGTATTAGCGCCCAACAATGAGGGCTCACCACAGGACCGAGTGCCAAGCCTTGAGGGCCCTACATATCTCATATCCTCCATCATCCACGAACCTACCAATTCGTTGTTACTTGGTATATTGTGAAAGCATTAAGGTATATGAAGAATGGGAACCATCCCTTTGTATTGCATGTGGGATAATTCTGCGTCCCTCAATAGCTCGAAATTCAAAATTATAAAGCGGTCGCGGACGAAATACCACGGGAGCACGTGACACATTATCATTCATCCGCGTCAACGCGAGGTGGTATCATAAACCGCCTTCCGCCCACGCGGAACCACCATTCCCGACGAAGAGAAGCACAATAGCACGTGCTATGTGTTATCAAGTGTTGTGCGCGGTGGGGTATATAAACATCACAATCATTTCCCGCTCAACCAATGTGGGATATATCCCATAAAGAAAATCAAATAGGATAAGTATAACACGTTTTTGAGAAAATGCCTGTTTTAGTCACCATTTTCTAGAAGCTGTTTCCGCCAAACCGAGAGGAAGTTTAGGAAACTGAAAGAGGTTTTTCTTCATCACGGGCCAATATTCAAAAACCTCTCTCAGTTTTTACACAGGTGTTATGGTTTAAGAGAATCGAAGTCATCTTCACGGGGCAATTTTCCAGAATTTCAGTTTACTATTTTAGTCATCAACTTCAAAGAGCTGGTTCTTCCAAATGAAGATGAATTTTCAGAAACTGAAAGAGGTTTTTCTTCATAACATTCCCAGTTACAAAAACCTCTCTCCAAATGTACACATCTATCTCCATTTGAGATATACAGCCAGGTCTTTGAAGCCTATTTTTCAGCAAATTTACTTCCTGAAATAAAAAAAATAAGTTGTAACTGTTTCTATTTTTAGAGTTTCAGTTAGGTTTTGAATTCAAGATTAGGTATAGGCCGTCTTTCTATATATTGATATGTAAAAAACATGTAAAGGGTTGGATTTTCTGGGAGGAGAGACCCATTTCGGGTGTTTTGCAGGGTTTTCAGAACTTAATACAGATCTCAGAAATGAGCAGATTTTTCATAAAAGATTCAAGCGTTGTTTAAAAATTGCAGTCTGTACCTTTTCCCTTTCTCTAATCGTGCAAGTTTACTTTCTGCGTTATGCCTTTCATTATGTCATTCTCTTCTATGCTTAGATGAACGTTTATATAGATTGAGATTCATGTTTCTATGCCTCAATTTATTCGCTTCCGAGCATCCATTTATTTCTCTAAAATTAACGGTAGATTCATCTGAAAATTGATGCCTGCTGTTAATGGACTGTCTTTATTTCTTTCCCTATCACCTGCAAAAATCTTATTGACTGTAATAAGACAGCTATCTTTCCTTTGTATGAAAATATTTGTTTAACTGCTGGTCCATATTTTTCTGTTTTCTCGACTCCATTGCCCAATGGTATCCTGTTCATGTTGATCTAGCCACCTCATTAAAAATCCTTAAGTTTTTATTCATTTTACAAATTGGCCCTTGAGTTTCATTGTCAAACTGCTGTCGTGGTGACATTGGATGGCATATTTGCCGAGAGAGCCCTCTCTGGCTGAAGGAGGCCAACTTTCAGTCTAAAGATTGGTTTGAAATAGGTTACCTCGGGTTTCTTTGACACAGCCCAAGGAAAATCCGAGTGCTAACAAGTGCAATTGATTTTTAACAAGTATCCATGTCAAGATGAGGATGAAGCTACAAACCAAAACTTCCTTTCCTAAAAAAAAACTCTTTTGACCTCGTCACACATGTAGAAAATGGTAGTCACCAAGGATACTTTTAGTAGCCTTGGATCCATTGATGGAAGATATGTAAGTGGGATCATTAATGCTTTATGGTTGTTGTGATCGTTCCATTCCATAACCCATGAAATGGGACTTGCAGTGTGATTGAAAATTAACTTGTGTGAACATTCTAGGTTGCAATAGTTCTTACCATAACAATTCTAATAGTCAGTGCCTCTTTTTCTCCAAAAAAATTGAATCGTCCTGAATCGTCCGTGGGAGGATAAGTTGGGTGGGGCATTTAATTTCCCAACAAGAACCTATGCTAATGAAAATCCATGTATTAAATAATGAATATCTTTTTTAATGCAAATATTCAAATCTCTGTACAAAATCATCTATTTCGAACCATGTCTTTCTCACTGCATAAAACAATGAGCCCCGATTTAAAGTGGGGTCCATCATGCATTTAACATTGCATTCCCATGAATGGCAGCTGGAATTTTATTTTACTTTTTATAGTTCCAACGTTTAATGCATGGACCGATCATCCTCCAACTATATCTATTTGGGAAGTTCCACAATATCGAGGCCATATTGGAGCAATTTGTAACACCAAGAATATGGCTAAGACCAATAGCTATAAAGGATTTGTTGTTTCCAACCCTTTTCCATATAATAATTTCTTGTTTCAGATTCTTCCCTTGCTAAGTCACTTTTGATCATGCCAAAATTCCCTTCCACATCCTCAACAATAATACTCGACATAACAGTGATATCGCAACCCATGATTAATGGATTCTCTAAACATTAATTTCAGATCTTCTTGTTGATATAGGTCTTCTACTTATTTATCTTATGAACCCAATCTATTATTAGCTGTGTTCATCTCCATCTTGGATATATTCTACAAGGGTTTGATTCTTCATACAAAATCATAATCATCAACAAATTCAATACACTACAGGAAACTGTGCTCAGATCCCACCATAATTCACTAAAATATCATGTTTTAGTAAGCCTTGTTTTCAGGTTGAATTCAAACTTGATTCTTTATTGTGGGTAAGGTTGCTACAGGGATTCAAAACCCCTATGCCTTTAAACCACCACTATTTAGGAGAACATTGGTTTTTGCTACCCATAAAGCTATTATTTTGCATAGAATTTAAGAAGATACTGAAATGACCTCCAATCTGTTGCTCAGGATTTGTAGATCAGCATGTGAGACCTGCTAGATACCCATAATTTCTCCTCAGCCCTGAAAACTTCTTCAAATTTACCC